>BPTQ01000006.1:201600947-202002158 GCA_019973895.1 Chrysanthemum seticuspe | reverse complement strand
GACATAGTTAGCTAGGCTATGTATAATTAAGGAACGATGATGTGACGTTCGGTTTAGTTGTTATAACTCTCGATGCTTACAAGGATTTAAACCGTGTCGTTAAAATGGTCGATAAAGTAAAAAGAAGTAAAATTTTCATAAGTAATAACAAATCGGAAAGAAAATGAAGTACGATAGATGAGAATATTTTACAACAAGTGGTTTAGAAAAAGTAGTACATCTTAGGTTATAAAGATTCGGATACGATGGAAAACATAAACTTAGTACGACATAGTACATAAGGAAAATTAAGACTGTTAGCTTCCAAACTTCTTCAGTCTTCCGCGTTGTTGGGACCATGACGAGCTTCTCCTCCTCCTAACATATATGCATTCCCATGAGCATCTTCAACTGGTTGACCTTGGTTTTGAGGACATTGATTTCTATAGTGTCCTTGCTCCCCACATCCGAAGCATGTAACAAATGGGCGGAAACATGGTTTACAAAAACTGCACTCAAAGGCACATATCATGAAATGGTGTATCCTTTGGAAATAGAGTCAGAATGGCATGATCCGGGTAACTTGCAAAAGGTTAAACCGCCGTTGATGGACTAGAGGCAGGCAGGAAGACCTAAAAACAAAGATCGCTTCCCATCAAAAAATGAGGAGCCAAAAGTTAGAAAATGTGGGAGGTGTTGTTCCATAGGGCATACCCGTGCAGCATGCATGGAACCATTGTCCAGAAAAAAGGTAACCTAGATTGTTCATTCAAATGTATATCTAATATTGTTTTTTAGTATTCTGACAAGATAGGTTAAATATGTTGTCAGAAAAAAATGAATAGCAGGACAAACAATGGTAAAGAAGTTATGCAAGAGATGGAACCTGAACAGGGAACGCGTAATCCTAGGTCAGGTACTCATTTTCAATTGAAAGATGACCCAAAATCGCAAGTGGACGACGAGTATTTTCAAAATGGGAGAATTTACCAGGATTGGGATGCCGTACGTTGGGATGGTGAACCAAGTAACATCGTTTGGGAGGGTTACGTAGATAATTCTGGCATTAACCTAAATTCACTACCTGAATCATCATATACATATCACTTGCATGATTTCAATAACATGGATTATTACTAGGTCAATGTTCTCTTTATTTAACTAAGGTAATAGTTGTTAAATGGTTGTGTAAGGCTAAGTATGTGTATGCTTAAAGTTAAACAGCACTGCATATGGTTGTGTGGTGAATTGTGGTTCCAAGATTAACTTACTGTATCAATAATTGGTGTGTTGCACTTTGATAAGTGTTAGAAGTAATAGTTTTACACCCGGTCTGTTTTTGTTGCCTATATAAGGATGATTTTGGTTAGGCATTTTGCATTCAGCTCACATCTAACAACCAATGGGTGCAACACCAAACATTGACCATTTAAAGGAGTGTTGTGGTTCTAACAAGTTCCAACATTGCTTTAAGTATCTGTTTGTGCAAGAATGGAGAGAGAATGAGAGTACGGTAATGTACATTTCGCAGAAATGTGCTGAAATTGAGGATAACATTGAGAGAAGAGATCGACTAATTCGAGAAGGCCAGTTCTTTAGTCCATTTGATGATGTTGCTCCGGATGCAGTTGAGTGCATGTTGGAGACGCAGCAGACAGACCGAGATATCTTAGGTGCGCTGGTTGCGGTTTTGGATTTAGCTCGTGAAGGGAGGGCTGAAAAGCAACGTCATGTAGGTTTGATGGATCTAAAGGGTTAATGCTGGTTGCCCTGTTGATTGGTGCTACTGGCTATATTGCCAGCAGTGCTGCATGAATTTTAAGTTTCTTGCATTTTAATGAAATTTTCTTTAACCAAGTATTTGTATTTTGTCATGAATAAAACGTTGTGTTTGTGTATGAATGTTTCTTTAAGTTTTATGTTCAAGGGCATGGTTAATAATTGTGAAAGGTTACTCAATGCAAAAGGGCAGTGCAAAACCAGCTAGCATTTGTCCTGTTTTGGATGTTTGTTCAGAAATAGTAAATCTTGTGAGCATGTGTAAGTGAAAAAAAACAAATATAGTGACAATATGTGGATGGGTTTTAAAGCATTTGAAAGGCTATAAATTTTTTTTGGATGTTATTCAATAATATGGGAGCAGCTGTGCATCATGTGACGGACTGAATTATGAGGACATGGATTGGTGTGATGATCTGAAATATTAATAAAAGATGTAATTTTAGCATGGAAAATTTATATGATAAAACAAATGCAGTTAACAGTAATGTATGTATTTGCTGCTTGCTTATTTAAAGACAACAAACCCCCCTTGTTAGTTAACCAGTTTATTTTTTTTTAATTTGTGATAAAGTATTGGGATAAGGAAATGTCTAGATTTCCTAGGTGTGATAACCTTAGAGCCGATGCAAATTCTAATAACTGGCCTGATATGTTAGTGTTCTATTGCTACCAAGCCTTTGGTGAAGATGTTCGTATGGCACAACAATTGAATGCGCTTGCGGGAAGATTGCTTCAAATCACTGAAGAAAGGCTTAGCTTCATTCAAGAATTGGAGAGTGTTGGAAACAGGCATGCTAAAAAAACAGCAAAATATTTGAGGGGGGTAAATGGTAAAGATGATCAAAAGATCATGCAGATGCGTATTCTTTCACGGGAACTGGAGCTGAATGCTGCGAACAATGGCATCTTTATCGAGAAACTCAGGGGCTTGATGGATCTCTAAGTGTGTGTCTGCTAAGTGTGTTCTATGTTGTTTGTTGTTTTTGCAATAGTATGTGTCCGTTATCTTATTATGAGTGATCTTGTAGTGCTTGTGTGTGACCCATGAAAAGCGATTGTAAGATATTGAATTGAATAAAATGGGTTGTTAAATTTGTATGAATTAAATTTTTTTACCCTTCGCACTTTTATTTTAATTTGTATTTTGAAGTGGTTATCATAACAGTGTGTGTATATGAATTATCGTTGGATAGAATTACGTCAGAAGTACTAGTTGCAGTGGTTTCTTATAAACTAGCTGTGGTTTCTTCTAAACCAGCCGTGGTATCTTCTCAACTAGCCGTGGTTTCTTCTCAACTAGCCGTGGTTTCTTCTCAAGTAGGCGTGGTTTCTTCTCAACTGGCCGTGGTTTCTTATTAACTAGCAGTGGAACCACGACTATAAGCATTCTTGAAACCACGGCTAGAAGGATCAAAGCACTGATGAATATGTCATTTAAAAATATGTTAACAAGAAAATTAATAAGTAGTAGTAAATAGGACACCATGAAAAGGGCACTTATCTTGCAAAATGAGAAGAATTCCATCGACTAAATTCTTTAACTTTGCATCAGTTGTTTCTTCTGAACAGGTAGCGGATACAGCAACATACAACAAATTGAAAAGATTTTCATTATTTAACGATAACTTAACAAGAACATTAATAAGTTGTAATAAAACGCCATCATGAAAAGGGCACTTATCTGGCAAAATGAGAAGCATTCCTTCCAATAAATTCTTTAAATAAAGCTCGATACAAAAAAACGCAAGCATGCGAACACTTTTAATGACAACGATATTAACAAAATAATACATCCCTGTTTGGGGTTCACATTAATTAAAGTAGTTGATACATCATTTTAGAATTACAAAATTCCTCCCTTGTTACAAATAGTTAGAATTACAACCAAATATCACAACAACATGACTACCAAACACATACTCTGTGTTTGAAAAAAAAATTAGCCATATGCCCATGATATGCAAGGGCAGCCTGTACAGGGTTATCGACGGCCAATGCCTTCCCATGTGACAATCGGTATAAGAATATGCATACCCAGATACCACAATCACCAAACAGAGTCCCCTGATCTGGAACGTTGGGTGCATTCTTGAAGGTAATTGCATATGTTGTCGGATTTATACCTTTCTTCTGGAAGACACTGGCTTTCTCTAGAACGATTGGTAGTCCAGCCTGTATATACATCCAAACATATTTTGTTATTTTACATACCAACTTAACACAATACATAACAACTTAAATGTTTACATCTGACACACTAAAGCTATAGCAAACACTGACAACATAAACTACACCAAACTACAATGAAACCAGACATCCTAATAAACCGCCATATCACGATGAGTCTGCAAAATAAGTGATTCACGTAACGGTTTGAACAAAAAGGACCCAACATCTCCCTCGATGCCCAGGTGCTGGAAGTTCCCAGTAGCAACCTTGTATAGTACAATGGTTGCGTTAAATCCTTCCTGGTTTCCAATTTCAAGTACAGGGTAGTTGTTGTCGTCAAAACCAATTAATTTGAGTGCTATTGGAGTGGTAATGCTAAGAAGCTGTGTAGCAGATGCAATCATACCACCAACAACCGTTATAACCCATATAGAAAAAACAGAACTGACATCCCCATGAATGTTTCCAGAAACCACCAGATTGTCTCTTAGGTTTGAAACATAGAACGGTAAAGGAAGTTTGCCTATTAATTCATCAGGTATGTCCAGGACTTGGAAACGGTGGGTGAGCAAGTCAAAAGAAACAATCATATAGCTGTCGAATGTGCTACCATTGTTAGCATACAACCGTTGATAACCACACCAATAGATATGACCCCCAACATTTGCTTGACTTGCTTTTTTGATTCTGATTGTGTTAGGAAGCAAGAAATGCTGATCTAACACCATCCATTGTTTTGAGGAGAAGGTGAAAATTAAGATAGTGCATGGCTGTGTTGGATTGAATGGGTATGAAATTTTTAGGAAGGTCGGATCAAAATTGTCAGGACGAATCCCAAAAGCCAAAAAGCGTTTTTCATACTCCTGTGATGTGTTCACATAGGGGACAAACTTGCCGACTGATCGGTTGATGGATGGGTTCCAAACGACTGCCATGGTATCACGGACAATTGGTCCATAGGTAAAACCCCAAACTCCATGTGACCAACCAATTGGTTTGACGTCAGAAAAAGAAATGTTTGAGGAAAGAGGGTTCAAGTCAAAATTTTGATCTACCAAACCCACGTAACCTTTAAGACTATGCTTGTACAGCAAAAGGTATGAAACTGGCCAATGGATTCGAACACCATAACGGACGGTGAAATGCATGTTGTCTATGCAAGACTTCCAAGCCTTGCACACACTGCGGCATTGAGCCACACACCTCACTGAGAGCCTATTAACTATATCCATTTGAACTTCAATTGGAATGGTGTCAGACATCGTGAAATTTTAATGTGCAACAGTGAAATCAGTTAAGATGGGCAACTTTCACAAGTATTTTGTGGTAACTATTAAATGTTCTTGGGCAACCTTGAATTTTTTTTAGGGGAACTTCGAAACTGTAAGATGTGTTTAGTGTTGTATGGACAGTAAGAGTATTATAAATAGAAAAATTAGAGCATTCATATCTAGGGACCAACCCATAAGATATGCATTTAAGAAATAGTACTTGTATTAAATGGTTAAATAGTTAAGTTGGAGTTTAAAGAGTTGACTTGTGCTTAATACTACCATCAAATTAATGAACAAGTACATGGGGCAGGTTCATAGACACTTGAAAGTGTATGTTCCATAATTTATTATAGTTGGGCAACTATGACGCATGGGCAACTTAATCAATAACTAGTTTGTTTGTAACTACTAGTTACAAAACTGTTGTTCTATTAACTAGTTTGTTAATTTTGTTGTATTGACAAACATTTATCAATTAAGAACTTAAAGCAATGGTACATGTAAACATGCCCGCATCTCCTTGTACCAAGGACGCCACTCAAGATCATGCTTATTGCCACTGTCATAAAATGTTACAACCCCCGTCCTAATATGGAATCGAGCCAGAAACCAATGTTTTTCCTTTTCATTGATAGGCATATAAACCTGCCGTATAACACCAAAGGCCAGGTTAACAAAACACATACCAATATATGTATAAAGGAATGAACACAACTATTACCTGTTCAACATCAGCCCATTGGAGTTTGTACTTTTCCCCGTTAACATACCAAATGGGGATGGAGTCTTGTAAGAGCAGCTGAACAAAGTATGCAGTAACCATAGCCCAATCAGCGCCATCGGGTCTAAAATGCAACATGAATTCCACCCACAACTCTATGTGCTATAAAGCAACAATAAAAAATGATTAGGGTATAAAAGCAACAATATAAAATGAATATACTATCGGAGTGAAAGATATGCATGACTGTTACCTCGTCCATAAGCCAACCTTTCTTAGGAGGGTCTAAACACACTAAGGATTCCCAAAACCTCCGATCCACATGAACTTCTTTGGACCAAGGAAACATACATCGAAGGGGCCCCTGCTTTCCAAGAAATTCGTCGTACTCATCAGTAAGATGTACTTTGTCGATAGCCTTGTTTCTTCGGGAAAGAACCTACACACATGTTGTTACTAACACGTAAATTAAAAACAGTTTAAAAAAATAAAAATGTTAAAAGTTGTTTTTCATACCTCAACCCAAGGTTTAACCTTTTGTAACTGTGCGGTCATATCTGGATCCCGGCACCCATAGGGAGGTGTTCGATAATTTTGAGATTCCACAAATCTTTTTGACCAGTATTACGACGACTCCGCACCATCTTTTTTACTCCTCTTGTCAGGTGTTATGTCTGCCTTGGCTCTTTTCCAATGGTCTGAATTATAGAAAGCTATAGACCTCTTTTTCTTATCCTTCTCAATCTTCAACAACTTTGCCTTTTGCAACCTGCGATTCTTCTCCTCTATCATCACCATTAGAAAATCCTTTTCCATCATCTTTTGTTCTTCCATCCTCCACCGTTCTTCCTCTTCTTTCCTCAACCTTAATTCCTCTTCCAACATATACTCCTGAGTACCAGGTGATGCATTTAA
Source organism: Chrysanthemum seticuspe (assembly GCA_019973895.1). NCBI lineage: Eukaryota > Viridiplantae > Streptophyta > Magnoliopsida > Asterales > Asteraceae > Chrysanthemum > Chrysanthemum seticuspe. The sequence continues at coordinate 201,995,318 of BPTQ01000006.1, read as the reverse complement.
AATACATTTAATACTATACTATGGCAAAAGTGTACATTTGGAAATCACATTACCAGAACAACATCATCCTCATCATCGACATCAACCGGGTCTGAACGACTGCTAGAAATAAGAGAGTCAACCAATTCGTAGAATTCACGATTTAGTTGGTCTCGAAACTCATAGCTCAGGTGGGAAAAGGATGCAGTAAAGTCCAATTTATCCTGTAAGCGAAATAAAGTTCATTGTAAAACCAACAGTTTGTTTAAGAAATAAAGATAATATATCGATGAACTTATTACCCGAAATCCGCAAGTTCTTTCACATGCAAGGACCTACAAAGTAATAAAGGGTATTATCCTTAACAATAATTATAATATAAATAAACGTATAGTTATTATTTAACGTTGACTAGTAAATAACCTGAATAATAGCCTCGAGTTTGAAAACACGAGAATTCAACTCTTGAATGACACAATCCTTGAGGCTAATTTCTGTTAGAAGACTACTGGTCTGTACCCTAGACACAATCGGTAAATACTTTTTTTTTGTCCTACCACGTTTCCGTGCAGCAAACAACTTCTGTATATACACATCGTAATCATGCGGTAATTTTGTTGGAAGAGTCCTTTGTATGTAGTGGAGGTAAAATTCCCTAAATTGCATATACTACTCCAACTGGTGCTCGTCTAATGTTTGTTTCAGATCATAAATTATCTTCGAGTCCTAAATAACATCATCAACCACAAGGAAATTAAATTGCATATACCAATCTGAGTGGTGCTCGTCTAATGCATTGAAACATTTGAATGTGTTTTACCTTGCCAAATAGCAATCCATAATCCGATCTTGTAAACATTACTTTCCTTGACCACGCTACTGCCCTTGGTATGACATCTGGGACTTTATTCCACCAATGACTGCTTCTTTCAAACGACTCAAGAATCCATATCTATAATAATAAAGATGCATTACTCTCATACCTTGGGTTCAATAATAATAACTAAGAAAAGATAATATAAATAGGAATAACCTTGAATGCCCAAACAAATCCAGCAACCGTGTATGTTAGAACATACTTCCGGTCTCTTTCCAGACCCTTTAGGTGTTCCCACTTGTGGTTTGATACAACGTCTAGTATCTGGTCATACAAGTTCCTCCAAATGTGCTCACCCCATGGAAAGGAATTTCATGCATCAAGGTCTTCGACCAAACGAAGGAGTGAATCATCCACCTCTTCAACCAATAAGCGACCCATAAAAATAACCTCTAACGATAACAATAGAGACACACGGACTGCGTCTTCATCAGTTAATTTACCGAACAACTCTTCATCCTCAATAACACCAAGAAGATCTAAGTTGGAAAGGTTTACCCCTAATTTTTTTGGAAATACCCTCAACTTAAATGTTAAATCCCCTGAACTATATAAATCAAAACTTGTTGTCCCAAAACGAAAGCCTGTTATAAGAGAAAACTCGGGTCGACCAAAATGTAGACTACGACCATCAAGAGTATATATAAGGGGCATGTCATAGTGACGATTATCCACAAAACCCTGTTTTTGTAAAACATAATCTAACATATGTGGTTCATGGTCAAAAAAGAACATATCCAGCCACCCTCCAAAACAGGTTGTCCTAAACAATTTCCTTCAAGTATGATTCAGATTTTCTTTAATTATTGAAAAGTATTTCAATTTGCTCCTAACAATGACATTGGCTTCGTATTCCTTAGAAGAAAAAAATAAACAAGTTAACAACAATTAATAAGTATCTTACGACAACTACAATCAATAAAAAAACGTATACTGACTTTCTAATATGGCAATCATATTTAACAAATGAAGTATTTATATCATACTCACACCAAATAAACAATGGCGCAATTTTAGACAACTTTTAAAACATTTGAATGAGGCTCAGATCTCTATAAATCAATAGTTTACAAAACATCAGGATATAACCGCCATGGCTGCAATAGTATAAACTATAGAATTGCTACGCCAAGATACGGAATATCGCATCACTTGCATGATTTAATAAGATACATGTCGTCACAGCCTCATACACACACACACACCTTATATATACATGCTCCTGTGTATTGTCTTACCAACTCCCAGGCTATCACCAAAGGCCCGCACCGGGGGATTTGCTAGATTGTTGAACAAACATAATTATAGTTTCGCTAGATTCTTAAAAAAAGTTAACGAACAATATGATATAGTTGCGGATTCAAAAGAAAGTTGAACATACCAATGTGGCCGCGTTATTTTGTAGGTGTGTATGGAATTTCAACTTAGTGAACCCTTCTGAATCCCCCTACAGTACCTTTTGTCGTTTCAACTCCCTTTGGGCAAAGGCTTGCACCAGGCGGATTGCTAGATCGTTGAAAAAACAAAAGGAACTGTATGGGAATTAATATTGGGAAACGATGCTGAAATTCCGTACTCATGTACAAAGTAACGTGGCCACCTAGAAACGTTCTACTTCCCTTCTAATCCACAAGTATATTATATTGATCCTTAACTTTTTTTAACAACCTATCAAAAGTGTATAACAAGTATATCAGACTCATATAAACTTCCAAACTTAGTGTGCATTCTGATATGCATTAGCAAGGCTCAGATCTGCAAAAAAATTGGATAAGCACCGGAACATCAGGATATAACCGCCATGGCTGCAAAATTATGTAATTAAATTGCCATGACAACATACGGTAAATCACATCATTTGCGTATCAAATAAGATAATCTGTCATCACAGCCTCTTGCATATCACAAATACACACATGTGTCCCAAAATAAACCAACTACTTTAAACAATTACCTATGTAAAGGAGTTGGTCAACAAAGTTGCTTGTCAATATGTTATAAACAAGTGGATAAACGTTAGTACTTTGACCCTCCACTCGAAATCCGATTGCCATGTCAAAACCCATTGCTATGACAGTGACACAGGAATGGGTTTTCGAGGGGAAGCTCAAAGTACCAACGTCTTTTCTACAATTCGTGGATTCTAGAAAAGCATTTGACTTGGATAATCATGGAGTGTGGCGTGTCATGAACAATACACACTATCGTGATCATTGAGATATTCAAAGACAATTTGAATGTAGGAAGTTGAGTATGGCCACATTGTTACTTTCAACTTGACTTTGAATCCACAAGTATATCATATTGTTCCTTCTTTGTTAAGTGACTCCTTTACATATATAAACTAATTTTTTTTAAAAATCTATCAACAGTCTATAACAATTATATGACACTCATATAAAGTAACAAAATTCAAAATATGATAAATTAACTTCCCTAAATGCCCCATGGGCAACAGTCGCCTTTGACGATGGTCTAAAACTCCTCCATATACATGTTTGTTCACCTGCAATCCGGGTTTGCTGATTCAATAGCATGTCAGATCTAGGTTGATTTATGAATCACACAAATGATCCCAGGTCTGACATGCCATTCAATCAACAAAGCTGAATTGTAAGTAAACAAGCTATCTGCATTTGGTTAACCTGTTTGCATCTAAGATATAACCGCCATGGCTGCAAACAGTAATGAATAATCGAAGATGGATGAACGACACCATATTAATTTTATTTTGCTACTTTGACCCTCCACTGTCATAGCAATGTTAGTTTCGTAACATAATAATAAGGTGGTGCCGTACATCCATCTTTGATCATTCATATGTTAGTTTCATAACATAATACGGAGGCTCAGATCTGTATAAATCAATAGTTTACACAACATCAGGATACAACCGCCATGGCTGCAATACTATAGAATTGCCGCGCCATGAAACGGAATATCGCATCATTTGCATGATTTAATAAGATACTTGTCATCACAGCCTCTTACAAATTAACAGCATACATACGTAATGGAATTGTTTGAAAATGTTACATGTCTAGTTTACTCACATACATGATAAAATTCTTCGAGCCAATCATGGTTCATTAGGACGGGCGTCTGCTAGGGAGAAATGATTATATACTCTCACAGAAAATATATATTCATGTGTTGCCATAGGATTCCAACCACAATGAAACATGATTGACCATGCCAACATACGGTAAATCACATCATTTGCATATCATAATAAGATAATCATCGTCACAGCCTCTTGCATGTACTAAATACAAAATACATTTCTGCTACTAACACACACATCACACACATAAAATCTTCCCACTGAAAGTCAAACCTTCCTTCTCAAACACACATTGGCAACAATCAAACGTTCTGCCCCATGGGTACACAGTAATGTATGCTACTATAACATCAAGATATAGTAAAATAGATAACAACGATAACATCAAGGCTCAGATTTGTATTAAAATAGATAACAACAATGACATCAAGATATTACCGCCATGGCTGCATAAGAATGTAATAAAACTGCCATGCCAAGATACGGCCAATCACATCATTTGCTTCATCAAGTAAGATATTTGTCATCACAGCCTCATACATATCACACCTATTAAGGTTATAATAAGCGGTGTATCTGAACTAGCAGTGGTTTCTTCTGAACTAGCAGTGGTTTCTTCTGAACTAGCAGTGGTTTTTGAGTAAACGTTAATCAATCTAAACTTCCAAGAATGCCTAAATCCTTAGATTTTGGGGGATTAACGGTGGCTTACAGTTATCTAGGGTTGGCCAGAGCAGGTATTCATGGTGGCTTACAGTTATCTTAAGAGAAGAAAAATACTCACAGTGTTTTATTAGATAACTAAATGCTTAATAAATAAGCTATGTAAGTAGAATGTGGGCCCATGTCAACTATATGGGAGAGGTTCCACCTGCACTACATTTATTGACATATTAAGGGTAATAAATTTTCAAACTTACCCACCTTATATGTGTGAATTTAAATTCAAGTGGTGTTTCTAAATAGGTTAAAAAATTCTATCAAAAATGTCAAAAAAAGACTTCAGCCAATAATTTCTGGAACTGTTTCCGGAACAAAAAGACTTCGGCCAACAATTTCCGAAACAAAAAGACTTTGGCCAACAAATTGATGAAGAACAACTTTTAATACAAATGGAGGAGGCTGCTATTAAGGAGGAAGAAGAATGGGAGATAGTGGAAAGAGAAGCTGCTCTTAAGGAGGAAGCCGAAAGGGAGCGACTTATGCTCCAAGATGAAGAAGTGTTGTTACAGATGGAGGAAGCTGCGCGTATGGATCAAGCTGAAAGCGAAGAACAGGAACGTCGGGACAGAGAATTCAATGCATTGTATGCAGAGTGGGATGAGAGCAGATTTGAAGGTTGCTCTAAGTATCTTTACGACGATGGTTACGACTCTAACAACTCTCAAACTTGGGATCACCCGGATTATATTTAGTTGTGTATCAGTTTAATTTTTAGTGTATTTTGTTTCGTTAACCCAACCAGTTTGCACCATCATTAGAGTGCTTTATTCACTTAGTACCACTTATCTTACAGTGGTTTAGTCACTTAGTCTACAACAACATCCATCATTTTGTTTCTCAAACTTAATAAGTAGCAACAAATCACTAAAACCATAAGAACAATTAATCACCCAATACGTTACCAGTTATCTTACACTGCTTTATTCACGCCCATCATTTGTTTCACAAAACTTAACAAAAACAATTAATCACCCAATACGTTAACTACTAAAAAAATTAACCCTAAAATATCGAAACCCAAAATCAAACAAGAACAATTACGTAACCCTATATCAATACTATACCAACTTAAAAAGTTAACCCTAAATAAGCGAAACCCTAAATTACCGATACACAATAAATAACCGAAACCCTAAATTAGCGAAACCCTTAATTAACAAAACCATAAATCAATAGATGAAATACGTAAAATTAAACGCCCAAATAGCGAAACCCTTAATCAAAAACAAAATTACTTACCCTAGCCCAAATCGTTTTCCTTATAGACATTAGATCGGAGAGTATCGTGGCGATGTAGTGGTGAGAGAAGTGTGTTACCCGTTGCTGAGAAGTGTGTTGAGGAAGATTGTGTTGATAAGTGTGGTGGTATGAAATAAAAAGTGTGTTGAGGAAGTTTCTATTTGTATACATAAACCCTGTATAAATGTATAAAGGTTAAAAAATTATTTATACCCTTTTTTAATTTTTTTTATACATTGAATGCATTCTATACTTTATACATAATAAGTTGCCCAAAAGTACAAACGTGTGGGACCCAGTTGCCCAAGATTTATGTACTTTTTAATAATAAAATAATACCATATTTTTTTACTAAAAGACAAACATTGTCAGTTGCTCAACATTGAAAGTCAAAGTTGCCCAACTAAAGATCTAGTATACTTGTACTAGATAAGTACAAGGTGGCCCCACAAAATGGGACACATGTCATTTATTTAGGATAGTTGCCCAAATATTGAGTTGGGAGAGTTGCCCATGGGGCATTATGAGAAGTGAAAAAAAATGGGGCATTTGGGGTATATTAGTTGGGCAACTGGGGCATTTAGAGAATTTTTCCTAAATCTAATATTAAGGATTAACATAAAGATAAATCTAAATCCATTTTTATTCACACCTTTTTTGTTTTTCTTTTTCTTATTCATGTATTTTTTTTTCTTAAATTCACGTTTTTCTTTTCAATTCGCGTTTTTGTTTTCTTTCTTTTTAATTCACGTTTTCTTTTTTTTTTCTTTTTTTTTTAATTCGTGTTTGTTTTTTCTTCGATTTCATACGTTTTTGACCGTTTTCATATGTTTTCGTTCGTTTTCATACGTTTTCGTTCGTTTTCATCATTTTTATTTCTTTTTCGTCCATTACATAAATAATAAAAAAGGGATTTTATACCAAAAATATCGATAACAAGACTTGTCTTATTATTTACTATTTTAAATGGAAACTAACGACTAAAAATGGAAAGGTTTTCTAATTAATAAGTATTTAATGTTTCGAGTACACGTTTATCGAAATATGCCAATTATGGGCATTTAATACTAGTTTCAAGAATTTAAATTGTTTACGTATGGGTTACGGATGACCTAACATTAATAGCGTCGATCCACGTGGGTAGCGGACTTATTAGGTTGACGAATCTAATAAGAGACCGCTAGGTACGTAGGATAACGTTATTAATGGGTGCATTATCCTTATGACTCGTTAGGATGCGACCGATTTATGGGATAATAAGCGAGACGAATAAATAATTTAGTTTATCGAGTTGACGAATTCGATAAGGTCTACTATTTATTCTGAAACTTATTGGACTATGGAGCTTATCGCTTAGATGTCTCGTTGTGTTGCATTGAGTCACATATTGGTTGTTTGAGTGCATTCATGGCATCATATTGAGTCGATACACCCACATGAGGATACCAAACACTAGGACTAAACGGTGAAACAAGACATTTTTGGAGATAACGAAAAGGAATACATTGGGGTAGATAACGTTGATTTTGGGAAATATATATTAAAATTGGTTTACATTAATAGGTTGTTCCGAGTCGATAGTTGTTGTACCGTTATTAGCTGTTATCTTTTGCTAGTGTTTATTTGTGCGTTGCTTGCTTGAGGTGAGTTTCAGAGCCTCACTTTTATTTATGTTTTTAACTATATTGGGGGTGAGAATGATGCTACTATTTTTGGACGTTCTAAACTATTTTGATTTGCTTATGTGCTTGACTGATTAGATAGATATGTGGTAGTTGTTGCCTTAGTCTAGGGTAGCAATCCTAATTGCTATAACACTTGCCTAGCTAAGTATAGACTTCTACTTCGACCTAGTCCAGAGTTAGCAATCGTTCTAGACTTTGCTACGACTGTGCTGGCTAGTGTCGCTAGGGGCCCAATATGATATCAGATATGATATTTGTTTGTGATTGATGTGTATCTATCTTAGGTCTCGCATAACAAATTAACTCCTACAGGCCCACTACTTTTTACTTGAATTTAAACCTATGAACTCACCAGCGTTAGCTAACCTTTTAGCATGTTTTCTCAGGTATTTAAGTGATGTTTGGAGTGCGTGTTCGGTGGAAGCTTGGCAAGGAGGCATGGTCAAGGATCATAATCGACTCTGATAATTTATGGGGACCTATTTTATTAAATCATATTTGGGCCTAATATTTACACTTTGGGATTAATGTTTTGAATATTTAAATTTGGGATTGGTTTTGAATGTTAAATGACTATCTTGTTTGCTATACTTGTGTGAGATACCAATCCAATTGTAACGCCCCGAAAACTTGATTAAGTCTTCCGCTGTACCGAGATTTGGGGGTGTTACAGATTGGTATCAGAGCTCAAGGTTATAGAGAAGTAGGTATTAAATAAAACCTAAACTATAACCACTTTTTAAGAAAATTGATCCTCGACCGACGCATGCCCGCTTGCCAAGCCGAAGCTTCTTATTTGATTATGGTATGAACTGCAATTTGATTTATGAGATATTATGTATTGTGAATTGTTTATTGAGATGTTATGTTTTAAGATATGATTATTGATGTTGGGTAAATGTGATTCGATTGTCGAGATATTAAGGATTTGATTTGGATTATCGATATGTTATGATTTTGGGATTTTGAGCTTGATTTTATGATTAATTTGATTTGGGATTATATAATGCGTGGATTATGTGATAGAACAGAATTTACGTGTTTTATTTAAAGGCATATTTTGAGTAATGCAGTACCTCTATTTTACAACTTTCATTATGTGATATATGTTTTGGTTGAGTTGATGCGCATATTAGAACTAGTTGTTTTCGAACACTTATACCTACCCTATGTCATTGTCACAGACTATGCCTTCACTAGCTTATGATGTGTCTGAGGATGTCCTTGCTGCTGCTAGTTCCCCAGTATTGACTCTCATGATGTGGATTTTGTTAAGACTCCATGAGATCGTTTTGAGCCTCTAGGGTTTAACAATAACAATGATAACAATAAGATGCACAACGGAATAAATCAAAACATCATTATTATTGACATAAGGTTTTTCTTTCACCATCTCCTCCAAATATTATTTGATCAGAATAATACGTGTTACCTAAATGTAACAGGGATCAAAGCCTTCTTCGATCTTGGAGGTAAACAACTAACCTAGGCGTTTACAATAAACTACACGCCCTAGGTTACACACACACACCTTTAGTTGACTACATTATGGAAGACATATATATAAAACCTACGCCCCATGTCCGCTTTATATACTAGAGGATTAGGGTTTACAAGATACTACGAAGAACTAAATAATAAATCTTCTTTTGCAAGCAAGTCATTCCATCTTTTTGTAGATTTCTTCTTTGTCACTTTGAGTCCTTCTTGTTTCATTCTTCTTGTTTTGTTTCATCAAATCAATAAACCCAACAATCTTCCCCTATTTGATGATAACAAAACAAATAAAGTCGTGTACGAACTTCCCTAGACGAAGTAGCAGAATAAATCAAAACAATAAGATGTTAACAATAAGATGCACAATGGAATGAATCAAAACATCATTATTATTGACACAAGGTTTTTCTTTCACCATCTCCTCCAAATATTATTTGATCAGAATAATACGTGTTACCTAAATGTAACAGGGATCAAAGCCTTCTTCGATCTTGGAGGTAAACAACTAACCTAGGCGTTTACAATAAACTACACGCCCTAGGTTACACACACACCTTTAGTTGACTACATTATGGAAGACATATATATAAAACCTACACCCCATGTCCTCTTTATATACTAGAGGATTAGGGTTTACAAGATACTATGAAGCACTAAATAATAAATCTTCTTTTGCAAGCAAGTCCTTCCATCTTTTTGTAGATTTATTCTTTGTCACTTTGAGTCCTTCTTGTTTCATTCTTCTTGTTTTGTTTCATCAAATCAATAAACCCAACACATGACTGTTGCGCAGGGTGATCCCTATGTGATTACCCGTCACTAGTTCATCATCATCATCAGATCGCCCTAGCTCATCTAGGCAGCTCACTTTACATCAGGTCTTAGCATGAGCCCAGACTCCTAGACTTGCTCGTAGTACTACCCGCATGTCCGTGCGACCACCATCATCACCTATTCACCTTGCAGCTCACTCTCTTCTGTCATCACCACCAGCATCAGCATGTCTTAGAAGACCTAGATCCCCTATTGTACCACCTCATGATTCACCCGCATTGAGACTCCGACTCATGGACTCTCCTTCTGAAGATGAGGGCGAGGAGGAGCATGAGATCGAGGAGGAGCATGAGATTGAGGAGCAGTATGTAGATGAGGATGAGGATCCTCAGGAAGAGGATGATAAGGATATCCCAGATGTGGGTACTCCTCTATTCTAGAGTCCTACACATTCTCCAGGACCAGGCTCTCATTTACCTTTGCCTGAGCCTGATTCACCTGGGCAACCTTTTGATTTTGGTTCACCTCCACATTCACCTGAGATAGGTAGCCTATTAGGATCTGAGATACCATCGGAGATTGCTTTAGTGCCCGAGGAGTATGGAGGTACGGGTTTGATCTGGGAAAGGATTATATCCCAGAATATTAGCCTTAGTCGGTTGTCAGATCGATTAGACGGAGTGACGAGGACTAGTGTATAGGATTTGAGGGTAGATTTGACTAAGATGGAGAAGAAGTCGATGGCCTTGAGAGAGGGTATGTCGGAACTCTATGAGAAGGTAGGAGACCGGCAAGCAGAGTGTTCGATAGACCAGGAGGCAGACCAAGCGCTTCGGTGCAAGGTCGACGAGTTGGAGAAGGAGGTCGTGAATCTTAAGAAAGATCGCGACTGTCAGCATCTAGGGATTTTGTCACTATGGAGAGTGATGGACGATGTTTGGAGATCATTTAGGAGTTCTCGTAGTCGTGGCTAGATTGTGTTAGACTCATGGCTTTGTACCATCTTAAAACTAAGTAGTCTCTAGTTCGAGATGTAGATCTATCCTAGTTATCTTATTAGTATCCTGGTTAGGATCGTTTTTTATTTCTCCGTATCCTTTCATGTATTCCACTTTGGAACCTATGAGTTATGGTTATTGAAACGTGCATCCTTTAGTTATGATTCTGTCTCTGGTTGTTTTGTTATGGTATAACGTTATCCTTGTTGACCTTGATTATGTATTCGAGCATTATTTGGTGATCCTTGGAACCCAACTTTATATTTAGAGCGTGAATTGTGAACTTATGAAACTGTTATTCTTGCCTTCAGAATGATGGCACCAAGACGAAATTAGCATAGGACTAACCAAGCAGCCCCTGCTGTTATGGTTGCCCCTGTCCATCGAGGTCATCGTCCGACCCCGACCACTCCACCTGTTGAGAACCTTAACACTGATAACCCAACTGTAGAGAACCCAAATGTGAACGACCGTGCTGAGAATAGTCCTGTTCCACAAAACCCTCCACCTTTGAACCCAGCCCACATTGACCAGCTTGTGACGCAGCGTATCGCTGAACTGCTAGCTGAGACTAATCTCTCTAACACCTCTGGTGGAACCCCACTGCTTAGTCGAACTCGAGGTTGTACCTACAAAGAGTTCCAATTATGTGGTCCCATCGAGTTCGGAGGAACCGAGGGAGTGGTTTACCTAACTAGGTGGATGGAGAAAACTGAATATGTGTTTACCCGTAGCAACTGTGAAGAGGATTGTAAGGTTAAGTATGCAACATTTACCTTGAAGGACGAAGCGTTGACCTGGTGGAACAACTATCACAGATCCGTAGGGAGTGATGTAGCTTATAGCATGACTTAGACCCAGTTTAAGGCTCTCTTGATCAAGACTTACTGTCCTAGGAATGAAGTTAAGAAGCTAGAGATTGAGTTCTGGAACCATAAGGTTAAGGGTACCGACATGACGACTTACAATCGTCGTTTCCAAGAGTTGTCGTTGCTTTTCCCTGATATGGTTCGCACTGAAGCCCTTAAGATTGAGAGGTATACTGATAGGTTACCTTTAGCTACTCGAAATGATGTCATCGCACCGAAGCCAGTTAATTTGCATGAGGCAATTACCGTGGCTCAGCGTTTGATGGATTCTTACGTAATGGAAGTAGGAGACAAGGGTAAGAGTGATAAGGGTGATAAGAGGAAGAGGAATGAAGTTGTTAAAGGGAATGGCAAAAATTGGCAAGAGACAGCCAGGGTGTTCGTCATAAGAAATGGAGAGAATAAGGGTTATGAAGGTAGCAAGCCCTTGTGTGGTCGTTGCAACCGATACCACCATGGACCGTGCACAATTGTGTGTAGGAATTGCTCTAAGTTAGGACACATGGCCAAAAACTGTAGGTCTCGTCCACTTGTTGCGGCTCAAACTGCACAAGGAGCGGACGGGAAGGCCACCGTCACCTGTTTTGGATGTGGAAAGAAGGGGCACTACAAGAATGAGTGCCGAGAGCCATGGATGAAAGGAAACCCTGGTAATGGAGGAGTATTTGTTAACCGAGGTGTAGGAAGTAATGGCTTAAACCCTGTGAAGCGTGAGGTTGTGGAGAATCAGGGAAATCAGAGTGCTAGGAATCAGCAGAGAGACATGGGAACAACGCGTGTGTATTCTATTGGGAAGGAAGCTAGTGAGGACCCTAACGTAGTTACAGGTACGTTCCTTCTCAATAATCGCTATGCTTCCATACGATTTGATACTGGTGCCGATATGAGTTTCGTATCCACCACCTTTATGCCATTACTAGGAATTTCCCAAACACCTCTAGGATTCAGTTACGATGTGGAATTAGCTAATGGGAATAGGGAGAAGATAGACATCATAGTCCGAGGTTGTACCTTAAGTTTCCTAGACCACCCGTTTAGCATAGACCTATTGCCAGTTACTTTGGGAAGTTTTGACGTCATCATCGGAATGGATTTGTTGTCGAAGAACGGTGCACACATCATCTGCGATGAGAAGATCGTGCGTGTACCGTATGGCAGAAAAGTTCTGAGCATACAAGGAGATCGGAGCAACTGTCGAAGTCCTTCCCGGTTGAGCATCATCTCTTGTATTAAGGCCCAGAAGTACATCGATAGAGGAGGTTATCTTTTCTTGGCTCGAATTTCTGAAAAGAAAAGCGAGGAGAAGAGTGAAGGACACCTTAATGATGTACCTGTCGTTAGAGAGTTTCCAGATGTGTTTCTCGACTATCTGCCAGGGATTCCACCTGTCCGACAAGTGGAATTCCAAATCGAGTTGATACCCGGTGCTGCACCCGTAGCCCGGGCACCCTATCGACTTGCTCCAAGAGAATTGGAGGAACTGTCTAAACAGTTGGCAGAGTTGTCAGAGAAGGGATTCATTTGACCAAGTTCGTCACCGTGGGGAGCACCGGTGTTGTTTGTGAAGAAGAATGATGGATCGTTTCAGATGTGTATTGACTACAGGGAATTGAATAAGTTGGCGGTGAAGAACCGATACCCGCTACCTAGAATAGATGATCTGTTTGACCAACTTCAAGGAGCTAGTGTCTTTTCCAAGATCGATTTACGGTCTGGTTATAACCAGCTTAGAGTTCGAGAGGAGGATATCCCTAAGACGGCGTTTAGGACTCGTTATGGGCACTATGAGTTCCAAGTGATGTCGTTTGGTTTGACCAACGCGCCAGCGGTTTTCATGGATCTCATGAACCGAGTGTGTAAGCCATACCTGGATAAGTTTGTGATAGTATTCATAGACGACATCTTGATATACTCTAGGAGTAGAAAGGAGCACGAAGAGCATTTGAGGCTCATTTTAGAATTATTGCGAGAAGAGAAGCTGTATGCCAAATTCTCTAAGTGTGAATTTTGGATTCCGTCCGTACAATTCTTAGGTCACGTGATAGATAGTCGAGGAGTTCATGTTGACCCAGCTAAGATTGAGGCCATTAAGGAATGGGCAACCCCTAAGAACCCATCAAAAGTCCGCCAGTTTCTAGGTTTAGCAGGCTATTACCGGAGGTTCATTGAGAGATTCTCCAAAATAGCTAAGTCGCTGACCAAACTGACACAGAAGGACGTTAAGTATGAATGGGGAGAAAAGGAAGAAGAAGCATTCCAACCTCTGAAGGAGAAGTTTTGTAGTGCGCCCATCCTAGCTTTGCCTGAAGGAAGCGAAGACTTTTTCGTGTACTGCGACGCTTCGCATAAAGGCTTAGGTGCTGTTTTGATGCAACGGGAGAAGGTGATTGCTTATGCATCCCGACAACTTAAGAAGCATGAGAAAAACTACACCACCCATGATCTTGAGTTAGGTTCTGTAGTGTTTTCTCTTAGAATCTGGAGACATTATCTGTGTGGAACCAAGTGTGTAGTGTTTACCGACCACAAGAGCTTGAAGCATATCTTAGATCAGAAGGAACTGAATATGAGACAGCGTCGTTGGTTAGAGTTGCTCAGTGATTATGACTGTGAGATTCGTTATCATCCTAGTAAGGCTAATGTTGTGGCTGATGCACTTAGTTGTAAAGAGAACATTTAACCTTTACTCGTTCGATCTTTAGGAATGACTATTATTTCGCCTCTACCATCTCAAATCTTAGCCGCCCAAGCTGCGGCATTGATGGAAGAGAACCGTCCTTATGAGAATCTGCATGGAATGGTAGAAAGTGAAAACAGCTTCTTGAAGCGTTCCGACAAAACTTTATGCTTCAAAGACAGAAGTTGGATACCATTTCATGGTGGAGTCCGTGAGTTGATTATGCACGAGTCGCATAAATCAAAATACTCTATTCATCCCGGAGCATATAAGATGTATCAGGACTTGAAGAAACTCTACTGGTGGCCTAACATGAAAGCCGACATAGCTTAGTATGTCAGTTGGTGCTTGACTTGTTCTAAGGTAAAGGTTGAACATTAGAAAACCTCAAGACTCTTAGTTCAACCCGAACTCCCCGAATGGAAATAGGAGCGAATCACCATGGACTTTATCACCAAATTACCAAGAACAGCTAGCGGCAATGACGCTATCTGGGTAATCGTTGATTGTTTGACTAAGTCTGCTCACTTCTTAGCCATTAGCGAGGTCGATAGTCTTGACAAGCTCGCTCGGCTGTACCTTAAGGAGATAGTATCACGTCATGGAGTACCGGTATCTATCATTTCAGATCGAGATAGCTGTTTTACATCCACTTTTGGAGATCCTTACAGTCACCGTTAGGAACAAACTTGGATATGAGCACTGCATATCATCCTCAAATCGATGGTCAGAGCGAGAGAACCATTTAGACCTTAGAGGATATGCTTAGAGCCTTTGTCATTGATTTCGGCAAAGGCTGGGAGAGACATCTCCCTTTGGCCGAATTTTCATACAACAATTGTTATCATGCTAGCATTAAGGCCGCTCCATTTGAAGCACTGTATGGCCGAAAATGTCGTTCTCCTGTTTGTTGGGTTGAAGTTGGCGAGAGTCAACTTACCGATCCCGAACTTGTCCTAGAAACCACGGAGAAGATCGTTCAGATTCATAATCGTTTGCAAACCGCTCGAGATAGACAAAAGAGTTATGCCGATAGGAGACGTAAACCTTTAGAATTTCAGGTTGGAGATTGTGTTATGTTAAAAGTTTATCCTTGGAAAGGAGTGATTCGTTTTGGAAAGCGTGGAAAACTCAATCCCCTATATATTGGTCCCTTTCCAATCCTGGAAAGAATCGGACTAGTAGCTTACCGCCTTGAGCTACCATTGGAATTGAGAAGTGTACACAATGTCTTTCATGTTAGTAATCTTAAGAAATGTCTTTCGGAGGAAAACATAGTTGTGCCTTTAAGAGATATCCGAATTGATGAGAAATTGAATTTCGTTGAGGAACCAATTGAGATCATGGATCGTGAGATTAAACGGCTGAAGCATAGCCGTATTCCGATTATCAAAGTTCGTTGGAACTCCCGACATGGACCGGAGTTCACTTGGGAATGTGAGGACGTATTACGTAAGAAGTATCCTAAACTCTTCATGACATCAGGCAACTCGGAGTGAAACCCGGGACGGGAGGCTGTGACAACTGGCAATTTAGGGAGTCTATTTTAGGTAACCGCATTACGCTAAACTAAACCGAGCTTTGCCTTTATCACTATTTTCATCGACCATGACTTGATTTTATATCGTTTATTGGTTTTTATGGTTTATTTTAATATTGGATGAGTTATCATGTGAGTTCTAACTCTTTTTGATAGGCACTATTCGATTCGGCACTATCAAAAGTCTAAAACGAGAAATAACGTAACTTTTAGACTATAACTCGAAACTTGATAGATAAATAGTCAAAACTCATGGAAAAACTTAAATAAACATAATAGAAAGTCGAATGAACGTCGTGGGACACTCGTAGGATAATATATGAGCTCGAGAATGGGAAAACGGGATAGTTTACAAAAAATGACGGCTTCGGCCCTTCTCTTTTGCTTGAGCCGGCGCCCCCTCCTCCCCAAAATAATGATTTTTAAGTCCCTAGCTCCTATGTATATAAACCCACTCACCCTCATTTTTGCTTCCACTTTCTCTCACTAAAAAAACACACATACACTACTTTCTCTCTCTACTCTCTCTCTCCTCCACCAAACAAAACCCTAACCCTAAAACCACCATAAGCCGCCGCCACCTCCGGCCACATTCCAGCCACTTTTTCGGCGAGTGACACTACACCTTCATCACCATCTTGTAGATCTATCTTTCCTCTTTCCATCCATATATAAAACTCTCACAAAAGCCTACATTAACACCTCCAAATCTTGAAAATAAGATTCGTGATTCTAGGGTTTTCATTAAAACTTGTAGATCGGGTTGTAAAAAGGTAAATGGAACATGGGTCAAGCTTGTTTAAGCTTTGGCAAGCCACGAATGGCTTTATTTTGGTTCGTACATAGCTCGAATTTTGGGGCTTTTGGTTTAAACATGGGATTAAAACTAATTTACACTTAAATAAACATGTAGCTAGTGATTTGGTATCATGTGGTGTATCATATTGTTGGGTTTTTGCATTTTAGGTCATGTTTCATGTTTTTGATTAGGAATAGATGATGGGTTTGATGTTTGGTTAATGATTGGAGGTTGATTGATTGTGTTTGGTTGTAGTGGAAGTGATTTGGTAGTGTTTGGATGTGAGTGATGAGGCGTACGAGCCACTAGGGACTCGTACGTGGCTCATGGGTGGCGTACGAGACCCACTTGGACCAAGGGTCTAGGTCGGGTTGTCGTGGTAGCTTGTTGGATGATATTGTTGGTGTTTGAATGAGACGCGTGGAGCCGAAAAGCTTCTAGAGCTTGTTTGGTTCACGTGGTCTTAACCGTGACCGTGTCATGACCATTAGGGTCATAACATTGGTTTCGGGTATATTTGGTTGGTTGATTGGTTGGCGAGATTGATTTGGGTTGATTTGAGATTGAATTGCGCTATTATGTCTTTTATTTGGACTTAATATATAAATTGTCAACTTTGAGCAACGTCGGTGTTACTTTGACTTTTTAGTCAATAGTTGACCCCGACAACGCCGTAACATGGACTTTAGTATAGTTTGGACTATTGATTGATTAGAAGCCGAGAAGTCATGACTCATACTTGTGGACTCGAAACAAATAACGATTTAAAATTAATATTGAAATTGACGAAATATATATATGAAAATGCTAATAAACTATGAAATATAAATAATAAAAAAATGGCTTTTATAACAAAAATATCGATAACAAGACCTGTCTTGTTATTTACTATTTTAAATGGAAACTAACGACTAAAAATGGAAAGGTTTTCTAATTAATAAGTATTTAATGTTTTGAGTACACGTTTATCGAAATATGCCAATTATGGGCATTTAATACTAGTTTCAAGCATTTAAATTGTTTACGTTGTGTGCATGGGTTACGGATGACTTAACATTAAGAGCGTCGATCCACGTGGGTAGCGGACTTATTAGGTTGACGAATCTAATAAGAGACTGCTAGGTACGTAGGATAACGTTATTAATGGGTGAATTATCCTTATGACTCGTTAGGATGCGACCGGTTTATGGGATAATAAGCGACACGAATAAATAATTGAGTTTATCGAGTTGACGAATTCGATAAGGTCTACTATTTATTCCGAAACTTATTGGACTATGGAGCTTATCGCTTAGATGTCTCGTTGTGTTGCATTGAGTCACATATTGGGTGTTTGAGTGCATTCATGGCATCATATTGAGTCGATACACCCACATGAGGATACCAAACGCTAGGACTAAACGGTGAAACAAGACATTTTTGGAGATAACAAAAAGGAATACATTGGGGTAGATAACGTTGATTTTGGGAAATATATATTAAAATTGGTTTACATTAATAGGTTGTGCCGAGACGATAGTTGATGTGCCGTGATTAGCTGTATCTTCTGCTAGTGTTTATTTGTGCGTTGCTTGCTTGAGGTGAGTTTCATAGCCCCACTTTTATCTATGTTTTTAACTATATTGGGGGTGAGAATCATGTTACTATTTTTGGACCTTCTAAACTATTTTGATTTGCTTATGTGCTTGACTGATTAGATAGATATGTGGTAGTTGTTGCCTTAGTCTAGGGTAGCAATCCTAATTTCTATAACACTTGCCTAGCTAAGTATAGACTTCTACTTCGACCTAGTCCAGGTTAACAATCGTTCTAGATTTTGCTACGATTGTGCTGGCTTGTGTCGCTAGGGGCCCAGTATGATATCAGATATGATATTTGTTTGTGATTGATGTGTATCTATCTTAGGTCTCGCATAGCAAATTAACTTCTACAGGTCTACTACTTTTTACTTGAATTTAAACCTATGAACTCACCAGCGTTAGCTGACCTTTTAGCATGCTTTCTCAGGTATTTAAGTGATGTTTGGAGTGCGTGTTCTGTGGAAGCTTGGCAAAGAGGCATGGTCAAGGATCTTAATCGACTCTGATAATTTATGGGGACCTATTTTATTAAATCATGGTTGGTCCTAATATTTACACTTTGGGATTAATGTTTTGAATATTTAAATTTGGGATTGGTTTTGAATGTTAAATGACTATCTTGTTTGCTATACTTGTGTGAGATACCAAACCAATTGTAACGCCCCAAAAACTTGATTAAGTCTTCCGTTGTACCGAGATTTGGGGGTGTTACATATTTGAAAACATCAAATTATCTTGAATATTAAGTGTCAATTTCCACCGATAATGCTTGTAATTTATATCATTTATATGGATTTACGCTTGTTTTCCATTATATTCCACTTTCAGGTAAATTAAGAGCATTGGAGCTAAAGAGACGCGAAATTGGAGAATTATTAAAGATTTATCATAGTATGCTCACTTTGAAGAAGTTATGGCATAACTACCCTCTCACATTACGCCGTAACTAAAGCGTGACTCAGAAACCAACTTATCAGAAGATTACGGCGTAACTCTCCCAAAAGATTACGACGTAACCATATTCGGTCAAATGAGGTTCCGAGCCGCTGATAATTACGCCATAACCAAGAGATCTAGTGCAATTTACGAAGAATTAGATGATTACGGCGTAACTCTTTTTATAGTTACGCCGTAACCAAGATCTGGCCTATAAATACCCCACGATTTCCAGCATTTCAAATCATCCCATTTCACACACAACAACCAAAGAACGTGGGAAGAAGCCAAAGGCAGGTCTAGAGGAGCATACGGAGCTATCTCCAAGGGAGAAATCACTCCCTTACGATAAGTATTAGCATTTTATGTTTTCTTTACTTTCAATTCATGTATTTCGTAACATTAAACATTGAATTTATTTGTATGGTTAATATGGGAAGCTAAGCACCTCTTGGTGCTGGCCTAGTTATGATTCCTTAATTGTTTTGTTTGCGTTTACATTACTTCCGTATAATTATTTCTAAGTGTATACATGCATAGTTTATTGGTAGCTGCTATTGTTTCGGTAGTTTTGAATGCCGGTAGAGGCTAGTTGCTTAGGAGATATGACCAACTGACCCTAAGTGAGTAGACTGAGACAGGAAAGGTAAGATATGATGTTAGGAATTAGAAATTCCCAGTATTAAAGAGTCGGTCACCTCAAGTATATGTAATCGTTAGAAAGCTCGTAGTCGTAGTTCTTTTAAGTTAAGTAGTTATTTAGTTAAGTAACACCGTGGAGGACGGACGGGTCTTTACCCACTGTATGCCTGATCCACAGCCCAAAGTGTGGCGATTTATGTAAGACTATAAATACTCTCTACCTTCCAAGGTAGAGAGTTGGAGCTCATAATAATATCTTTCACTTTCTCTCACTAAGTTCCCTAAACCTCTAACTTTCTCTCTCTAGAATACCATCTATATACTACCTTGTGTTATGGTTTGATGTGTATGTGAAAAGTTAATATCTAACAATTGGTATCAAGAGCCATGGTTGGATCATATCTTACACATATTTGGATTTATAGTGGTTTTTAGGTGGTTTTTTGAGTTTGAAAAAGTTTAGTGGTTTTTGCATCATTTGGTTGATTTCTTGTGTTAAAGTTTGAATTTTGTTGGTACTTTTGTGTTTAGAATCATCATAAGTGTTTAGGTGTTCATTTGGTAAGCTTGAATCATCTTGGTTGGGTTGTTTTTGGATTGAAAAGTGATGTTTATATGGTTTTTCATGGTAGCGAGTTAGTTCACGGATAAGTTTTCTTCATAGCGACTTGCTTCATTAAATTGTAGCGAGTTACAGTGTTAAATCTAGCGAGTTAGATCTAGCGAGTTAAAGTACAAGTAGTGGAATCTCCACTACGGGTAGCGACTTGTGTTAGCGACTTGGTCAGTAGCGAGTTGCTCTTTAGCGACTTGTGTTTCTAGCGACTTGTGTAGCGAATTGCTGCCAAAATTTGGTTAGCGACTTGGTCCGTAGCGAGTTACTACTTAGCAACTTGTTTTTCTGTTAGCGACTTGGGATTCTAGCGACTTGGCTGTCTAGCGAATTAATTGGTAGCGACTTAGTGGATTTGTTTCTAGCGACTTAGAGCTTTATCATCTAGCGACTTGAGTGATTGTTTACGGTTTTCTCTTGATTTAGTAAAATCCCGTGAAAGAATCTATTTCCCGGTTTAATCATTGAGTTATAAAATCCCGTATAATCTGATAACATGTCCACCAACGTCCCTACTGTCATCTCCACAGTTGCCGAGGATGTACAAGCAGCTGGATCAGATACTCGTCCACCCATGCTTGACAGAACTGACTACGATTCTTGGGCTCAACGAATCAGATTGTATTGCCTTCGAAAGGAAAATGGTGTCAATATTCTTAAATCCATTGACGAAGGACCATATCGAGTTGAAACGACTAGAGACATACTTGATACTAATGAAGATGGTACTCCTATTTACGGATTGGACAGACCTAAGATGTATGATGAGCTTGATGATAAGGAGAAAAAGAGATTTGATGCAGATATCAGGGCTTCAAACATTGTTCTTCAAGGTCTTCCTAAAGACATCTACAAGCTGATCAATCATAACACTGAAGCAAAGGCATTTTGGGATAATGTTAAGATGCTTCTCTCAGGTTCAGAACTAACTATGGAAGACAGAGAATCCCAACTCTATGACGAATTTGAGCACTTCAAGATGAAATCCGATGAGAGTGTCTATGAGTACTATGTGAGATTTCATAAGTTAGTTAATGACATGAGGAACATCAGAATGACTATGCCTAACATTCAGTTGAATTCAAAATTTGTGAACAACATGAATCCCGAATGGCACAAGTTTGTTACCGCTGTGAAGCTTACTAAAGGATTGAAGAACACAAACTATGAGCAACTCTATGCCTTCCTCCTTCAGAATGAGAGACATGCCATGTTTGAAAAATTGATTCTCAATCAGTTCAAAACCAACCAGGGAGAGACAAGTTCGTCTAATGACTCAACAGCTTTCTACTCAAACATTGGAATCACAACCAAAGCATCACAAGTCATACCCTTGGGTAATGGTAATCACAAACTCATTCCTGATCCTATGTTCAAACAAGCTGATGCTGATGCACGCGTGGATAACATCGTTAATCAACTAGCTCTACTCATTAGTCAAAACATGAATTCTCTCCCACAAACCAACAACAACCTTCGAACTGCATCTAACCCACATAATCAAGCCACTGTTAAAGATGGAAGGATCGTGGTGCAACCAGTTCAGGAAAGACAGTATGATCAGGGAAGAGGTGGAGCTGGGAGAGGTTATGTTGGAAACCAGAATCGAGGAAGAAATGGTAACCAAGGTCAACCTAAGCCAATCAAATGCTACAACTGTGGTGGCGAAGGTCACATTGCAAGGAACTGCACATCTCCAAAGCGTCCTCAGAATGCTGATTACTTCAGAGATAAGATGTTGCTGGCACAAGCTCAGGACAATGGTGCTGCGTTGGATGAAGAGGAATTGCTGTTTCTTGCTGAGGGCAATGCAAAGACCTATGATGCAGATGTGGATGAGCAGCCTATTCAGGAGATAGGTCAGAATCATCAGAATGCCTTTCAAGTCGCTGACTGTGATGCTTACGACTCTGATGTAGATGATGGACCTACTGCACACACAATCTTTATGGCTAGCATCTCTCCAATGGTTTCTCCCAAGATCTCTTCCTCACCACAAGCTGGCACATCCAAGGACAAACTCATCTCAGAGGTATTAAAACTATACGATGATGCTGATGTGCAACAGATGCATGACAAAGTACAACCAACTGAAACTTTTGAATCAAATATTGAAAATATGGGTAATATCAATATTGTCCCATACGATCAATACGTGAAACAAAGTGAAAGTGAAATTGTACCAAGTGATGCATCTTCTGTAGTCAACGATGACTATGTCTTTGATGAATACACTGCATGTGCTCCTAATGATTCCATAATTTCTGAACTAAATGCCTATAAGGAACGTGTTGCTATTTATGAACAACGAGCAAAATTTGAGTTGACCACTCGTGAGCAGGAAATGGATGTCCAAGTGAGTATAGTAATTAGAAAAAGTAAGTTTAGAGAAGAAGTATTGAAACAAGAATTAAATTCCTTGCAAGAAAAACTTTCTAAAACAGCTAAGCAAAAACAAGAACTTCAAGAAAATGTGAAAATGCTTAAGCAAGAATTTAATGCAAAGGAATCAAAACTCTTGAGAGATTTTTCTAATCTGAAAACTTTGAAAAACAAACTTGAAAACAAGTTGTATTTACAAGGAAACACCATTCAGACTGCTCACATGATCACTAAGCATAGAGTTCTAAGCGATAAGCATAGCGTTCCCCTTGTAGAGGAACCAAATCCAGAGGTAATTAAAAAGGCTAGAAATGCTCATAAGGTAATTTATGATGGTAATGAAGTCCTTAAGCCTAGGCAGAAACCCAGTTGCGTTGAGTGCACTGAGGAAGATAAGATTTTAAATGAAATCACTAGGGAAAAGATGAATAAGAAGCAAGATGATCCCAAATGCAAAGAGAAAAACATAATCTTCTCTCCTCATGATTACAAGAAGGAAAACTGGATTTCCTTGAACAAGTTTAAGCCTCAGACTTTGTTGACTCCCGAACAAGTCTTCTGGAAAATGGATTTAGATAAGCAGAAAGCTGAAAATATTGTAGAAACAAACCCTCCCCTTCGGAAAATGCCTAGAGCGACTGTGTATCCTCCTAATACACCAATGCATCTTGTACCTAGAACAATTGCCACTAAAAGCAAGACATTAATTAGCCAATACGTTATATTTCAACTATTTGTTGATTTTGAGAAAACTTGCAAGAAAAGGATCACACCCACTGGTATAACTGAAGGAGAAAGGGGTTTTGAACAAATGAAAGAATGTTATTTAACTGAGGTCATGCCTTTCTTTAAACTTCTAAAGGATCACTTTGAGAGTCTTAAAAAGGGGATAGAAACGGATATTAAGGGAATGGAAAAGGAATTTGATGCAATAATAGTTGAAATTAATGACTATGAGCGTGCACTAAAATATAATGAGATTGAGAGAAAGAACCTGCATACATTAAATGAGAATCTTATTACTGAATGTGTTGCTCAAGATGTCTTTTTCACTGCTTCAAATTGCTCTATTACTGCTTCCAAATTTCATGAACTATCTGTGGCCCTGAAAGTCTCCCATGATCGTGTCATTGAGCTTGAAAAAACTAATTCTAAATTAAATGAGAAAATTGAACTGGATGATCATGACAATTTGATTAAACATTTTTCTAAACTAGAAGTTGAGTATTTTAATCTACAACTAAAATATCAACATCTCAAAGAAAATGTCAAAACTTCAAATATCAAGACATCTTCAGATGCTCCAGAGTTTGATGCAGTTTTTCAAATTAACAAACGAGATGAACAGATTCATGCTCAGTGTAACACGATCAGAAAGTTGAAAGCCCAAATCTCTCAATTAAAGGGTCAAACGAACAATATGACGGGCTCCCAAATGCCTCCTTCTTTAGATTCTCAGAATTCTCAAACGTTTCATCTTCAAAACCTAGTAAATGCTTTACAAAAGGAAAACGAAAGTTTTCTAGAAGAGAATGAAAAAGTTAAACGTCATTTCAATGAGTTGTTTGAATCAATTAAAGTCACTCGTAACAAAAACAACGAACAAATAACTTCATTGCAAAAGGAAATTGAGAATCTGAAGAGTCAGGTAAAAGGGAAAATGCCAATGATCAATGAGGAAAATGTTGTATCAAAGGTTCACTCTGGTAATAAATATGCTTTATCTGTGACATATGTCCCCCCTCACCTAAGGAACAACAAACTTGCCATTCAAACATATTTCTCATCCCTTAAGGATTGCTTAGAATGCCTGCGTGAGATTGTTGAAGAGGATAAGCTAGAGAAACCTCATGATAATGCAATTGGACATGCATGCTTATATGCCAAACGATCTCAAGAAATCTTAGAATGTTTGATCACAATATGCCCTAAGACATTAGGTGAGAGAGTTAACCCCTTGATTCCATGCTCAATGCCTAAGGCCAAACATGACATGCACTCGATTCCCAATGGTTTGAATGTGAGGAGTAGTGTACCATTGAGCAGTTCAGATTTAAGATCTGTCAATGCTAGGAAAGTGAACTCAAATGTGCCTTCTAGGAGTACTAATATCAGCACTTCTAGTGTTAAGAAAGTGAACCTTAGTGCACCTGCATGTAGTTCAGATCCCAGCACATCTAAACAGGTGGTGCAAAGAGTAGTAAAACAAACTAATGTTCCTATTCTCTCTACAGGAGTAATCAGTGACATTAAAGGGAGCAGGTCAAAGTCTCAAGACAATACAAGGAATGATAGGACCTCTCAAGCTAAGAATGTGCACTGGAAGAGAGTAAAAGAACAATCTAGGAACCTTAAGTTTGAATCGAATAAAACGAATCGTGTTGATTCTAGTATTAGCCATAGGCGTACTGTAATTAATTCGAATTCTGATACTATTTGCAAACCTTGTACTGATGATTGCTTGAATTCTGTTTCTAATCATGAATGTGATGTTAATGTTCTGCCTAATGATGTTAATTGTCCAGTTAATTTTGTTAATGCTAAAATTCATGCTAAAAAGGCTAAAAGGCAAACGCGAAACAGAGTTAGAAAACAATGGAAACCCACAGGAAGAACATTCAGCAGAATAGGCTTTTATTGGATACCTGTTGGTCATAAGACTAATCAGATAATGCCCACTAGAAAATGGATGCCTACTGGTAGAACTATTCCCATAAGAAGTGGTCACACTGTAAATAGGACTAATACAGACACTAGTATTGCATCTATTCACAATGATTCCATTACCTCACTGTCTGATATGAATGCTTCTATTTCTGATGTGGGAGGTCCAACTGTTGCTACTAACCAAATGGAACCCATTCTTGCATGGGGATCCCAATTATCCAGTTATCCATTCTTGTCTGTGTTCAACTGCAGATCGTTCAAATCGTTCTGTGGTACCTGGACTCAGGCTGTTCCAAGCATATGACTGGAGACCGGTCACGGCTCATGAACTTCGTGAGCAAATTCATCGGGACTGTTAGATTTGGTAATGATCATTTTGGTGCTATTATGGGTTATGGAGATTATGTTGTTGGTGATAGTGTCATCTCCAGAGTGTATTATGTGGAAGGTTTAGGTCATAATCTGTTCTCTGTTGGTCAATTTTGTGACTCTGATCTAGAAGTAGCCTTCAGAAAACATACCTGCTTTGTTAGAGATCTTAATGGTAAGGAACTGTTGAAAGGAACTCGTGGCTCAAACCTTTACACCATCTCTATCGATGACATGATGAGAGCCTCACCAATCTGCTTGTTATCTAAGGCTTCAAAAACGAAGTCATGGTTATGGCATCGTCGTCTCAATCACTTGAACTTCGGCACCATCAACGATCTTTCCAGAAAGGACTTAGTTGTAGGGTTACCTAGACTAAAGTATGAAAAGGATCATCTTTGTTCAGCATGTCAATTGGGAAAAAGCAAGAAGTATGCCCATAAACCCAAACCTACTAACTCTGTCACAGAAGTTCTTCATATGATTCATATGGATTTATGTGGACCAATGAGGGTGCAAAATATCTTTGGGAAGAAATATGTGTTAGTTGTGGTTGATGACTATTCCAGATTCACCTGGGTCAAGTTCTTAAGGACAAAGGATGAAACTCCTGATATCATCATCAAACTCATCAAACAGCTGCAGGTTAGACTAAACAAAACTGTCAGAATTATCAGAACAGACAATGGAACTGAGTTTGTCAACAAACAACTTAGTGAATTCTATGAAAGCGTTGGAATCAGCCATCAAAGAAGTGTTCCACGAACCCCTCAACAGAACGGTGTAGTTGAAAGACGAAATCGTTCTCTTGTTGAAGCTGCTAGAACAATGCTGATTTACTCAAAGGTTCCAATGTTTCTCTGGGCTGAAGCAATTGCCACTGCATGTTACACACAAAATCGTTCCCTGATTCACACCATTCATGGAAAAACTCCATATGAACTTGTCCACAACAGGAAACCCAATCTATCTTTCCTTCGTGTGTTTGGTGCCTTGTGCTATCCAACTAATGAGGGACAAGACTTGGGCAAACTTAGAGCTAAAGCTGACATTGGAGTATTTGTAGGATATGCACCAAACAAAAAGGGATACCGAATCTACAACAAAAGAACCCGAAATATCATGGAAACAATTCACGTTACGTTTGATGAGCTGACCGGTCAAATGGCTCCTGGACACTCCAGCTCAGGACCCGCACTTCAAAACAGTCCTATTGGTTCATCCCTTGTTCCAGACTCCTCTCAAGAAACGCCATACGTATCTCCATCTAAAGATGATGTAAAGAAATTGTTTGATCCAATGTTTGATGAACTGTATGAGTCTACTTCTAATGAGGTGCTGATCCCTACAACAGAGGATGCTCATATTCCAGTAAATGATGTCAATCCCTCGGTTTCAATATCTTTAAGTCAAGAAGCACCCGCTGCTGATCCTTCAGTCTCATCAACAAATCATCATTCTTCAAATGTACATCATGGAAATGTTTCTGACATCAATGATGAAGTTAATCCCTTTGCGACTCCTGAAGATGCTCCATTTGAAAACATATTTGCCACTCCTGAATCATCATCAGAACCATCTTCTTCAGGAGACATCGACTCAGCTACTTCAGTTCCTCAACAAATGCCACATGAACACCTCAGAAAATGGACTCACGATCATCCATTAGACAACATCATTGGAAATCCCTCTCGCCCTGTATCAACCCGGAAGCAACTCGCAACCGATGCCTTATGGTGCTTCTTCAACTCCGTACTATCTAAGAACGAACCAAAAGATGTTAAAACTGCTATGAACGAAGATAGCTGGTTCAATGCTATGCAAGATGAAATTCATGAGTTTGATCGTCTTGATGTATGGGAGTTAGTACCTGCTCCGGACTGTGCTATGATTATAGCTCTAAAATGGATCTTCAAAGTAAAATTTGATGAGCATGGTGATGTGTTGAAGAACAAGGCTCGATTAGTTGCTAAAGGATATCGTCAAGAGGAGGGTATAGACTTTGAAGAATCTTTTGCTCAAGTTGCTCGAATCGAGGCAATCAGAATCTTTTTGGCTAATGCTGCTAGTAAGAACATGGTGGTATATCAGATGGATGTAAAGACGGCATTTCTGAACGGAGATCTTAAGGAAGTTGTCTACGTCAGCCAACCTGAAGGATTCGTGAACCAAGAGCATCCTACTCACGTTTATCGTTTGAAGAAGGCTCTTTACGGTTTAAAGCAAGCTCCAAGGGCATGGTATGATACACTGTCAAAGTTTCTTCTATCAACCGGATTCATCAAAGGAGCAGTTGATCCTACATTGTTCACCAGGAAGTCAGGCAAACATTTGATTCATGTTCAAATTTATGTTGATGATATTATCTTTGCCTCGACTGACCCAATGGAATGTGATCGTTTTTCAAATGAAATGAGTTCAAAGTTTCAAATGTCAATGATGGGACAAATGTCATTTTTCTTGGGATTACAAATTTCTCAAAGTCCCGGAGGCATTTTCATAAATCAATCTAAATATGCAACAGAGATTTTAAAGAAATTTGGATTTGATTCAAGTGACCCTGTTGACACCCCCATGATTGACCGAACCAAACTAGATGAGGACCTCTCAGGGATCATGATTGACCAAACGAAATATAGGAGTATGATTGGATCCCTGATGTATCTCACTGCTAGTAGACCAGACATCTTGTTCTCTGTGTGCATGTGTGCGAGATACCAGGCTAAGCCTACTAAAAAGCACCTTGAAGCAGTTAAACGGGTCTTTCGGTATCTCCAAGGAACCATCAATATGGGACTATGGTACCCGAAGGACACCGGTATGTCACTAACGGCCTATGCAGATGCTGATCATGCAGGTTGTCAAGATACACGTCGAAGTACGTCTGGAGGTGCTCAGTTTTTGGGTGATAAGCTTGTGAGCTGGTCTTCAAAGAAGCAAATGAGTACTTCTATTTCCTCTACAGAGGCTGAATACATAGCCATGTCATCTTGTTGTGCTCAAATATTATGGATGAGATCTCAATTATCTGACTATGGCTTTGAATTCAACAAAATCCCTCTGTACTGTGATAATAAAAGTGCTATTGCTCTCTCATGCAACAACGTTCAACACTCAAGAGCAAAGCATATCGACATTCGACATCATTTCATCAGGGAACAAGTGGAAAAAGGTGTGGTGGAACTATATTTTGTGAGGTCTGAATATCAATTAGCTGACATCTTCACCAAAGCTCTTCCAAGAGAACGGTTTGAGTTTATTCTTCCACGTCTTGGTTTGAAAAGCCTTCAACCAGAAACTCTGAAACGTCTTCAGGAGGAAGACGAGGAGTAAAGGTCTATCTTCATCTATTTCTTGTAAATAGTTATTCGAAAAGCAAAATACAAAATTACAAAACCTTCTAAAAGCAAATAGAAAAATATAAAACTTTCAAAAATCCATAAAAATTGAAAAATCTTGAAAAATTCCAAAAATATTGTCTTTTTGTCATGTTTTTCTCGATTCGATAATATCTACGGTCTTTGTGATGTCATTCAAAGAATGACAAGGGACTTTAGATGTTGTTCGAATTTTTATAAAAAAAAAAAAAAAAAAAAAAAAAAAAAAAAAAAAAAATCAAAAAATCAAAAAAATATTTTTTGGGAGAAAGAGAAACAATGGTTTATTGTCATCTTCAGGCAATAACCCGGTTTTAAAGAAAGAACAGAGCCATGTTTTACCATGTTTTCAAATCCTATGCTCTGATTCTATAAACTCCTATATGCTGAAAACTAAATGCTTTGAAAAATAACTCAATCTCTATTTTTGATAATCATCAGGACTTATTTGTCAAAATCTCTATCTCTCAATCAACAACCTACGTCATTGATTGAGGGGGAGAATGATTTCAATTAAATTAAAAAGTTATTTGGCATTAAATTGTTTTCAAAAGATATACATGCATGGTTTTATAAATGGAGTTTAAAGTCTTAAAATCCGATCCTTATCAGTTCAAACGCTTTCACAATCAAGTCACAATTCTCCCTAAAAGCTTTCAAAATCAATTTAAATCTATACGAGATCACAAATCTGAAATGATTTGATAATTGTGATCGGGGGAGAATGTGTGATTTAAATTAGATTTAAACTGATATTAAGGTAAATGGTTTCACATGAATGAACATGCTGTCCCTCCCACATGTGACAAACGATTTCAATTTTTTTTAATGCACATGTTGAGGGGGACCACCTGTCTTAAACCTATGATTTGAAACGTGATCATTCATCCTAATGTGCAGGTTCCCTCTAGTATGTGCAAAACTCTTTTCAAACCTCGAGGCACATATTGAGGGGGAGCAAATTCATGGAAACCTCATCCTTCCCGGAAATGCTATACCTACTTGATCTGTTGAGGGAAGTGATGTTGATATCTTTTAAAAAATGGTAATCAAAAGAAGCTAATTCTTTCTCTTGCCTCCGTGTGCAAAACATTTTCAAATACTTGATGCACATGTTGAGGGGGAGTTCTCGTTCTAAAATTATCAAAAACAATTCAGGTACAAAAAGCTTTGATAATATATCACAAGTATCTGAATTGATTTTCAAATGGTTTTCAATTGGATCCAATGGCAGATGAACAATACCAAATTGACCGACCAACTTTACTTTATGTACGGTGATATAAGGATGATAAGGTTAGGTATTGGTTCCCATGATCCGCCAGAACCGGAGGGATCTACCCAGGGACAATCCACTAGTTAGTGTAGAAGTCCTTAGGTATGATGATAAAAGGAGAAAAGTGAGATATGGGAAGAGTGCAGACTAAGACTGAGCTAGTACTGGAATAAACCCAACAAGGTAATAGCTATGAAGTCTCGGTAAGCACTGAAGGGGTTGAAGAATTAAAAAGAATTGAATGAAAATAGGGTGAAAACAAATAGCCCTCCATTAATTCAACCTTAGGGCAGAAACCGGGTTCACTTCATATGCTACTGATGGTAACATCGGTATTGAAGACAAGACGTCATGGACCCAGTGACGCACTGCACTTCAACTTTCCAAACCACTCAAGTTCCTCTTAAAAGGGCTTGTTTCATTCTCACGGGGAACCGACATTATCTATCGACTTTCTCTTAGAGATGGTTGATATTGAAGAAGGAGACCCTCTCCCTAGTCTCCGTTATAGGATCCAAATATGCACAAATTGAGTCTAGAGCCACGAGATCATCAATTAATCTCATTAGGACACTTTCAATGAAGACTCTCTGTTTCACACAATGTGGAAAGAGAGATTATATCTTGAGTCCTACGCATTATCCTTGTGGTATTGCCAGAACATCTGAGTGATGTGTTTACACATTCACAATGAAGATGGAAAGCCTTCTGGAGCCAACATCAAACAAGCTCCTGGTAGGTGGCATGTGAGATCTATCATATAGATCAACCATGTGACAACTGAACAGAAACAATGGGGCGATTCAATTTCTTGAATCAATCCTGGTTCAGGTTAGGGATTGACGGATACCTTTGAAAAACCAGTCTTTGTGCTTAAAAACTCTTTTCTTTAGCACATCGACTGTGTACTCATTTTTCAAACCAAAAGGTATTTTTATGATTGATAATTGATTTTCAATAAAACCTTCGTTGTATTGCAAAAACAATTTCTATTGAGCAATACATGATTGTTTTTCAAATCTCTTTTCTTCAATCAGTGGACTTTAAATTCGCTGGTTCACTCACTCCGTGTTGTCTTCTTTGAGATGTTCCGGTTTGAGAACAGCTAGAACAGCTGCGAAACCCTGTCAAGGAGATTCTTAGGAATCCTACCTGATCACAGGCAGTACTTGTACTGATCAACGGGGAACCGTGGGCCGTGTACCTCAATTCATCGAAAGTGATCAAAGACACTTTTGTGCGATTTGTTGCTAACTGTTGTATGCAGGTACGCCCGACGTTTGCAGCTGATCAGAATGAAGCAGTCAATCCATAGCCGCATGCTCACTTAACACATTCATCTCAAAAGAAATCATGATTAGTGCATCAATGACTCTGATATTTTCACACCAAGCTTCTGCTACGCTGCTGCCAATATCGTGATTCAACAAATGCTTCCGCTACTCTGATGAGAAGATATCATGATCCAGAATGTGAGCATGTCGGTCCCAAAGTCACAACACCACAATGGATGTCTCAGAGATTTTTGATAGCTGATGATCTCCAAAGATGGCTCAAACGTATCATCACGTGGATCAGTAAAAGACCTCCACTTGGAATAACCAAACATGCATTGTGAAGAATCAATGACTACGAGCCTAGGAGCAAAGGACTACATCAAGAATGCAAGATCAATTGTTAAATGTTATATTTATTTGTATTCTATGTAATTTTGGTACATTATTGAGGTGACCTCCCTTAGGGGGAGATTGTTAGGAATTAGAAATTCCCAGTATTAAAGAGTCGGTCACCTCAAGTATATGTAATCGTTAGAAAGCTCGTAGTCGTAGTTCTTTTAAGTTAAGTAGTTATTTAGTTAAGTAACACCGTGGAGGACGGACGGGTCTTTACCCACTGTATGCCTGATCCACAGCCCAAAGTGTGGCGATTTATGTAAGACTATAAATACTCTCTACCTTCCAAGGTAGAGAGTTGGAGCTCATAATAATATCTTTCACTTTCTCTCACTAAGTTCCCTAAACCTCTAACTTTCTCTCTCTAGAATACCATCTATATACTACCTTGTGTTATGGTTTGATGTGTATGTGAAAAGTTAATATCTAACATATGACCAACTGACGACCCTTTCTACTTATGCGATTTGACTAACTGATCACCTACTGTTTGGATGTACTTAAGAATTAGGGGGTGAGTGTCTAAGATGCTAGCGCCCGGGCACTCACTATTATAAGTCTAGCATATAGCAGAATTTAATGACTCGGTTTAGGGGACCAGGAAAAACTGGACTTATGAGGGGACACCTGACTTCTCCAGTGGTGGCATCTTTGCTGATAGGTTAGAGCGAATTGACCAAATGATGTCCTCTCGACTTTGACCCCACCTAAAGTAATTGGAAGTAATTAGACGTAGACGTTACTAGCTAGGATGAATAACTAGGTTAGCACCACTCTCCTCTATTGATCACATCCTTTGCCTTTATTTGCTTTAGTAGTTTATTAGTTAATTCGATATAATAACCATCTTAAAATCTGTGACACCTAGACTTAGTATTAATCCACACACATAGCTCTTGGGACGACCTCGGTTTTACCGAATACTACACTACACATGACCGGTTACACTGCCCGTTAGTGCATTAGGGTAGACCATAGGTATAACGAGACATTATAAATGTTAAAACCTGGTCAGTAAAACCTGCATCAATCTATCTCTTCAACATCATCAGGTTGAATCTGTTGAATGTCCTCATTTGCCAATTGAGTAACAGAACTCTGTCTAGCAAAGAATGAGCATACAACAACATCATTCAGATTTTCTCCTCTAGCAGCACTTCCCAACACACTAGCAGCACCTCCTTCCTTATTAGCAGGGACATCAACCATTGTGCTGCTAATGCTATTTGATGAAACAAATGCCAAATTTTTTGAACCTGTGCTTGAACTTGACTTTTGCTTCATTTCTGCCTCATACACCTTCAGGTTGTTGGCAGATCATCCATGCTTGATTTCTCCTATTCTGGCTTGTTCCTCCACATAATAGCATGAGTGTCCCATTCATATGGAAGACTAGCCATCAATTTTTGATTCAAGTCTTCCTGTTCAGTGGTCACCCCACAAGCTCCAATTGGCTTACCAGCTTTTGCAACCTATTGCAGATTTCATCAAGGGATTCATTGCTTGATGCAGAAAAGTTGGCATATTGTTGCTTTAGAGTATTCTTCTTTCTCTTCTTTGTAGCATCATTTCCTCCAAAAATTTTTTCTAAGGCTTCCATCAAAAGCTTAGCATCCTTGATTGAGTTGAAAAAAATTGATACTCGTCTAGAATGGCCATCATGAGAATTGTTCTGGCCTTCATCTCTAGTCTTCTTTTGGCAATATCCTTTGCTGCAGTGAGAGGAACTGTTTTCCCTCCATCTCCAGTTTTAAACTGGATAGTGTTTCCAGTTTCAATAACCTCCCACAATCTAATATCAATCATTTGGATGTGCTGCTCTATTCTCATCTTCCACATCTCATACTCATCTGGTTTGAGCATGGGAACCCTATTGTGAGATATAGTCTTTGAGTTAGAGTCCAACTTTCACAGTTGTTGATAATTTTCCTCTTGTTTTAACAGCTTCTTGATCACATAAGCTCTGATACCACTTGTTGATCCCAATTCACCTTGTAAATGTAGATCTTTGAATGCTTATGTATAAGAAACTGTTTGATCCTATATGTATTACGCGGAATATAATACTTATAGAATAATAATAACACAATAAATTCACAACCAAAAGCTTCAATATTATTAGATTAATAATACGAGTGATCTTGATATCACTAGGGTTTACAACCTTAAAGCCGCCTTAAACTCCTGTTTAACAAATGACCTAATGCCTCCTTTTATACTATAAGGAGTCCTACTAGGTTACAATCATTTCCTAAGCAATCGTATCTTTTCTATACTTATCTAATACTACTTTATAGGAACACGTCATTCCTTAAATACAAAACAAGCTAAGACTCCAGCAATAGATAAGCAAAACTAGCAGTAGGTACATATACTCAGGAAGCACTTCAGTCTTCAGTAGTAGAAACTTTATCCTAGCAGTAGTTTCTTCAAGCCCAGCAGCAGTTATCACTTAGTGTATTCTCAGGATTCTTTCCAGCATCACCTAGCAGTAGATAGAATACACCAGCAGCACTTTCACTAACATCAGCAGCAGTTAACACTTAGACCAATTTATCAGGAACCTCAAAAGCAAATGACTTTCCCAAAAGCAGTAGTTTCCATAAAACCCAACAAAAAGATAACACAAAATATCAAAGGCAAGAAATTAGTGCATAAGCGGGTGATCCCTAGCATTAGATTCTCCAAGCTTATTATCAAAAACCTTCAGGCCAAGCATCAATTCCACCCAAGAAGCGAATCTACACTTCACCTAGCTACACCAGAGCATATTCTTGGATATCTCAAATTTGCAGCTAAATGTTCGAATCAAGAGATCTTTAGCAAGGCTATACCAGATGCTCTCATCACTGATGATATTCTCAATGCCTCTTTGATAGATATAGGATTTCACAATCACACTAAACCATAATCAACATGGGGCGTACAAGTAGTTTAGAGAGAGAAAGGGAAATGTTCTAGTAAGAGAAAACTCATGGAAGGTTAGATTCCAAGTGAACATCCAACCCTCTACCTTGCAAGGTAGAGGGTATTTATAGGTTACATACAAAACGACCTCCTGACGGCCTGTGGATCAGGTATAAAGTGGGTAAAGACCCGTCCTTCCTCCATGGTGTTGCACTAGACTAGAACTATGCTAATAACATACTAACTATAAACATAATAATTGATATGTCTACGAGCTAACTTAAGCTAGATTTTACTTGGGGTGACCGATGCTTCACAATAGAATTTCCAATTCCTAACAATCTCCCCCTAAGGGAGGTCACCCCATGAATTACATTGTGAATCCTAGCATTCTAATAGATCTTCAGTCTTGAGCTCGTAGACTTCTCATCATCAAAGTATTTAAACTATGTGCTTCTGTGGAGATTTCATCATTGTTCAACAACAATGTATGTTTCGTGGGGGTTATTGAGCTGATCCACATTGATGACCTTTGAGCATAACAAGACATCATCAGCCACATTAAATCTCAGCATCACCCATTGTTGTGTTGCCAGCATATGATGTTGTGACATTTGGACCGACATGCTCACATTCTGGATCATGATTTCTTCTTATCAGAGAAGCGGAAGCTTTCGTTGATTCATGATATTGGCAGCAGCGTAGCAGAAGCATGGAGTGATAATATCAGAGTCATTGATGCACTAATCATGATTTCTTTGTAAATGAATATGTTGCGTGAGCATGCGGCTATGGATTGACCGCATCAGTCTGATCAGCTGCAAACGTCGGGCGTACCTGCATACAACAGTTAGCAACAAAACGCACGAAAGTGTCTTTGATCACTTTCGTTGAATTGAGGTACACGGCCCACGGTTCCCCGTTGATCAGTACATGTACTGCCTGTGATCAGGTATAATTCCGAAGAATTTCCTTGACAGGGTTTCGCAGCTTCTCTAGCTGTTCTCAAACCAGAACGTCTCAAAGAAGACAACACGGAGTGAGTGAACCAGCGAAATGAGATTCACTGATTGATAAAAAGAGATTTGAAAAACAATCGTGTATTGCTCAATAAAAATTGTTTTTGCATTACAACGAAGGTTTTAATGAAGATCAATTATCAATCATAAACACCTTTTGATTTGAGATATTCGTACACGGTCGATTTGCTAACAAAAAAAGAATTTTTAAGCACAACGACCGGTTTTTCAAAGGTATCCGTCAATCCATAACCTGAACCAGGATTGATTCAAAAGTTTGAATCGCCCCACTGTTTCTGTTCAGTTGTCACATAGTTGATCTATAGAATAGATCTCACATGCCACCCACCAGGAGCTTGTTTGATGTTGGCTCTAAAAGGCTTTCCATCTTCATTGTGAATATGTTTACATATCACTCGGATGTTCTGGCAATACCACAAGGATAATGCGTAGGACTCAGGATATAATCTCTCTTTCCATATTGTGTGAAACAGAGAGTCTTCATTGAAAGTGTCCTAATGAGATTTATTGATGATCTCGTGGCTCTAGACTCAATTTGTGCATATTTGGTTCCTATTTCGGAGACTAGGGAGAGGGTCTCCTTCTTCAATATCAACAATCTCTAAGAGAGAGTCGATAGATAATGTCGGTTCCCCGTGAGAATGAAACAAGCCCTTACTAGAGGAACTTGAGTGGTTTAGGAAGTTGTAGTGCAGTGCGTCACTGGGTCCATGACGTCTTGTCTTCAATACCGATGTTACCATCAGCAACATATGAATTGAACCCGGTTTCTGCCCTAAGGTTGAATAGATGGAGGGCTATTTATTTTCACCCTTTTTCACATTCAATTCTTTTTCATTCTTCAACCCCTTCAGTGTTTACCAAGACTTCATAACTAGAACCTTGTTGGGTATATTCCAGTACTAGCTCAGTCTCAGTCCGCACTCTTCCCATATCTCATTTTTCTCCTTTTATCATCATACCTAAGGACTTCTACACTATCTAGTGGATTGTCCCTGGGTAGATCCCTCCGGTTCTGGCGGATCATGGGACCTCAACCTAACCTTATCATCCTTATATCACCATGCATAAAGTAAAGTTGGTCGGTCTTTTGGTACAGTTCTTCCGCCTTGAAACCAATTGAAAACCATTTGAAAAATCAGTCAAGATACTTGTGATATAAAATCAAAGCATTTTGTATCTCAATTGTTTTGATATTTTAGAAATGCTCCCCCTCAACATATGCATATAATTTAGAAATTGTTTAGCACATGGAGGGAAGAGATCTTTGAATTTGTTAAATTAAGAGTGAAAGCTCCAATCTTTTGATTAACATTTTCTAAAATGATCATCATCACTTCCCAATCAATTTGAGTAGATAACATTTTGAGGAAGGATGAGGTTTTCAAAGGTTTGCTCCCCCTTAATATGTGCCTCGAAATTTAAAAGAGTTTTGCACATATTAGAGAAGTTCTTTGAAGTACAACCATGATTACCAAGCATTTAGAAACCATTTATCACTCAATCAGGATACCTTATATAAAAGCATGGAAAACTTTGTACCCTGAAGGTTTTAATTTGTTTTGAAATGCTCCCCCTTGATATATGCTTCGAGATTCGAAAATTGTTTAGCACATATTTAGAGAGCAGTATGCACTTTGAGACAAAAATGGGCATCTTTTATCATCTTTCATATTTATATCACATTTTCTCCCCCGATCAAAAATTTCAAATCCTTTGAGACTTTGGATCTCAAGTGATTTAAATATGTATAAGACAAAA
Organism: Chrysanthemum seticuspe; assembly: GCA_019973895.1. Taxonomy (NCBI): domain Eukaryota; kingdom Viridiplantae; phylum Streptophyta; class Magnoliopsida; order Asterales; family Asteraceae; genus Chrysanthemum; species Chrysanthemum seticuspe. Next base: position 201,957,374 of record BPTQ01000006.1, on the reverse strand, counting down.
CATTTGTTGGAGAAAAATGTGTCCAATTTTTATATGATCAGAAGCGGACAACACTGAAGTTCCCTTTATAGACACAAAGGGAAACCACAGTACATAACCTAACACTATTACATGCATTATATTTGTTCATAGTTTGTACACAACATATTACACATAAATAATGCAGAACAGAAACTTCTTATGGAAGATATCTTCATTCAGTCCTTTGAAGCAGTTTGTAATGACCATTACGAAGTCTACCACCCACAAAGCTTTCAAGACTGCGATAGATCATTCTAGTCTTCAATCTTCATCTGATTGCAGCAAGGAACACTTCACACCTCTTCAAATCCTCATCAGACTAGAATTTCGTTTTGTTCCCCGGCTTCATATCAACTTTGATATCTTTCACTCTGGAGTTTAATTCTTCTTCGACCATCTCGAGTGTACCATCACTGAATTTGTATAACTCACATAGTCTCATTAACATCCTCGACCCGTATCTGTCAGTAAAGATGACTGCTCTGGGGGTGTCAATCACTTTATATTCGTGATGAAATTCAAGTCCATTGGCTTCCCATTTTGGTCTTGTAAGATTGATTCTAGTCTGGTAACTTTCTATTCCCAATTGAAAATCTCCAACTCTTAGTTGAATGACCAAGCCTCTGATCCAGAGATTGACAGGAGCCGAGAGAGCCTTCTTCTCACGAGCAGGAAGGTGGTCAAGGTGTCCTTGGAGGTTCAGAAGATAGAGATCTTCAAAGTCATTTGGCATTAGATGTTTGAAGTCATTTTCTTCTATGATGTACTCTTTCAAGTCAGCTCTTCGAAGGACAATCTTCTTCAGGTAATCATACCCGTAGATTGAGAAGATCTCAACACTAATAACACTTAGAATACGCAGTCCGGATCGAACAGCTCTACGTCTCTTCTTGGCACTATGTCTTTCGATGTAGAATTGTTTCTTCTTGAACCACCAATGAGAAATCCCATATGAAGCGGCAATGTCATATTGTTGCTCTTTGTCTGCCCAGAATTGATCTGGAACCATCTGTTCGAGACCTTGATCAGTATAGGTAGCTGCTTTCATCTTTGAAATTGATAGAGCAGGTCATCTTTCAGAGGTGCGATCACATAGATAGTCCAGATCATGGTTAAAGAAGAATTCTGACTGAATGGTCATAAATCCAGGTTCACCGCCTAGAGGAAGAGGGTTGTTCACATCAAACCTATTGATCTGCTCACCAACTTGATCATTCAGCATTCTATAGCATTCCTCCATTTGATATTGAAGCTGATTAGCATCCGAGTGGAAGACTTTAACTATTTCATACGCTGGGCCTTCAAGATCTTTAGGGGTGATAGATGTAATTTCTTTCTTCTCACAAAACCACTTTATAAAGCTTCCCATATCCCCTGTGACGTGAAGAAGAGAATCTTCTGCCGGTGCTTCATAGTTGGAAATGATAGTTGAAGCCCAATTGTTTGCTGGATTTGTTGAATCAGATTCGGGAATGAACCAAGAAGGCTCAGGAGTTTGAGGTTTATCTTGGGTAAGCCAACTTTGAGTAACATCCTTTGAAGGTGTAGCTCTAGCAGATTTGATTCGTCTTCCCTCAATATAAGCATCCAACCACTCCTCATCTTCTGTAATATTGGGGATGTGCTTGGTAGAAGCGTCATCATCTTCCGATTCAAATTCTTGAGCAAAAAAAGATTCTTCATTCATTATTTGCTCTTCTGGTATAGTAGGGATGGTTGGTGTAAACTGGGAGTCGACAGTGGTCCATGCAGTAGACATCTTTTGAGATTTTTGACCACTTGAAGTACCTGTTTGTTTATGAGTTGTTGGTGGTGGTGAAGGTGACCTTGCTTTGTGAGATGTGGTTGTTCCAGACGATCCTCCAACTCCTGAAGTGCCAGCGCCACCCGTAGGAGGTGGTGGTGGTGACTTTGGACCCCCAGACATATCCTTTGAGTCCATTGGAGCTGATCTTCTTTTCTTCTTGGCCTCCCTTTCACGAATATCGATCACAAACTGCTCATGATTATCATGCCTCATGGATTCCTCAAGTGCCTTGTATAATTTCTTATATACACTGTGCTCGTCCTCTCCTGCCTCAAACATTCTTTCTGATAAAGCATATCTCATGTCAGAGATTGGCAAATCTTTGAATCTCTGAAGTAATGGAGCTCTCATTGCCCATTCGACCGCATCTTTAATGTATGCTTCTATTGCCCTTGTTACGACTTCATTGGGGTTAAGAGTCTCCAATTTCTTGATACGACTATCAAGATTGTTGACCGTTATAGGAAAATGTTTCTCAATAGTTGCAATGCGTAACATTGCCTCTTCAAGCAATTCCTCAGTAGTCTTAACAGGAGGGGGTGAGGCATGAGGTGGTGAGACAGGAGGAGTGACAGGATCACTGATAGAGACAACTTGTGGTGGATCATTAGTGGATTTGGGTGATGAAAGTGCAGTAGTCTTAGCAGGATCGAGAGTTGGTGTGATTGATGGAGATGCAGCGAAGACCTTTGGAGCTGACATCGGGGGAACTGTTGAGGAGTCTTGTTGAATAGTGATCGAGAACATGGACTGAACTTCCTCCTTTTCATTTGTTTGCTTTTCTGATTCGATGTCAGATGAGCCGTCTTTTAAGAATTGGTCTCCGTATGTGAAGTCAGCATCAAGATTCTTAAGAGAGGAAAGAGATCCTGTAGATAAGTTTGTTTCTTCAAGAAGCCTGTGTTCTTCAGATTCTTGCTCAAGATTCTCATGTGGGTCTTTAACCGGCTCAATTTTATCACCTACTCATTCAAGTACTAGGATCTCTGCAGAGGAAGGAGTCTCCTGATCATCTTCTTGTGTATTACTGGGCACGGAGGATTCAACTAATCTGTCTCCCATATCAATATTCATCCCAGATTGTTTTTGTGTAAAGGATGATATAACATCTCTTCTCTTGATAATGAACCTGGTAGTGGTTTTGGGAGGTGGAGAAGAGATATTTAGTAGTATATGTGTTGCTTGTTCTGCTTCTCCTCCAGCAATTCCTTTACCTTTGTCATGTGTGGCAATATTGATTTGTTGAGGAGTTGACTTTGGCTCTCTTATCGTGACCCCTCCCACTGGTGGTCTTTGAGACTCGATCAGACTATCAAGGCTTTGCTGTATTCCTTGTTGGAGTGCAGCTTCGTCTTCATCAATCAACTTTGCTCCACTTCCTGGTACCTTAGATCCCTCATCATTTCCCTTACCAGCTTCTCTTTTTCTCCTCTTTTGCTTTTGTGAGGGAGAGACATTAGATACAGAAGTATCGGGTCTCTTCATTTTCTTAGGTAGGCTTGAGTAGGTGGGTGAAGACATGTGTGTGTCATCAGCTATTGAGGTGGAGGCTTTCTTTACATAGCTCTTGAAGTAATCAGCATTCTTGATTCTATCATTAAGCAAAGCTTCAGGAACTGGCATTCCAAATATCTCCTTGTCATGTCCTCTGGCACTATATTTAATGTTGCCAAGAACAAACTCATCACTGGATTCATGTTGTGCAGACTCGCTACGTAAGTTGATCCGGTGAATATGTAGCAGATGATGGATAATGAGTTTTGAGAATCTGATGCTGGGTATCACTCTTTTACCAAGACTTTTTCTACCTTTGACTTTATTCTCAAAGTTGATTCTATCAGAGATAAATGTGTCTAATGACAAAATGAATTCTTCCCAGATAAGTTCAGCGAAGTCAATATTTTTCCCTTTGACAATACCCCACATAATCTGCATAATGGGAGCTTGAACTCTGTCTGTCCCTGATGTTTTACCAGTTAGGCATAGGTTGAGGATTGTGACGATAGATCTCCAGGGTTGATATATTTCTGCGTTGATGAGTGATGAAATCTTGGTTATTCTTTCTGGGTATCCCAATTCTTTGACAAAGTTTAAGATATCATGAACGGAGGGTGGAGAGATGAATTTGTTGGATGGGTTTCTTGGTGTGATCTAAAGAGCATCCCTGAGTGTTTCAACCGAGATGTCATACCATTTGTCATCGAGCTTACACGAGTATGACGCAGAAATCTTATCCCAAGTAAATGTTTTCCAGAATTGATACAGATAGATGGATGGGATAGTGCAACGTTTGGTAAGGGCATTAAAGAAGTTGGTATCCTTCAAGATGTCGACAGCCAGACAAAACGTAGGATTATGTTGCCCTCTATCTATGTCCAAGAAACAGTTGCTCTTTGCAATTGACACCCATTCCGTACGAGAAAGTAATTCTTCATCGGTCAGAGTGACAGTTGGTACAGAGGCAGTAGGAACATCAGAGGATGTGATGTCAGCCATTGAGATCTGAAGGATACACATACAACACAAACCATATCCAGGAAAATTGTTAGGTTAAGACACTGATTCATATTATGACCACTTTATAACCCAACATTTTGAGTTACCGAGAAAAGGATATGGCATAAATGGAGACATAGGATGCAGCATACAGATAAAGGTGATTAGTATGCAGAAACTTATGAGTGTAGGATACCATTTAGGAGAAGACATCATAATAGGTAATACCAAACGCAATATTGACAAAGATATATGTTAAGTAACACACTGTAACTTGCTTTGAACCAACAATTTGAGCGACTCGCATAACATACTACACATAAGTATGAACATGCATACTACAAGATTCATGATAGCATATGGCAACTCGCATCCATCAACTCGCTTAGACTACAGAGTAACTCGCATACATTCAATATCATAGACAACTCGCATACATTACAAAGTATGAGGCAAGTCGCATTTGGCAACTCGCATGTATCAACTCGCTTTGGTCAAACAATGGATGGTCAACATATATGCTAACATGCATTATAGACATGAAGCAAGTCGCATCTGGAAACTCGCATATGATGAACGATAACACGCATAGTCAACTCGCATATGTAACTCGCATAGGATACGTTGAATCTAGACATATCGTATAGGCAACATGCAACACACATATATGACAGTGCAACTCGCATATAGGCAACAGGCAACACGCATATATGACAGTGCAACTCGCATAAAGTAACTTGTTCAAACCCAACACGCATATGAGTACATCTTTAACAAACCATCAGGTCAACTCGCATTCAAGAAATTCTATCCAACTCGCTAACAAGAGCTTACCATGAGTAACCCACTCAAACACTCGAAAACACGAATACATATTCAAACCACGGTCACAGTCATGGAAAAATAGCAATGCCAAACAACCCACTCAAACCCAATAGCAATATCATATCCCTACCCATTTGACACCCACATCAAGCATAATCAAAAGGATCTATTAGGCTTTAACTAAGTATGTCATATCATTAACTGAATGTATCAAAGATTGCAAGCAACAATAAATCATTAAAACATACAAACCTAGCGTCCAAATAATTAGATATAGATGAGAATCGAAGGGATAAGATCTTCAAAGGGGTTAAGATAAAGATGGTTTAGGTACAAATCTTTTCAAAGAGATAGATAATTATGATCAGATAATATAAATGACCTACCACACCATCTCCAATATACAACTCGCTTACACGAGAGTTGAGAGTTGAGAGTTGAAAGTTGAGAGAGAATGTTTATGCGTGTTTTTTTTTACCAAGAAGGGGAAATAATTTGACCATGACACTCAACCCCGCATACATATGAAAATAGTTATAGCGAGTTGACACATTTAGTCCCTCTACTTATCAAAGCAACTTGCATGCAGACACAACATAGCAACTCGCTTAAGATAACTCGCATGCAGACACAACATAGCAACTCGCTTCAGATAACAAAGCAATTCGCATGGCATAGTATCACGCATAAAAGAGCAACTCGCATAAGATCAAGACTGGACTAAAATATCAATACATATCACACCACCTTTTATCATACCAAGAATCATAAGTTACCACATAGCATGCAACAGCCAAGGCACACAAATAAGAATGCAGATGATTAATTAAGCAATGTTATGAGAAAACTAAAGGTGCACATTTCTCCCCTCAATCAATGATACGAGATGGTGAGTAATCATTGGTGAGAAATCATTGATTGATTGATTGATTGATTGACAGCTAAAGGATAAGATTGTAAAAAGTGAAGAAAATAAAGGATTATAACTACTCTGTTCGAACTTCATCTAAAATCCCGTGTCATTGTTGACTGACATTTCTATGGCCGTAGATGTTATCGATGACAGACACAAGAGTAAGAATGAGTGAAATAATAGAAAAATATATATCTAAAAATAATAGTGAAATAATGAGTGAAATTTTAAATTAATTTTTAATTAATTTAATTTTTTTTAAAGAATTTGTACACAGATTTATAAGAGCGAGTCCTATTTCAAGTCGAATAGGAGTCAAAGTACAAGGTATGTCAATTCTGGCATGCTATAGCTCCTGAGTAAGCACTTTTCATTTCTGACGGAAACCAAGTCATGAGGTTCCTGATTGAGCTGAGCATTGTACCTAAAAAAGACTGAGAGCACATTGTACTAGAAGTACATGTAGAATTGCAAATGGAAGAGTTAGTGACATGAGTAATCTCACTATTGGATGTTTCACAGTTTGATCTATGTGTATCATTAGTAAGGATCCCGTTAGATTCAATATTCTTGAAAAGTTTTCCTGTGGGCATCCACTTAGGACAAGATCTAGGTGTGTAAGACCATTTGGATCCTCTAAACTTAAATAATCTGCCACTGGGAATCCATTTAAATCAGCTGCTGGTAGATTTGTGTGTGTGCACTTCCTTGTTATGACTATTGGTCCTTCTGTAACTATTTTGTTTCTTAGGGGATTGATCAGCCATTTGATGCTTCTTATGAGAACTAAGCAAACTCCTATTATTCCTGATTTTTGAATTAACCTAGGGTTTGTTATTCATCATTTTTGAACAAAATAGTGAAGTGACTGGTTTTGTCAAAACAGTATTCGCGTCAACTTGGGAGGCAAGCCTAGATATCGATGGTTTAAATCTTTCAGATCTAAAAGCATTGGGCTGCCTAACTACGGTATATTTTGAGTTGTTCTGAACAGTTGACTTTCCAAAGGTTGATGGCTTTGCAAGCTTAGTGTTCACCCTATTTCCAATAGATTTCCTAAGCTCATATTTTAAGGCAACAATATTGAAGCTCTTATCCTGAATTTGGGCTTTGAGGGCATCAATGTCAGCCAAAAAGGAATTAGTTTGATCAATCAACTTGGAATTATTATCTAAAAAGTTCTTTCTTAAGGACTCATTTTCTCTTAATAAGGTGGATACACACATAGCCAATTCATCATTCCTAGACTTAAGTTCACTGCTAACCTCATGATTAGGATTGCTCATTCCAAAATTGCATTTCTTATGCAGATCTGAGAGTTGTGATTTCAGATTGCATATGGTTGAGTCTTTGTCCTGAATCTGAGTTTTTAATTGATTGATTTCAAAATATTCTCGAAATTCTGGGAGTTCCGGATTAATAAAAGAGTTTGTAGCACGAAAACTTTCTTTCTTTTGTTGTATTGCAATTTCCAGGGAAATACAATGTTTTTCAAGAATTGAGTATTTGTTTGAAAGTTCATCATAAACCCCCTTTTCAACCATGTTATTTGTTTCAACGATCTTAGATCCAGACTCAACCAAGACACATTTATCAATATCATTTTCAAAAATAGGTTCAGTTAAGGATACCTCAATGCATGACACGTGTTAATTTGTTGGTATAGCATCTGTATTCACATCATGCACAACGGGGCTTACTGACATGCAAGCAGATTCATGCTTTTCGGAATTTGAGCCTTTGTGTTCAGTACAGTCAATTTCATCATTCATGTTTGATTCTGAAATTCCGCAGTCAGCATCCACATCATCTATTTTTTCATTTGATCCATTACCCAAAATATCACAACTTTCCATTAATTTTCCATGACACTCATTCAAATCATTCAAATAACCATTTCTTTGAGCAACATCCTTAATGTACACTTTCACACTATTCATAAGTTGGATATATGTGTTGATGAACTCATGAATTTCCATTCCAGTGTGTTTCTTGAATGATATTCCAGTCACGTGTTGATCAAAGTCAGCAGAGTATTCCCCTTTAATAAATGGCTGAAATTGGTTGTAGATAACTTGATGTGCAACATTAGAATCATCAATTGATACCTTCTCATTGGTAATTTGAAGCTTCAGTTGTTGTAAGTTCAGCAACACAGACTTTGTCATCGTAGGTAAGTCTTGGCGGAAGAGAGCACCACATGTTCGACCCATAGGAGTGGTTAACAGTTGTGTGAGGTGCTGATGAAGTAATTGAAAAGGCTCAATGTTGCATTCAGAATGCTTTGTATCATGGGTCATTGACGGGTGTGATTCATTGAAGTTTGATTTAGAATGTGAAGAGTTTTGATCAAAGTTTGGTGATTCAATCAAGGTAGGACATTCAGAAATGCAACCAGCTTCATTGTTCTGTGAGGTATCATACAGTTCAAGCACTTTGGAGATAAAAGGGTCAGTGATGTAAGACATTGTGGGTGAACGAGAATCTGAGCCAGCTGCTTGAACATCCTCAGCAACAGAAGAATCAATAGTTGGAATTATGTTCGCCATGATTACAAGTTCTACGGGATTTTACTATTCTTTGATTAAACCGGGAAATTGATTCTTTCACGGGATTTTACTAAACCAAAAGAACAACCGTAAGAATGTATCACGAAGAAGTAACAAGTCTAAATAGACAAGTAGCAAAAACACTCAACTCGCTTAGTAATCAACTCGCTAACCAACCAACTCGCTCAAAGGAACAAGTCGCTTAAGGAATCAACTCGCTAAATAGCCAAGTCGCATTAGTATCAACTCGCAACACAATCAACTCGCTTAGAGAAACAAGTTGCTTTAGGAATCAACTCGCTTAATAGCAAGTCGCAAACAGACACAACTCGCTTAACCACCAAGTCGCTTAAAAGCTTGACTCGCTAAATAGCCAAGTCGCATATATCAACTCGCATCCAGTAACATAGCAACTCGCTTTGAAGAACAAAATATCCGTGACTCAACTCGCTTAGTACAAAGTTCAAAAATAACCACTTAATCAATCAAAAACAACCAAACCACAATGATTTAAGCCTTCCAATTCAAAACATAAACACATATGATGATCCTAAACACAAAAGTACAAGCAAAATTCAAACTTTAACACTAGAGATTGTCCAAATGATTCAAACTCTCCTAAACCCTTAATACCCCAAAAACCTTATGAAATCCACCAAAACAAAGAGCATGAAAGATGAGTGATCAAACCTTGGCTCTTGATACCAATTGTTAGATATAGGATTTCACAATCACACTAAATCATAATCAACATGGGGCGTACAAGTAGTTTAGAGAGAGAAAGGGAAATTTTCTAGTAAGAGAAAACTCATGGAAGGTTAGATTCCAAGTGAACATCCAACCCTCTACCTTGCAAAGTAGAGGGTATACAAAACGACCTCCTGACGGCCTGTGGATCAGGTATACAGTGGGTAAAGACCCGTCCTTCCTCCACGGTGTTGCACTAGACTAAAACTAAGCTAATAACATACTAACTATAAACATAATAATTGATATGTCTACGAGCTAACTTAAGCTAGATTATACTTGTGGTGACCGATGCTTCACAGTAGAATTTCCAATTCCTAACACTCTTACTTCCAAGATTATCTGAACAAGGCAACTAAGTCTATCGCTGGTGAATCACCAACTCCTACCCCAAACAAGTCAACAAAACCTTCATCCAAGTCCTCTAAATCATCTTATGCCTCTCTTCCCAAGAAGCATCAAGACAAGTCTACTACCGTCGATTCATCTACGAAAATAAAGAAGAAGAGAAAAGGTGGAACGGGAAAGGGAAAAGGGTCAAAGAAACAAAGAACCGAGCCTAACCTTAAGGATATTGATGATATCAACCTTCAACAGGGCATTGAATATAGTTTATTGGAACAAGAGGAGTCGGCAAGACAATCGAGGAAGGGTGTGACGATTGAAGAACCGGACTCCGAGAAACGTCATTCCCTTCTAGAAGTTTAAGGTAAGGGAAAGGGTTTAGAGGAAGCTGAGCAGGTTGCTTGGACGTTGTTGGACATTTTATCTCCAGCTCCCAAGACCACAAGAAAATACATACTCCAGAAGCGAAGCACATAATCATCAATTGCTAAGGAGTTAAGTGGAGTTGAAGAGGAACATTCTCCAATTACTGAACTCAATGTCGAGTCTGGTGACACTGAGTCAGATATTCAGGAGAATGAGGGTGGTAATGTTGACTTGAATGAACCAGAAGTCCAGACAGAGACTCATACTGAAGCTGGTATCATTGAAAGGTCTGATTTAGGGAACAAGGAAACGGATACTATCATTCAAGATAGTGGGTTTTTCGCAGATGAGTTCGTGAGTCAAGCTTATCCAAATATCCAGGAAAATCTCAAGCAAAGAACTGACGGCCAAATGCACCTGGATGAACCAAAAAACTCTACTGGAACCCTATCTTCGTATCAAAACCTTGAACAAGATCTAACATTTGGGGACCAATTCATTGGAAATAGACCTTCTGATGCTGAAGAGGAAAAGACAAATAAAGAGAAAGAGGTCGTATCCATGGTTTCAGTCACACTTAAACAAGACACATTGGCTGTTCCTTTGATGTCTGTTCCTACACCGATGACCTCAACAGCAACACCATCTACAGCAATCCCATCTCGCATAACAACCTCTGCTAAAACTACAACCATCCTTACAACCGCACTCCCACAACCACTGCCTACAAACACCAAGGTAGAGAAGAAATTGGAAAAAGCTCTAAAATAGATTGAAGCCCTTGAAAAGCAAAACTTGCTGAACATAGTCAAACATCATGGTAAATGACTGTCAAAGCTTGAGAATCTCAAGTTCGATTATCAAGTGACGAATGCCATCGAAGAACAAGTTAAAGAGAGAGTCGAATGGGCAATGAAAGCTCCTTTGCATGCAAGGTTCATAGATCTCCCTACATCAGACATGAAAGAGATTCTCCTACAATGCATGTATGAGACAAAAGAATATAAGGAGCATGATGAGCACAACAAGTTGTATGAAGCTCGGCAAAAGTCCATGGACCATGATAACTATGAACAGTACTTGAAGGACATCGGTGAATGCAAACAAAAGAAGAGTAGGAGACATGATTCCCCAAGACCACCATCTGGGTCTCCTCCACCGCCACCTCCTCCTCTACCTTCCGGTGTTGCAGGTTCATCAGGAACTGGTTGAACTTCTGGTACTTCTGATCTTACCAAGACAAATCCACCACCTCCTCCTCCACCATCATTTGGTCAATTAGGATCTTCAGCTGGCCAAAGCTCTTCTAAGTCAGCCAAATCTTCAGCACATGCTGCCTGGACAACTATTGACTCGAGATACACACCGGCATTCTCTCCAATTCCAGAAGATCTTACAATGAATGAGGAATCAACTCTTAACCAGGACTCTGATTCAGATGAAGAAGATATTTCCAACAAACATATTCCAAAGGTACTCAGAACAAAGACTGGTGGAAGACATTCATGGGAGAAGACAGTGCTGAAATCTCTAAATCAACCTGGTCTGCTCCTACTAAAGCAATGACTCAAGAGTGGTGGAAGGAAGAACAACCTGCTACTCTAGAACCAACCTGGTCAATCCCATCATCCGATCTTCACACTTCTGAACTCAACTGGGCAAGTGCCATAGCAGCTAACCATGTCTCCCCACCAGAGGACTCACTGCTGAACATTACCGGGGATATGGGAAGCTTCATAAAATGGTATTGTGAGAAACAAGGGATCACAAAGCTTACAACGAACGATATGGAGGGACTTGCTTATGATATTCTCAAGGTTTTCCATCCGGACGTGATTCACTTGAAACACCAGATGGAAGAGTGTTACAAGTTATTAACAGATCAAGTGGACAATAATGTGCTCAAGTACAATGTCAGCAAACCTCTCCCCCTAGGAGGTTCACCTGGTCAAGTCACCATACAATCTGACTTCTTCTTCAACAAGAATCTGGAGTATTTGCGCGTCGGCAACAAGGATAGCAGGCCTGCACTATCGATCTCCAAGATGAAGGCTGCAAATTACCCTGATGCAGGTTTAGAGTAGATGGTTCTTGATTAATTTTGGGCTAAAAAAGAGTACGAGTAAGACATCTCTGCTTCATAAGGAATCTCACACTGGTGGTTTCACAAAAACGCTTCTACATTGACAGACACGGTGCCGAAGTGAGTCGAAGGGCTATACAAATGCACATGCGTATCTTAAGTATGGTTAGTGTTGAGATCTTCCCAATGTACGGGTATGACTACTTGAAGAAAATTGTCCTCGGCAGAGCTGATCAGAAAGAACATGTCAAGGAGGAAAACGACTTCAAGAACTTGTATCCTAATGACTTTGAATACCTCTACCTGTTGAACCTCCAAGGCCATCTAGATCATCTACCTTCCCCTCCCCCCATGACAAGAAGACTCTAGCTGTAGCAATCAACTTATGGATGAGAGGTTTAGTCATCAGACAAAGATTAGGAGACTTTCATCTTGGGATTGAGAGCTACCAGACTCAAGTCAACCTTACTAAGCCTCAATGGGAAGCTAAAGGATTTGAATACAAACATGACTACTCAGTGATCGAGTCTCCAAGAGCTGTTATCTTTAGTGATAAATATGGGATTCAGATGATCATGAGGATTAATGAGCTACACAAGTTCATCGATGGCACTCTATGACAAATTGAAGAAGCCTTGGATTAAAGGGTGAAAGAATATAAGATCGGGATGAGACCAGGGAAGAGCACTAGTTTTTAGAAAGAAAAGGATGTGGAAATGAGTTAGAATTTCATGTTTGCTATCAGGAAGAGGCTCAAGACAAGGATAATCTTCCGCATCTTGGAAAGTTTTGTAGGTGGAAGAGTTCGTGAAGGAAACTACAAACTACTACAGAGAACCGAATGATCACACCATCTCTGTAATAATTAGAACTTTTATATGGCGTGCCATTGTAATATGTGTATATATAAGAACTTTGTGGTGAACAGTAGTAGTTTGATAGTGATTAGTTTACTCCCTCCTGAATTGAGGGGGAGCATCGTAATGTTTCTTATCAGAAAATTCTTAATCAGACCACATTTTCTCCCAATTTTTCCTAAAAACCATATTTAAATCACTTGGGATCCAAAGTCCCAAAGGATTTGAAACTTTTGATCGGGGGAGAGAATGTGATATAAATAAGAAATCTGATAAAATGTGATCATTTACAACTCAAAGAATATGATGCTCTCCCATATGTACTAAACTTTTTCATAAATTGATGCACATATTGAGGGGGAGCACTGCAAAATCTAATAAACTATCAAGGTACAAAGGCATCAATGTTTTTTTATCATAAGTACCTTGATTGATTTTCAAATGGTTTTTATGGCAATTGTGATCGTGGAAGTACCTCAAAGACCTCCTTCCTCCATATGCTTAATGATTTCAAAAACCAATGCACATGTTGAGGGGAAGCATTTATAAATGATCAAAAATAATTAAGGTACAAAATGCTTTGATTTTATATCATAATTACCTTGATTGGTTTTTCCAAATTGATTTTCAATTGGCTTCAAGGCGGAAAGAACTGTACCACAAGACCGATCATTTTATTTTATGCATTGGAGATATAAGGATGGTAAGTTAGGTATTAGTTCCCATGATCCCGCCAGAGCCGGAGGGATCTACCTAGGGACAATCCACTAGATAGTGTAGAAGTCCTTAGGTATGATAAAAAAAGGAGAAAAGTGAGATTAAGGGAAGAGTGCCGACTGAGACAGAGCTAGGATTGGAACAAACCCAACTAGGTTCTAGTGATGATATCTCTGTAAGTACTGAAGGGGTTGAAGAATGAAAAAGAAATTAAAAGTAAAAGGGTGAAAAGAAATAGCCCTCCAATAATTCAACCTTAGGGCAGAAACCGGGTTCAATACATATGCTACTGGTGGCTACTAAGGTAACGCCGTTATTGAAGACAAGACGTCATGGACCCAGTGACGTTGTCACACCCCCAATTTAGCTGTTTTGCAGCGGAATGGAATTCCTGGGGATTGACTGTCATAGCATCACAATCACAGTTATATTGAACGACCTAAAGTGTCGTTTGGAAAATACATCGCTTGATTTAATAAAAACATTCAGAGTTACAAAGATAGATCCCAAATGAAAGTTACTATGCACGAAAAATAAGTTTAGTACAAGTCAAACGATGTTTTTAAAGTGTATCAATCCCATGTGAGACGCGTCGTCACCGCGACTCTATGATATGTCCACATGCATGCCATGAAGTGAATGTCTTAGATACCTGAGATAAAACATGCTTAAAAAGGTCAACACAAAGGTTGAGTGAAATCCATAGGTTTAATTAATTCGTTTGAACACAATATTCGTAGTGTGAGTTAAATTGTTTCACACTCATCGTTGAAAACAAAACAGTATTTATTTCACTAAGTTCATGACACCAAAGCGTAAACATCGCACCAATAAAAATTGGTAATCATCGTTTCATCGCCGCCCTAATAGGTAAACTTGCCATTTTACCTTAATGATTCAAATATAGTGCGCTCGATTTCCCCTAACTGGGTCAATAGGAGCGGGAGTGTTAATTCCAATAGGCCTATTCACAATATTCGCGCTCACTCGCAAGTGACTAATGGTGCATGATGTAGGGACTTCGAACATGGCAAATACTTAGTGACAATAAAACATTCGGATATAGCATACAGTTCAAAGCATTTGTGTTCGATTAAAAATGTAGCATGTATCTCCCCCAAGAGTTTGTAAAACAGTTAAAAGAGTAAAAGTGGGGCTATGAACTCACCTGTTGCAATGATTATGATGACAAAAGTGGATACACTGAAATGTAGCGTGATACTTTAACCTTGACCTATTATGAATGATATGATACGTAATGAGTTATGATGTAATGTTATGCATGCATTTCGTATGTTATTTATACCATTTGTGAGTTTTGAAAATAATACTTATCGTCGAAAAATACTCTTTTGACGTCTTGACCATTTTTAAATTACGTTACAAGTATTTACGTCAAAATGTCATCCTACAATAGTTTCTTAATGATTTATTGTGAAATTTTAACTTTTCGTCGTAAAATAATGTCGTTGGAAATTTCATGAAAGTGACAAAAATGGCCTCGAAAAGCTAGTCGTAAAATGGTGTACGTTGAACGTTAGGAAACGAACTCAATAGTTTTGGAAAGCTTGTATCAAAATCTAGAAGTTTTGGCATTAAAGTTTTTATCCTAGAGGTCTCGTTCATAAAGAAAAACATAGGTTAAGTAGGGTGATTTTGTCCAAATGTGGTTTAAGAAGTGAGTTTCGGCAAAGTTTAAGCAACCATAAATAATTTATTACAACTCCGTTATACAAACGGTTGGTCATTTTGGAAAATATGCTTGATGATCTCAATTTTATTAAAAGACATCTCGTTACAAAAAGTTCTACATCAACGTTAAAAATAGCCTTCAATATGGTCGTTTTGTTTATCCGTAACACTTGTCAAATAAAAATAAAATAGTTTTTCTTAACTAATAAGTTACGGCAATTTTGTGAAAACGTGCATATTTTAGTCGTTATAAATCCGTTTTCTACGTATTATACGTCCTTAGCTTCGTATCAAAGTATACTAATATATTTTTGATAAGTCGAAATAATTTATAAAGCTTAAGACTCGTTTTTGACTCGTACAAAATGAAAACAGTTTGCTGAAATTTCAGAAAATATATATTTCGTCGTCAAACTTGAAAAATTCATAACTTCTTCGTTATAACTCCGTTTTAATCCATTCAAGCGGCCACGGATTCGTTTTAAAGTATATTTTCTAAATATCTAGGCCAAAAATTCGTGTC
This sequence comes from Chrysanthemum seticuspe, assembly GCA_019973895.1. Taxonomy (NCBI): domain Eukaryota; kingdom Viridiplantae; phylum Streptophyta; class Magnoliopsida; order Asterales; family Asteraceae; genus Chrysanthemum; species Chrysanthemum seticuspe. Next base: position 201,941,433 of record BPTQ01000006.1, on the reverse strand, counting down.
TACTGTCGGATTTTCCAGAAATACAAAATAAGATCAGACCACTTTTTATACTTGTCGAAAAGAGTTTTTCTCGTACTAAACCTATTCCAATCCCTTCAAAACAACTCCAAAGCTATTCTAATCCTACCATACACCTTCTTAGGGTGTCATGGGTTCCTAAACATCATCAAGACTAATATATAACAAGGGATAAATTATAGGATGACTTATATATATAAAATTCTAAAAACAATGTTAAAAATGGTATAAATAACAATAAGTCTTGCATGCTTGTTAAAAAAATGATGAAATACATATGAAATGATAAGGAAAAATGTAAATGAAAATGATATGCTTACTAGTTACTTGATGAGGTGATTAGAACAAGGATTAAACCTAAACACTCTAGGTTTTTATTTCAAAACCTAAACAAGAGTGTAACTAGATTGTTTTAAACTTGATCTTGGAAAATTTTGATGATTTCTTCTATCACCTATGTGTGACCGGTTTTGAGAGGAGAAACAAGAGAAGAGAAAACTCTTGATTGAAATGTATTATTGTGGTGAATGGAGTATGAAAGAAATGTTGAGTGTAGATCTATATATGTAAGAAACAAATTTTTACCAACTTTGACTAACCCCCCCTCCTTGGCCGGATTCTAGGGGAAATGTTTCACAAATATATTTTTTTTTTCTTTTATAATGTATGTAATTGTGTATATAAAGGTGTAAGTAAAATGTAGTTAAGTACAATATGTTGTAACTTATATATATTTGTGAAATTAGAGTAGTATTGACTAAAAATAAGTTTTAATAGGCCAAAGTAAAATATATTGTAGTTATAAAAATTGTAAAAATACGTTTCTTGTAAAATTTGAGTGATATAGTAATTATCGTGTAGTTTTTAAGAAAAGCGTCGTAATAATATAAATTTAACGATTTATATACGAAATAAATTTAAAACACTAGGTAAACTCAAAATATAGTTTTTATAAACTAAATGTAAGTATAAAAATATATCGGGATCATTTTTAGAAGTATCGGATTAAAGGTTCAAAATAATAACTTACGCGATAACGTTTATTTAATATGAAATTTACGCGTTTAAGGTGAAATGCAACATCATGAATGAATTAACATGATGCAAATGATGTTAATGAAATGTAGACTAAACTTAGTCTATATGAAATGTCCGTGATGATATGATCATGAATTCGCCGCTAAACCATTAAGGTTACGCGAATTTGGAACACGCAAACCTAGTTTACGATAAATGATGAAATAGTGAAACATGAATTGTTTTGAGAAATGACCTGAAGTTGCGAGTTGTCACATTCGCCCATCCAAAAAGGAATTCAGTCCCTGAATTCAGTTCGTGTTAGTCTATCGAATTTTTGAGTTTGTGATGAATAACGAGGAGAGAAGACATGGAGAAGTGTCGTTACGGTTATCGATGATTGAGAGTGTCTAAAACATCATAGTAGAGAAAATGTTGGATAAATCTCCCACGAATAACACTTTGACTTTGAAATATGTGAAAATTTTGCTTGCACCAAGATTTATAAATAACTGCTCCCAACATAACATGATCCCTCCAGAATTAGACATAGTTAGCTAGGCTATGTATAATTACGGAACGATGACGTGACGTTCGGTTTAGTCGTTATAACTCTCAATGTTTACAAAGATTTAAACTGTGTCGTTAAAATGGTAGTTAAAGTAAAAAGAATTAAAATTCTCGTAAATGATATCGAATCGAAAGGAAATAAAGTACGATAGATGAGAATATTTTACAACGAGTGGTTTATCAAAAGTAGTACATCTTAGGTTATAAAGATTCGGATACGATGGAAAACATAAACTTAGTACGACATAGTACATAAGGAGAAATAAGACTGTTAGTCTCCGAACTTCTTTAGTCTTCCGCGTCATTGATACCTTGACGAGCTTCTCCTCCTCCTAACATGTATGCATTCCCATGAGCACCTTCAACTTGTTGACCTTGGTTTTGAGGACATTGATTCCGATAGTGTCCTTGCTCCCCACATCCGAAGCATGTGACTACGGCTTTACCTTTACAATCCCTGGCTAGATGTCCCGGTCTTTGGCATTTGTGGCACTTGGCAGGGCAAGGACCCGAGTGATGAAAATTACATCGATTACATAGTGGGTGTGTTCCAGCATAACCTCTACCTTCTCTAGGTGCAGCAACATAAACCATAGCAGCTTCTTGCCTTCTATTTTGTTGTTGATGATGGTTAGTGTTACGGTTTTGGTTGTTGTTATTATAACCTCCTTGGTCATTTTCCCATTTTCTTTTGTTGTTGTTGATTTGGTTATCGTCGTTGTTGTTATAGTGGTTTCGGTTGGTGTTGGTGATGTTGCCTCTCTTTACTACTTGTGCCATGAGCTTTTGAGACACTCGAATAGATTCCTCAATCGTTTGCGGATCAAAGGAAGTCACGTCACCTTGAATAATCTCAGGAAGTCCTTCAATGAAAGCCTCCAGTAGCTTCTCATTATCCGAAACCATAGATGGGCATAACACGGCCAATTCTTGAAACCTTCGAATGTAAGTATCAATGTCATACCCAATAGTTACCAACTCATAGAATTCGGTCTCCAACTTCTTCACCTCCGTACGCGGACAAAACTTCTTTGTTACCAAACCTTTAAATTGCTCCCAAGTGAGCTTGAAAGCATTTTCCATTCCCATCGGCTGAGCATAAGAGTTCCACCACGACAATGCTCCATCAAGTAGTGTACTCCTAGCAAACTTGACCTTGCTATCATCCGGGCAATTACATAACAAAAACACGGACTCCAATTTCTCGAACCATCTAACCATGGCAGTGGCTCCTTCGGTACCTCTAAACTTCGTGGGATCTCCACTTTTGAAATTCTTATACGAACAGCTTTTAACTCCGGACCCTCCTGCATTTCCTGTAGCAGTAGCAAGCCTAGCGGCTTCAGCAGCAGCCGCGGCCTCAGCAGCAGCAGCAGCCACCGTTTCCCTTTCAATCCTTAAAGCATCGGCTATGCTATCCCTTATCAACTTTTGAATAGCCGCTTGTGTCAGTTCGGGTGCAGCTTTCTTCGGCGCCATATCTTCTTCAAAATAAAAGGAAAGGTGAGATGTAGCAAAGTCCGATGTCAATAATAAATGCTCCAAAGAGATGTGATAAGAAATGATAAGTTTGAGGTTACTTTTCAAAATGATCGACGGGTTCCGAAAAGATGGGTTATGAGGTGTTGTAAGTGCTTCAAATGTATAATGGTTTAGTGACTTAATGTGTTAATAACGTGTAACTCGACATGTTAGTGGTGAAACAAAGGAGTGAGAGTGACTTTGCCGTACTTAAAGGTTTATCTCGGCATTCGACGTTATCGGTGATGAGTCAACTGATATTAAAATTGCGATAGGGAATGACAAAGCATTCACCACATTAGAGTATGAGGAAAGAATAATGGAATAGGCATTTAAAGGCATCCATGTGACAATCGATATGAAATGAAAGTAAATAACTCGAAAAATGTACGTATAAACCGCACGTAAAGTGAACATGCACTTATGATGAAATGATGAGATGCTATGATAATGTAGTTATAGTCTAGGGTCAATGATGCAACCTAGTTCTCTATAACTGAAGCTCTGATGCCAATCTGTCACACCCCTAATTTACCTGTTTTGCAGCGGAATGGAATTCCTGGGGATTGACTGTCATAGCATCACAATCACAGTTATATTGAACGACCTAAAGTGTCGTTTGGAAAATACATCGCTTGATTTAATAAAAACATTCAGAGTTACAAAGATAGGTCCCAAATGAAAGTTACTATGCACGGAAAATAAGTTTAGTACAAGTCAAACGATGTTTTTAAAGTGTATCAATCCCATGTGAGACGCGTCGTCACCGCGACTCTATGATATGTCCACATGCATGCCATGAAGTGAATGTCTTAGATACCTGAGATAAAACATGCTTAAAAAGGTCAACACAAAGGTTGAGTGAAATCCATAGGTTTAATTAATTCGTTTGAACACAATATTCGTAGTGTGAGTTAAATTGTTTCACACTCATCGTTGAAAACAAAACAGTATTTATTTCACTAAGTTCATGACACCAAAGCGTAAACATCGCACCAATAAAAATTGGTAATCATCGTTTCATCGCCGCCCTAATAGGTAAACTTGCCAATTTACCTTAATGATTCAAATATAGTGCGCTCGATTTCCCCTAACTGGGTCAATAGGAGCGGGAGTGTTAATTCCAATAGGCCTATTCACAATATTCGCGCTCACTCGCAAGTGACTAATGGTGCATGATGTAGGGACTTCGAACATGGCAAATACTTAGTGACAATAAAACATTCGGATATAGCATACAGTTCAAAGCATTTGTGTTCGATTAAAAATGTAGCATGTATCTCCCCCAAGAGTTTGTAAAACAGTTAAAAGAGTAAAAGTGGGGCTATGAACTCACCTGTTGCAATGATTATGATGACAAAAGTGGATACACTGAAATGTAGCGTGATACTTTAACCTTGACCTATTATGAATGATATGATACGTAATGAGTTATGATGTAATGTTATGCATGCATTTCGTATGTTATTTATACCATTTGTGAGTTTTGAAAATAATACTTATCGTCGAAAAATACTCTTTTGACGTCTTGACCATTTTTAAATTACTTTACAAGTATTTACGTCAAAATGTCATCCTACAATAGTTTCTTAATGATTTATTGTGAAATTTTAACTTTTCGTCGTAAAATAATGTCGTTGGAAATTTCATGAAAGTGACAAAAATGGCCTCGAAAAGCTAGTCGTAAAATGGTGTACGTTGAACGTTAGGAAACGAACTCAATAGTTTTGGAAAGCTTGTATCAAAATCTAGAAGTTTTAGCATTTAAGTTTTTATCCTAGAGGTCTCGTTCATAAAGAAAAACATAGGTTAAGTAGGGTGATTTTGTCCAAATGTGGTTTAAGAAGTGAGTTTCGGCAAAGTTTAAGCAACCATAAATAATTTATTACAACTCCGTTATATAAACGGTTGGTCATTTTGGAAAATATGCTTGATGATCTCAATTTTATTAAAAGACATCTCGTTACAAAAAGTTCTACGTCAACGTTAAAAATAGCCTTCAATATGGTCGTTTTGTTTATCCGTAACACTTGTCAAATAAAAATAAAATAGTTTTTCTTAACTAATAAGTTACGGCAATTTTGTGAAAACGTGCATATTTTAGTCGTTATAAATCAGTTTTCTACGTATTATACGTCCTTAGCTTCGTATCAAAGTATACTAATATATTTTTGATAAGTCGAAATAATTTATAAAGCTTAAGACTCGTTTTTGACTCGTACAAAACGAAAACAGTTTACTGAAATTTCAGAAAATATATATTTCGTCGTCAAACTTGAAAAATTCATAACTTCTTCGTTATAACTCCGTTTTAATCCGTTCAAGCGGCCACGGATTCGTTTTAAAGTATATTTTCTAAATATCTAGGCCAAAAATTCGTGTCTACTGTCGGATTTTCCAGAAATACAAAATAAGATCAGACCACTTTTTATACTTGTCCAAAAGAGTTTTTCTCGTACTAAACCTATTCCAATCCCTTCAAAACAACTCCAAAGCTATTCTAATCCTACCATACACCTTCTTAGGGTGTCATGGGTTCCTAAACATCATCAAGACTAATATATAACAAGGGATAAATTATAGGATGACTTATATATATAAAATTCTAAAAACAATGTTAAAAATGGTATAAATAACAATAAGTCTTGCATGCTTGTTAAAAAAATGATGAAATACATATGAAATGATAAGGAAAAATGTAAATGAAAATGATATGCTTACTAGTTACTTGATGAGGTGATTAGAACAAGGATTAAACCTAAACACTCTAGGTTTTTATTTCAAAACCTAAACAAGAGTGTAACTAGATTGTTTTAAACTTGATCTTGGAAAATTTTGATGATTTCTTCTATCACCTATGTGTGACCGGTTTTGAGAGGAGAAACAAGAGAAGAGAAAACTCTTGATTGAAATGTATTATTGTGGTGAATGGAGTATGAAAGAAATGTTGAGTGTAGATCTATATATGTAAGAAACAAATTTTTACCAACTTTGACTAACCCCCCCTCCTTGGCCGGATTCTAGGGGAAATGTTTCACAAATATATTTTTTTTTTCTTTTATAATGTATGTAATTGTGTATATAAAGGTGTAAGTAAAATGTAGTTAAGTACAATATGTTGTAACTTATATATATTTGTGAAATTAGAGTAGTATTGACTAAAAATAAGTTTTAATAGGCCAAAGTAAAATATATTGTAGTTATAAAAATTGTAAAAATACGTTTCTTGTAAAATTTGAGTGATATAGTAATTATCGTGTAGTTTTTAAGAAAAGCGTCGTAATAATATAAATTTAACGATTTATATACGAAATAAATTTAAAACACTAGGTAAACTCAAAATATAGTTTTTATAAACTAAATGTAAGTATAAAAATATATCGGGATCATTTTTAGAAGTATCGGATTAAAGGTTCAAAATAATAACTTACGCGATAACGTTTATTTAATATGAAATTTACGCGTTTAAGGTGAAATGCAACATCATGAATGAATTAACATGATGCAAATGATGTTAATGAAATGTAGACTAAACTTAGTCTATATGAAATGTCCGTGATGATATGATCATGAATTCGCCGCTAAACCATTAAGGTTAAGCGAATTTGGAACACGCAAACCTAGTTTACGATAAATGATGAAATAGTGAAACATGAATTGTTTTGAGAAATGACCTGAAGTTGCGAGTTGTCACAGACGCACTGTACTAAAACTTCCTAGCTACTCAAGTTCTCTTAAAAGGACTTGTTTCATTCTCACGGGGAACCTACATAATCTATCGACCTTCTCTTAGAGATTGTTGATATTTAAAAAGGAGACCCTCTCCCTAGTCTCTGTATAGTAAACCAAAATGCACTATTGAGTCTAGAGCCAAGAGAACATCTAAAAATCTCGTTAAGACACACAGTTCATGAAGACTTGTTGTTTCACACAATGTGAAAAGTAAGAATATATATATTGAGAGTCCTACGCATTATCCTTGTGGTATTGCCAGAACATCCAAGTGATACTTAAAGTATTCACAATGAATATGGAAATCCTTCTAGAGCCAACATCAAACAAGCTCTTGGTGGGTGACATGTGAGATTTTTCAAAAAGATCAAACTTGTGACATCTGGAAAGAAATTATTGGGCGATTCACATTTGAATCAACCTTGTTCAAGGTTATGAATTGATGGATACTTTTGAAAAACCTTTTGATGTGCTCAATAATTGTTTTTCTAGCACATTGACTGCGCATTAATGTTTACAAACAAAAGTATTTTTGAGTGAATCTTGATTTAGTTCATAAAATCTTCGTCGTATTGAAAAAACCCTTTATTCAGCAAAATGCGATTGTTTATCAAATCAATTTCTCATTAATCAGTGAATGTCAATTCGCTGGTCCACTCACTCCGTGTTGTCTACTTTAATATGCTTCGGTTTGAGAACGGCTAGTACAACTGCGAAACACTGTCAAGGAGATTCTTTGAAATTCTACTTGATCACAGGCAATTTTTATACTGATCAACGGGGAGTTGTGGTTCTTGCAACCCTATTCAATGAAAGTATACAAACACACTTTTGTGTGTTTATTGCTAACTGTCGTTTGTAGGAACTCCCGATGATTGCAGCTGATGGCCAAAGAGACGTCAATTCATAACCACATGCTCACAACACACTCTCACATTTAAAGAAATCATGATAAAGACTTACAGAAATGCTTCTGCAACTCTGATGCAAATATCATGATCCAACAAAGTGTGAGCATGTCGGTCCATTAGTCACAACATCACATGATGGCAATACTTCAAAAGATGAGCTAGAGATTCACTGTGGCCGATGATCTCAAAGAAAGCTCTTGAGCACATGACAAAGAAACATACATGTCAAAGAAACACTAACGAAGATGCAAAGTTGATTATATGGAAGTTCCAAAGTCTACGAGCTCGAGTATGAAGTTAATGATAGAATTCTAGGATTCAAAATGTAATTCACAGGGTGACCTCCCTTAGGCGGAGATTGTTAGGATTTAGTAAATCCCTATAGAAGTATCGGGAACCCCAACTATAGTCTAGCATAAGTTAGCTCGTAGACTTAACGTTATTTAGTAGTTATAGATTAGCGTAAGTAACACCGTGGAAGAAGGACGGGTCTTTACCCACTGTATGCCTAATCCACAGCCCGAAGGAGGGCATAAGAACCATGTATAAATAACCCTTTCCCTACAAGGGAGATGGTTGGATGTTCACTTGAATCTAATCTTGCATATTTTGTTTCTCTCTCTAAACTTCCCATGCTCTCTCTCTCTCTCTCTCTCTATCTCTCTCTCTATCTCTCTCTCTCTCTTTCTATAACGCACGAATCATCAACTAATCTTTTGTGGTGTTATTATATCAATAATCCAACATTTACATCACTAGCGAACAAGCTTGAAATTATTACCCGGACTGGTCAAGTCCAAGGAAAGTTTCTCGGATTGGTACACTCTACTCAGACAAGTCCTTTGCGAGACACGTTTACATCACTGACTAGGCTAACTTGAAATTATTACCCGTCCTGGACAATTCCTTTTGATTACTGACATTTGGAGTTCATCAATCCATGGGTTATATCTGAGTTTGAGAACTTTTGAGATTCTATACAATTCACACCATATTTTTGATCACGCACTTTTCTTTTCTCCCCTTCAAAAATGGCATATCAATGTTGTTTTTGAAGAATGTAAATTTAAAATATGTCCATTTTGAGTTTTACGGGTAGAGTTCAGCAAGAACATTTCATTTTGAACAAATTTATTTTCAAATACGCCCCCTCAACAAGTAATGATAACTTTTGAGGTTTTAGATAACGAGAGGAAATACTTGTTCTTTTGAGCAGAATTATGAAAACATAGAAAATTTGATTAATTCTACTCAAAAGTAAGAAGCTTTCGCTCCTTATATAAGGATTGAGGCACTGAAGCGTACTTCAAGTTCCTTTCTTTACAAAAACGGGTTGTACACTGTTATGTATGCATAAACCATAGTATAACTAACAAATCACATAAATATATTAAGAATAGTTAACAATCCAAAAGTTACACAAAAACTGACCAATTACTCAGGACGTTGAAACATCATAATCGGAAAGCTCGATCGTCCTCCTACATAGCTCCCCAACCTTCTTATCTGATCCCCACACTTCAGCCTCTTATCAATCCTTGCAATAAACCGACGAACATCCCTTTGTTCTGATAAATTCCAACATTTCCTTTTGAATACTTTTATATCCTTCAAGCTAATATCCGAGCCATCACGAACCTTCTTTAAGGTATCATCACATCTATATTCTTTGATGAGAGTGTATTATGGCTCCTGGTTGATGTTGTTGAAATTAAGGAGTGGCTTGGTGAGAATCAACTTCTTCTGATAACTTTCCACTCCTAACTGAAGATCTTTAACCCTTTCTTGAATTATTATGCTCCTGATGAAGACGAGAAGAGAAGTAATGTAAGGAAACTGTAGATCAGTTGGGAACTGACGCATTTTTCCTTGAACTTTGAGGAGATACATATCCTCAATGTCGTTTAGCATCAACCTTGGAAAGTCAGCTTCCGATGTTTCACACTCCTTTTCATCTTGTCGTTTGACCACGATCCACTTAAGATAGGAGTAATCCCACTTTGATGCAGTAGCGATGGACATGATTGCAACAATTCTTTGAGGATGCTCAACTTCCCCTTAGGTCTCATTCAATTTGTAGCTATGGTAGAAAAGCCTTCGCCTTTCTGGACAGGGGTGAATTCCAAACAGTGCATCTTTTTCGTATGTCACGAGTTCATCAACAAACAAACTAGTGGCATCTTCCTCAATGGTTTTCTTCAGGTACCTTGCAGATGGAATGTTAAATTTTAGGGAAGTGGCATATTTCTTGTCAATTCGGCTTCCATGTTGAAGAAACTCCAGGTCGATGTTGAAGAAGAATCGAAATGAGATCTTGGGTTGTTCTGGTTTTCCAATCAATGGTAGGGGCTTGGTCCAATCTGTGTAGTATGGTCCATGCTTCTTTGACATGTGATCTACATTGAACTCAAGGTTGAGCCAATCGATATCAATTGACATTGAACGGGAAATGTTTTCAAGATGATACTTGAGCTCAATTGCATTCCCAGATCTATCCTTAAGAAGGTTGAAGGTGGTGTTCTTGATCCTTCTAAGTTCTTTCTTACTAAGCTTCTTAATTCGGAAGTCTCTCTTCAGCTTTTGGACATATTCCACAGTTCGACCATCCACCAGTTCTTGATCGTCTGCAAGGGGCGGTTGAGGCTTGACCATTTCATCGTACCATCCAAATTCTTCAATGTTTTCATTGTCTAACCAAGCCACGACAGCTGGTTTAATGCCTTTTCTGCTTGAGGATGATGGTGAAGGTCCATGTTTGGTTGAAGGTTGAGGTTCAGGTTGTTCGAAATCTTCACCACCGGTGTAGACAAAGTGATCACCAGCCTTTGGTGCAGATTTGGACTTCTTCTGTTGACCAGATTCCTTAGGTTGGGTAGCTTTTGGGGTTGTGGTAGTGGAGGGGTTAACCAGTTGTTGTTGTTCAGATGACAATCCACCATCCGTCTTTTGTTTCTTAACACTTGGATTCAGATGTAAGCTCCCAGAAAATTTCATTGTACTTAAGACTTTAATAAGAAATAAAGCATGATTTACATCATCATGAAATTTTCTACTTACCACATTTGCATATCATTTTACATATGCATGATCAACGCAGCCTGAGCGTTCATAAATATACCGTTGTGATCAGAATGAAATTCCCCACGATCTCGATATTCTTAAAATACTAATACCTCCTTGGGCCTTTGCCTTGTGTCCGATCCAACCTTCAAATCCAAGCCCACCTAAATTCTTCTCCATTGGGCCTCGTCATTCGCCCAGCCCAAGTGCACTATACTTAGGAGTTTCGTACTCAAAATTCACTAAGTAATTTTTTGCTATGTTCTTCTATAAACCGGTCGACCAAATGAAAGACACAAACACAACAAATGAAACAAAAGATCATGCAATCCCTTAGTCTCTAGTGTTGCGTGTGTAGGTGTGTAACAAGAAGAAGAAACCACACATGCTTCTAAGCCACCCTAAACACCATTTAAATAATCCCCTAGTAATATAATATACCCCCTAATCCCTTGACCTCCACCTATGGACCTTATAAACCATGGGGTATTATGTTTCCTTTGATTCGACTAGGCAAGATAATGCCCCTAATTCTTGCTACCACAACCGCACACCCAAAACTAAAACAAACATGTGCTAAACTACCTTGGAACTTGGATGATCTACACTTAAAATAATACTAACACCATACTCTTTTTCCCTTTAAAAACCAATATCCATGTCTTGGCCAAACTCACAACATCACAAACTCTCTCAAACACTTACACCCTCTAAGCATAAAACGTCCACTGTGGTAACGAAAGAGAAGAGAAGAAAAATGTTGCAATACAAGGGAATAGATAGGATTGGGTAAATCGATTAAGTTATAAGGAGAACAAGGGTTCTCGTAGGCACTTCTTCTCGTTCACCTCTAGCACGTATCATCACCACTCATTTTGAGTGTAGTAAGTCTCTTTCAACTCGTTTCCATTTCATTTCCACGTTCCATTCGTATATCACACGTTAAAATATTATGTGCCCCTATTGAATCAATTATATGAACGATTGTAATATATACGAGACACTAGTAATCCAATAACCTAAGCCACACGCTCATAACCCTTAAATACACACTCTATAACACGTTAAATGTTTTCTTTGAGTACCCATAATCATTATCATTCTCGTTTAAGTGTGTGTCGCGTATAACCAACTTATAAACTCACTCGACACTAATCTTGTTAAGTGTCAACGTGTTAAACTAAGTTATAACACCAAATAAAACGAATAGAAACTCATTTGAAAACCCTCCAAATTGCCTCGTTCATTTCCAAAAATCAAACCAAAACCGATTGGGCCTTGAGGCCCAATACATGAAAACTACGGCCCAATACGAAAAATAGTAAGCTATAAACTCAAAATAAGTTAAATATAAGCTAACATAAGCTTTTGAAGAAGCTAAATGAAATAATAAGTCGAAACACGAAATTTGGACTATTTTTGCAAATGGTTTGGGAATCGGGTGGAAAATGTAACTTTTCAAAAGTAAAAGGGTTGTACGTAAAGTTCATGCATGGGGAAAAGTGTAGGGTGGAAAGGGTAAATATCCCAAACTTAAAGGGTCGATTTATACATGCGTGTGTATGCATGAAAAGTCCAACGGCCAATGTTGTAATTTAACCAAACTAGTCTAAATACGAAATATAAAGTTTTGTGTCAAAAATGTAAACTTGGAATGTTAAGGGACTAAATGCGTAAAAATCGATTTTAAAACACTTTCTAAAAACAGTTTCTTCCAAGGACCAAAACAGTCATTTCTGGAAATTTAGAACATAAAGTATATTCGGGGTAGAAAGTGTCATTTTCCCATAGTTGAGGGACTAATCTTGTATATTTTGAGAGTTGAGGATAAAAAGTGTAAATTCCAGGAAAAGTTTAGAAAAACATATAAACTTGTCGTGACTTCGTAAAAACGAGTATTTTGATCATTTAAGTGTTTTAAAAGTATTTTACTATTGGATATCATTAAACATATTATATATATATATATATATATATATATATATATATATATATATATATATATATATATATAGGGAAGGGATCGGGTGGGTTTTAGCCTTTTAAGTAGGGATGGTGCGGAAATATCACAGTAGCTTTTAAAAAAAAAATTCAAAAAAATCTGAAAAAATTAAAAAAATAAAGAGGATGAAAAATATTTAAGAATCGCTGAAAAAATTTTCAAAAAAAAAAATCGTTTTCATGATTAAAGGTATTGTGATATTAAGGTCGATTTTGACTTTTTTACAAAAGTCAAGATCTGATCTTGACTTTGTCAAGATCAGATCTTGACTTTTGTAAAAAAGTCAAGATTTGATCTTAATATCACGTAAAGTTTTTTTTTTTAAATACAAATTGTTAATATCACACTAACTTTTCTTTGATATCACGTTACTTTTTTGTTTTTTTTACTAATATTATTAATATCACCGTTCCTTTTTTAATAAAAAAAATGTTAATATCACGGTTTCTTTTTACTATCACAGGAACTTTTTTTCTTTTTTTAATATAATTGTTAATATCACCGTAACTATCATATGTTTTTTTTAATAAAATTGTTAATATCATAGTAACTATCATATGTTTCTTAATATCAAGGTTCATTTTTACATGTAAAAAACTTAATATCACAGTTGGTTTTATAATATCATCATTTTATAATATCACAGTTTCATAATATCACACTAGAACTCATAATATCGTTAATATCACGGTAGGACTCATAATCAAGAAAACAAAAAGTGGTCAGAAAAATCTGAAAAAATAAAAAAATGAAAGAAGATAACAATAGTAAGGATCGCTCAAAAGGAAAAAAATTAAAAAAATCGTTTACATGGTCAATTGGTACCGTGAAGTTAGCGCAGATCTTGACTTTTTTACAAAAAGTCAAGATCAGATCTGGAATGGGCGGTCTAGATCTGTCCGTACGTCCGCACTAAAAATAAATATCCGCACATGATCCTCACTCTATATATATATATATATATATATATATATATATATATATATATATATATATATATCATACTCCTTTAAAATGCACCAATATCCCCAACCAAAATCCAACCCTTCAACTTTAAGATTCAGCCATCCAAACCTATATCAAAGCCTAAATTTACACACACCACACCAACATCCAAACCTTCAACTTTAAGATTCAGCCATCCAAACCTATATCAAAGCCTAAATTTACACATACCACACCAACATCCAACCCTAAAAAAAATACTAAAACTAACAAACCATATAAATTCTCATACAAACCAATACCCAACAAAACACACACAGAAACACACACTCAAAACACTCTCATCTTCTCACTCAAAAAAAATAGAAACACACACAGAAACACATTCATCTTCATAAAAAAAACACTCCACAAAAACATCACCACCCTCCTACTGCCGCCACCACCCTCCTACTGCCGCCGCCACCCTTCTGCGCCACCACACGTAAGTTTTTCTTAATGTTTTATTAAAGATCCATAAATTTATTTTATATATCTATTTTCTTTTAAGATCCGTATTCTTTTGCAACATTTTTTAAAGATCAGAATCTTTTTTCCCTTTTTTTTTAAAGATCTCCGTCCTTTTTTTAATGTTTGTTATAGATCCGAATTTTGATTTTTTAAATGTAATAATTTTGTAGATCTATTTTTTTTGTATATCAAATAAAAGACCCGTATTTTTTTTACTTTTTTAAAGATCCGGATTTTTTTTAATTTTTTTTAAAGATCTCCGTTAGTTTTTTAATTTTTTTTATAGATCCGAATGTTTTTTTTGTAGATCTAATAATTTTATTTGTAGTTCTATTTTTTTTTGTAGATCTAATAATTTTATTTGTAGATCTATTAATTTTTTTTAGATCTAATTTTGTTTTAAAGATCCGTAATTTTTTAATTTTTTTTAAAGATCCGTATTTATTTCAATTTTTTTTAAAATATCCGCAAGTGTTTTAATTTTTTATAGATCCGATTTTTTTTTTAGATCTAATATTTTTATTTGTGGATCTAATTTTTTTTATAGATCCGTAATTTTTTTTAAATCCGTATTTTTGTTTAGATCTAATGATTTAATTTGTAGATCTATATGTTCTTTTCGTAGATCTAACGTTCTTGGTATTTTTTTGTTAGTTCACCCGCTTGCCGCTGTTCTCTCGCAAGAAAACGTCGCCGGAAATATTCGTGCAAGAAAAAGTCGCCGGAAATATTCGTGACAGCCGGAAATATTTTTGTCGCTGCCGGAAAAATAGTATGCTTTATTTTTTAAATTGTTGTTAATATTCATTATGTAAAATTTGTTATAATAAAGTTTATGGTTTATATTTTGTTACAAAGTTTATATTGTAAATTTTGTACTGTAATAAGTTTATAATGTAAACATTGTTATGAAGTTTGTTGTGTAGATTTGTTATTAATTTTATGGTTTAAGTTTTGATATGAAGTTTATGGTGTAAATTTTGTTATTAAGTTTATTGTGTAAGTTTGTCATAAAGTTTATTGTGTAAATTTTGTTATAAAATTTATGAAGTTTATAGTGTAAAATTTGTTAACAGTTTATAGTGTAAATTCGTATGTTTGCTAGATTTATAGTGCAAATTCGTTTGATGCTTCTATATTTGTAACTGAGGCCTTTAACGTGATTTCATTTTGTCGTTTGTTTTGATGGTTATCGCGTGTAGAGATGCCAGAAATCTGAACGAGATATGTTTCTGGTTTCGGTTGGTGGTATTCTTTGCTGGATTTTTGGTGGATGGTATTTTGAAAGTGGTTTTCTTAGTTATGATGATATGGAAAAGATGTTCACATTGAACACTGTGAAAACTCAAAACTATCAAGCTAAATAAGGCATTCAAAATTTAAATCTTTTGCACTTTAGTCAACTTTTCAAAAGACTATTTAGGCTCTATTATACTAGGACAAAAAGAAAACTAAAGTTGTCAGCATTTGGTTCAGGACCTAAAGTCAGAGTAAATCACGAGTGCATAAAATTGTAACAAAAGTATTATATTGGAGATTGCAAGCAAAAAGCATCAAAAGTATTACGTAGTATATTAGAATAACACATTTAAAAGTAACATATTAGCTGTCAAAATAAACAACACGTTCGTAGTATACCAAATTTTAAAGATCGGTATGTTTGACATTGAGCGGTGTGAAGCTTTTTGGAGTAATGAACGGTGAGCAATGAGCATTTTTATTTTTTTATTTTTAGTAGTCGTTTGACAAATGAGCGGTAAGTTTTTCTATTTTTTAAAAATGCTCAATTTTCGGTGAGCTGCACAACTACTGCTCACAACTCACAACTACTGCTCCCTACTACTGCTCAAATTTGAATCTTATTAGACGTGAAACTTTAATGTATTTTTATTATAATATTAATTGACCGCTTGAGTTTAAAACAATGCTATCGATAAAAGACACTCTCGAACACACATATCGACGTTATCACAAAAGTAATGAAACCATGTCATTAGAAAACAATTCTTCGAAAAAGATTCCCTAACGATACAAATACAGTTTGTCAAAATATAATTATTCGCCGTCAATACATTTTAAACTTGAAAGTACCCATACTTGAGTACCCATACTTGAGTAGCTTTTACATTAACATATTTAACCTCTTTTATATAAAAGTAAAAAATGTATATATATATATATATATATATATATATATATATATATATATATATATATATATATATATATATATATATATATATATATATTAAATACATTTTAAACTTGAAAGTTAATTGAATGGCCCGAACTTAAAATTGTATAATTGTTATTATGACATGTAACTTTTTATAAATAAATTTTTTTTTACATATAGGAAAAAAATGGCTCTTAATTTACATATTATTAATAAAATTTACAAAAGTTGAACATCTTCATTTTTAAGCTTATCCATCTTATTCTTTTTTTGGTATCACTATAAAAGAAGCCTTGAAACAATGTATCGAAGACAAAATATCCTAATCACCTAACCATCTTTCCTAAATTAACACAAAAGTTGTGCCCAAGGAAAAATTTGACACCTGCTAAATAGATTCTAACATAATTTATTAGCCGCTAGCGTTATGCGCATAATATACAATGTCGTAAACCTCACTTGAGGATACAATAGAAAACACACACAAATATCAACGCAACCGGATTTTGTCAATAACTAAACGCTACCACGTGATCACGAAAAAACATTTTCCGAGCAAGATTATGTAACCCTACAAATACCGTTTGTCGAAGTAAAATTAATCGCATCTTAAAACTATTGTCGAAAACTAGACATTGCTGCAGCTTGAAACCGATGCCGCTAGGCACGGGTACTCGCCTAGTATATATATATATATATATATATATATATATATATATATATATATATATATATATATATATATATATATATATATAGAGTGAGGTTATTTTGCATACCAAATATTCCTCACATACCAAGAGACACATCCCAACCATTGATTTAAATTTAATCAATGGCTGAGATTAAAACACACTATCCACTAAAATAAAGCAGAGGGGTATAATCGTCAATTCACAACAAAGAGTAAAAACACGCGCCTCTCTCTTCAATTCTCACATTCACTGCACCTACCAAACACACACAAAAAACACACACTACTCACACATTTTCACCGATTAAAAACCACCGCAAAAAACATCAAAAACTATCAAAATCACCGGAGAAAATGGAAGATACCGACACTGAAACAATCACATTAAAAGAACTGAGGAAAAAAGGAAGCACAAGCAAACAACCGGCCAAAAAACCGGTTTCAGGTATAATCTTACACTCTAAACAACTATTTCAATATCTACAACTGCTATTTATGATTATATGATGTTTTTAACTGTTTATAGCGATTATGATGAAGAAATGTGCAAAAAGAAGTTAGGTTTTAACAGTTTAGAAGCTAGGTTTGCAAGATTAGAACTATTTATAGATTTTTTGTTATGATTAGGAGTTAGGTTTTAATAGTTTTGAAGCTAGGTTTGCAAGATTAGAAGTGTTTATCGAAGGCGTCTTATGCGGCTAAGCCTTCGGCTTAGCCGCATAAGACGCCTTCGACTTTGGCTTCGCCAAAGGCATCTTATGCGGCTAAACCTTTTGCTCAGCTGTGGAAGATTTGACGAATGCAAAAGGATTCAACAAAGCATTCGCTGCAGCTAAGTAAAAGGATTAGCCGCAAAGCCAAAGGCATCTTATGCGGCTAATCCTTTGGCTCAGCTGTGGAAGCTTTGACGAATGCAAAAGGATTCAACAAAGCATTCGTTGCAGCTAAGTAAAAGGATTAGCCGCAGAAGATGCCTTTGGCATCGCCAAAGGCATCTTATGCGGCTAAACCTTTGGCTCAGCAGTGGAAGCTTTGATGAATGCAAAAGGCTTCAACAAAGCATATGCTGCAGCTAAGTAAACGGATTAGCCGCATAAGATGCCTTTGGCTTTGCAGCTAAGTAAAAGGATCAGTCACAGCCAAAGGCATCTTATGCGGCTAATCCTTTGGCTCAGTCGCGGAAGGTGCCTTTGGCTTTGCCAAAGGCATCTTATGCAGCTAATCCTTTGGCTCAGCAGCGGAAGATGCCGTTGTCAAAATGCTAAAGCATCTTATGAGGCTAAACCTTTGGCTTAGCTACAGAGCATGCCTTTGGCTTCGCCAAAGGCATGTTATGTGGCTAAGCCTTTTGCTTAGCCGCATAAGATGCTTTAGCATTTAACAAACGAATTGGCTGTGACTGATGCACAAAATGCTTTGTGGGGATATATGATAACTTAAAATAAGCTTTTAAATCTATTTTTTATTCTATATCAGATATGATATAACAAACATTTGCTTTTAGAAATAGCCTTTTAAATATGTGATAACTTAAAAATTTCCTTAGAAACAAATGATTTGGCTTAGATACAGGCATAGCCTTTGGAAAAAAACTTCAAATCATTAACATTTGCTTAGCCACAGGCATAGCATTCAACATTTCTGAACACAAATACATGTTTGTAACATATTTTGTATCTACCAAAAATTTTATGTTAAATATCACATATGATATAATAAAAGATGTATTCAACTTTGTGAATTGACTAGGTGCAGATAAGCAAAGGCTTCAGCAAAGGCTTAGCCACAGGCATAGCCTTCGGCTTTGCCGAAGACTATGCCTGTGGCTAAGAATTTGACAAAAATGATCAATTATTCAGTAGCTAAAAAAAATTTATGTTGAATATCATATATGATATTATAAAGAATTTTGGTAATATACAGGCGTAGCCTCTAAATTTGCAAAAAAAGATATGCCTGCACCTAATCCTTTGAGTAAAACTGTCAGGATATTAATTAATTGTTCATTGTTGATGATGTAGGAGATAAAGAAAATGATGACGGAGAAGATAATGTTGGGCATCTAATCTCTAAATTGCCACTACTAAAAACAACTGCTGAAGAGAAAAGCCCTGCTAAAGGTACATATCATGTTATTAACGAAACACGTTATGTACTGAGAATATTTCAATTACTAAATCACAAATGATATAATATAAATTTGTTTTGCAGATAAAGCAAAAACAGTAGCTCAAAGATTGAATGAAATGCAGAGAAATGCTAAGAAGAGAAGAGCAGAGCTAGAAAAGAAAAAGAAGAATGAAGCAGATAAGAAAAAAAATAAAAATCAAGAAGAAAAAGACACTTCAGCAAAGAAACGTGCACAGAAAAGAAAAGCATCAGAAAAGCAAAGTACTCCGAAAAGATTTACTAGTGGTGATGCTAGGAGAATTGAAGAGGAAAAAGATGCTGATAAAAGTGATGATGAGGATACTGAGACAGTAGAAGAGACTGAAGTGGAAGAGACTGAAGAGGATATCGAAGAAGAGAATGATCGACAATTGGTTGTAAAAGAAACCAAAAAGAGAAAGAAGGAAATAGTTGTTCAGAAGGAGGTTGAAGATAAGGAAGATAAAAAGAAGCTTAAGGTGAAAAAGGACAAAGCAAAAACAAAAAATTACCCAACATGTACAACAAGGTCATCACCAAAACCTCTCTATGAAGCAATGATCGGTTTATCAAATGAGAGAAAGAAATGCTTGAAAGAGATGGGATTTGAGAGGTTCATAAACTTCCCTATTGTTGAACTTCCAGCTGCATTGGCGTACCATGTAATTGATAAGTTCCATCCACCTAGCATGGAATTGAGATTACAAAAAGGTTCAATAAAGGTAACAAGGCAAAAAATTCATGATATGCTAGGTGTGCCGATGGTGACAAGAAAGTTGGAAGATCTGGAGGAAAGATTTGATGATGACAATTTCATTAGAGAATGGGAAGAACAGTACGCTCGTCTTGGATGAATTACACCACCTGCTGTAGCCTTCGAGATATCAAGCACAACTGAAGCAGATTTCATGTTCAAGATGAATTTCTTAACATTGTTTGCAAGCACCATGGGCACTTTGGAGAGTGCAAGAAGAGTGCCCAAAAAAATCCTCAGGCACGTTAAAGAAGATGATGATATCTCTGATATCGATTGGTGCAGCTACATAATGGAATGCTTGGAAGTCAGTAAGCTAAACTGGACGCAAGTAAAGTCGGGTACCAACTTCTATTATGGTCCTATAACATTCTTATGTGTAAGTTATTTTCCATTAAACTTATCAACTATGATTCACTCATATAAAAAATTATCTAACAAAATTTTAATTGTATTTTTGTGTATAAAAAAGCTGCTATACTTGGACTCAACAAACTACTCGAGGTTCCAAGTTATGCGTCACCGCCTAGCCATCAGAAGTTGGAACACTCCAACAATGAGGAAAAGAATAAACATGGAAATGAGAGACGGTTGCTTGGGGACGTTAGAGCATCACGGAGACTATGATCCTGATGAGGAGCAAACCGGCCTGAATTTGTACAAGGGAGCAGACATATACTATGAACCGTTGCCTCCCACAAAGCCAGTGGAAAAAGAGGTAATATTATTGAATTCATTTATAAAAATGTTGTTATAAAAAAGTATGTTATGATATATTTTACTTATTATTAAAAAAGCATGTTTAAAAGAGTTAACAGAAAACAAAACCTTAAGCTTAGGCGCAGGCATAGCCTTCGGCTTATGCCTGCGCCTAAGCCTTCAGGCACAGCCTTCGGCTTTAGCCGAAGGCTATGCCAGCGACTAAGCCTTCAGCAGGCTAACATTCATCTGTGCTTGTAACAATATCATATACGATAAAACAATAAGATGAATATCACATTTGATATTAGTGTTAAATCATATATGATATGTAATATCATATGTGATATTACACTAATATCACATGTGATATTACATATCATATATGATATTTTTAAAAATCATATATGATTTTGCATATACAATAAGAAACTAAACTGAAATACTTACTTTACAGGAGTTTTATGAAAAAATTGATGAGAAATTTGAGATAATCTCAAAAGAAAAAATAGAGTTGGTTGAAACAATGACAGAGGGATTGAAGAAATTCAAGGGGGACAAGGTGATGTTGACCTTGTGCAAGAAGTACAAGAGAATGTTCAACAAGATCGATTTTGATATAGAAAGTGAGGCTGAGGATAGTGATAGTGAGGCTGAGGATCAAGAAAAAACAAATGAAGGAAAAATTGAAGGTGAAAAAGAGAATGGAAGTGAGAGCGAAAGTGAGGATGAGGAACAAGAAGAATATAATATATTTGGAAGTGAGAGCGAAAGTGAACAGGAGGATGAAAGCGAGAATGTAGGTGAAAAGGAGGTTAAGAGCAAAGATGAAATACCAGAACTACCAAAAATACCAGAAATAATACCAGTACAGAAGGAACACAAAGTTGCAAACAAAGAAACAACTCCAACTGAAACACAAAAAGAACCTGAGAAAGAAACAGAGAAAGAAACAGAAATACAAAGTAGTGAAGGTGAGTGTGATGGAAAAGCAAACTGAAGTTCCAGTAATGAAGGTGAGTGAGAGTGAGAAGGATAAACAAACTGAAGTTCAAGTAGCGGAGGAAAACCCGATTGAAAACCCGATTGAAGTTGCAAATGAAGTTGGAACACCAACTGTGGTGGTAGCACCAGGTTATAAGTTGAGAGTAGCAACACCAGATGATTTTTGGAATCCAGAAAACTTTGATAATCTCGTGAGTCAAGCAGAACAAATATATGCAGAAAAACATGGGAAAACAGATAAGAGTGATAAAAAAGAGATTGTTGGGACAACAGAGATGATAAGTGACCCAAAAGAGATTACTGGGACAACGGAGATGAGTAGTCCAAAAGAAATTCAAGGGTCAAAAGAAAAAATGACCAGAGGAATAATAAGAAAGTCAATGTCGCCACAATCTGAGAAAATGACAAGAGGAAAGATCAGTAAATCATTCACGCCACCATCTTTCAGTCTTGGTATAAGCCCAATGGTAACAGAAGCTGTTGTTGAGACTGAAACAGCATCAAAACTGGAAGAAAAGAAAGAAAAAAGGGTGAGAGACATGGAGGCTGAGACTGAAACAGAATCAAAACAAGAAGAACAACATCTAGCAAAGAGAGTCAAAAAACCATCACGTTTTCTGGTATCACCATACATGAACAGAAAAACTGTAATCCACACTCCAGCACAACCAGATGAAGTGATGATAACGGACGTGTTATTTTCAATGGAAGGAAATCCAGTGTAAGTTTGCTATTTTTTAATTAAAAATCACACAAAAAAATAATAAATGTTGTGATAATAATATGTATATGATTTAAATTTTGTGTAGTGACTTTGTCTTCGAACCAAGCGTCAAGGGAGCCCCTACCATAAGGGAAAGCATGCAAAAACTGGCACCAAACTTGAAGGTGGAAGCTAGTGTTATTGACAGCTTTGCTTCTCTTTTAAACTATGAAGAAATGGTGACCAATGGTGGAAGCAAGATGAAGTATTACTTCCACACAGGAATGTTGGTAAGTAGATAAACATTTAGAAACTAATTACTAATCTGTTTGTTAACAGTTATATGATATTGTTGATTTTTGACAACAGACAAGCCAAATGGTAGAGTTGCCGAAGAAAGATGAAGCAAAGCAATATAAAGCTTTCCTTGATTGCATGACAAGCGCGTTTGAAGACAGCCCAAATGACATGTCATTGCAACATGTAGAAATGGTAACAACTTACTCTACTTATTATGAAGAAAGAGATTCGACTTTTATTTGAGCTAAAATGAATATAATTTGCTTTCAATTTCTACAGGCCTTCTTCCCAGTGATTGCTCATGAACACTTCTATCTGGTTGTATTCAATCTAGCCAAAGGAACTTCAGCAATCATTGACAACTCCAACTCTGGGCAGACATATGCCACCAAATACAAGAAAGAATGCGATGTTTTGGTAAGTCACTCAAACTAGGCATGGAAAGAACATAAATTGCATTTAATATTAGAAACTATAATATGACAGTAAAATATCATATATGATATAATTGTCTTTAATATTACAAACTAAAATATGGTAGTTAAATATCATATATGATAAAACACTAGCAAGTAAATTGAGTCTTTGTTTAAAATATTAGATATGACAAACCACTAGTAAGTAAACTGAATCTTTTGTTTGTGTAGAAAAAAGTGTTTTCACAGTATTTGGAGTCATTCAACCACCCAAAAGCAAAGCAGATAAAGAAAAACAAGAACACAATCATGAAGCTCAAATGGGCAACAAAACAAAATGTGATTGATTGCGGGGTTTTTGTTATGATGCACATGGAGATGTACAATGGTGAAGCAGCAAAGAACTGGGAGCTGAACTTCCCAACTGAAGAAGAAGGCCAAACAATGGCAATAATCAAGCTGAGAGTAAAGTATGCAACAAAAATGTTAACGCATGAAATTAACACTAAGAGAGAAGAAATCAGCGAGGAAGCACATGCGTTTTCAAGGAAGCATACTGACAAAGCATTGAAACAAATCTACATAAAGGAGCAGATAGTGAAGAAGAAGGAAGAGGAGACAACCCATGTTGCAAGTGCGATTTGAAGGCAAAAGTTGATAGATGATAGGAGACAGTTGATAGATGATAGGAGCTGACGAATAGATGGGAAGTCACTCGTTTTTGGGTAAAGGTGGAGTGACAATGGTGATGCACTTACAAAATTACTTCTGATTAGTTAAATTTGGGATAGCTTATGCCATTTAGAATGGTTAGAACAATATGTTATGTCTTATGGTACAATGTCACAATCTTATCTCGTATGCTACAATATGTTATGTCTTATGGTACAATGTCACAATGTTGACGAATAGTGATCAGATCTGAAATGGTTATCTAATGAATTTGGCGGCACATCTGCGGATGTGATTTTGGATTATATGTGTTGTTGTACAAGTTTTGCTACACAAAACTGATATATTCGATGAAAAGATGTTGCTAACCAACTCCGCGTTTTATAACACAATTTGAAAACATATGATATGAGATCTGATCAACAAATGTGCTAATGGTGGTATCACATATGATTTTGTATGTATATCAAATATGATATATAACAGTAAAAAATCAAATGTGATTTTGTATGTATATCAAATATGATATATAACAGGAAAAACAAACTAGATAAATCAAATGTGATAATTCACTTAACACAAAGAGAAGATAAATCACTTAACACCAAAAAAAAATCAAAAATCCATTTCATAAAACAAAATTTGTAAACAATCAAAGAAGATTCAAAGTACTTTAATCACAAAATTCTTATTTGGACAAAAACAATAAAAAGATTTATCGTGTAGCTTCAGATTGAACCAAATCATCTTGTACTCTATACTTATTTGGGCAGGTCCTTTTGTTGTGGCCATCTTTAGCTCCACATACTGAACATGCATTCCTATTAACTGAACTCTCATCAATAGCTTGCTCTTTTCCACCTTTTATACGCGACTTTTCACGTCCTTTGGGCTTACAGCCAGACGGATTCTTAACAGCAACTACAGGAGGCTTTGGCACTCCGACAAGCTCTTCAAGATTATCAAGCTTGTCCTTTGATGGAGGATTTGGGCAATCAACTTCAACATCTAACTTTAGCAACTTCAACTTCTCAATAAAAGCAGCTAACCTTGTCTCGTCTTTACTCAACATATGCACACAGTGATCAACAATAGAAGTAGCCTCGTTTGCATAATTCTCAACAATCTCATTCTTCTCACCGTACCTGTTCCTTTTGTTCCTCAAACCAGCAGGTATCAAGTTCTTTGTCCAACGCCTCAAGATGTATTGATTTGGAATCATTTCAACATTCGCATTCTTAAAGACACGAAAAATGTGTCTACACAATATTCCAACTCTAACAAAAAGCTGACAGGAACAAACAACTGATCCATCTTCTATGTTTCGCAAAACCTCCATGCAAAAAAAAATAATATATAGTCAAATATCATATATGATAGATCATATGCGATACATCATTTGATATATCATATATGATATATAACATATGATATATCATATGATATATCACATATGATATATCACATATGATATATCAAAATTATAAAAGTATAAAAAATAACAATAAAAAAAGCTTTAAAAAGACCATAAAAAAAAATTGGTTAACAAACTAACAAACCTTATACAGTCCATCTTCTCTGTGAAACTAGTTGATCGGCTCCTCTTCTTCTTCATTTTCATCAGTATCATCACCTTTTTTCTTAAATTTCTCTTTTTTATTAGCTTTCTTCTTCTCCATTACTTCATCAACAAACTTTTTCTCTTTAATAACAGACACCTCAGATCCTTCAACCAAACTTTTTGTATCTATTTGGCAAAACCATGTCCCAGCAAATATTTCAGCTTGAACCAATTCGAAAAGGGGACGAGTATAAACCTTTGACGCATGACGTTTAATCTTAAGATAGGTTCTAAGTGTAGGAACATAATCAATCGACTTATGATCTAACCTCTCTTGTATATGCCTCTGTTTTTCCATTGCCGTCTCAAAACAATTCATAAAATTCATGAGAGTCGAACCAGAATTAGTAAAATGAGTGAAAAAGGAATTCTCACTCTCAGACCTAGAAGTTGTCCTCATCAAACCACACAAAGGAGAGTCCACAAAAAAAGCAGGAATCCAACAAGAGCATATGCGAAACATCTTTGTTAACCACTTATGATTATGCCAATTAAACTCATCTAATAACTTCCCCCATTGATAATCAAACTCATCAGGACCAATATACATATTCCACACAATTTAATTGAATTTCCTTTTAAAGTCTGTGTGATCATAAATCTTTGAGCATATCTGCAAACAAATATCACATATGATTTAACAAATGATTTACCAAAATGAAAAAAGTATGAAATATCACATATGATAAATCATTAGAAACTACAAAGAAAGCAAAATAAAATACAAGAAAGCACATAAAGTATCACATATGATATAACAAAAGAAAATACAAGAAAGCACACAACATACCTTTCCAGGAAGCTTTTGTGTAATATGCCACATACACAATCTGTGTTTCGATCCAGCAAATTCTTGTTCAATCGCCTTTCTCATAGCCCCGTCCTGATCAGTGACAACGATACTAGGAGCTTTACCAAAAGCTTTTATAAATGCTTTGAGCAACCAAATATAAGAGTTTGCAGTCTCATTCTTCAGCAAGCCTGCATCAACCGTAACACACTTCCTATGATTATCAATTGCTGTAAAAGGAACAAACATCATTTTGTACCTGAAAAACAAAAACAAAAATAGTTAAAAAAAAAAAAAAAAAAAAAAAAAACAAATACGAATACAAAATACAAGTAATACAATAAAATATGATATATATCACTCAAACACTTACTTATTTGTCCTGTACGTAGCATCAAAAGAGACAACGTCACAAAACTCTTTGTAATTGTACTTGGAAACTTCATCAGCCCAGAAAATTGCAGAAAGCTCAGCATTCACAACCAAGTAATCAAACGAAAAATCTGGAACATGCTTCTGTCTATTTTCCATCTTAGCAATAAGCATCTGAGCATCACTATCGCCTATATAAGAATTCACACTCTTAAAAAAGTTCTTAAAGTCAACAGTTGTACCATGAACAAGAAAATACGATCTCTTCAGACCAGTCAACAAGTGATGAGCTCTCGTTGCACCTATATTCACGCTCGCAACTTTAACAATAAACAATTGCTCAGCGTATGTTAACTGCCTTTCGGTCTTTGACAAATGCTTATATTCTTTACGTTCAAGCTCATGGTTATGTATACTATCAAAAACAGTCAACTTATACTTTGTAGAACCAGGAATCAACTCAAACATCACACGTGCTTTGCAACCTATGATATGCAGGTTCGAACTTCTCTTCTACTTGTCACTATTCTCTAAATCTAGTGTGTCTACATGAATTCCCTTAGGACAACCTTCCCTATTGCACACTAGATACTTTTGCTTAACAATACCGCTTCTCAACCTTTTCTGACATGATTTCCTAACCACAAACCCTGCTTTTGAAGCATATTTCATATACGCACTAATGCACTCATCAGCTGAATTAAAAAGTCAAGATCAGATCTGGAATGGGCGGTCCAGATCTATCTGCACATCCGCACGCATTAAAAAAATCTGCACATCCGCACGAATTAAAAAAATCCGCACCTGATCCTCACACTCGCTCTCTCTCTCTCTCTCTATATATATATATATATATATATATATATATATATATATATATATATATATATATATATATATATATATATATATATATATATATATATATAACTATAATCCGATAAAGCGCACGTGGGATCTAAACAAGCTAACATACTCAATAACACCATCATTTTTACGAGATCACATCGGGGGAACATTTCAGTTAAGCGTAAGTGAGGATCTTTGATAAATATCAAACTAAGACAATGTAGCACATAAATTAACTTAAAACGTTAAGCACGCACACACTCTATTGAATTGGACAATTCAATGATCTATTGAATAAAAATATTTAATGCTTTATTATTTTGGTCGCGAACCAAAATGTTTATCATATTCTGAGACTCGCCATCTCATCATTTTTAGGTTTCGGTTTGGAACCATCACTACATTGTGCTTGTTCATTATCATCAAGGTGAGTTCATAGCCTCGCTTTTACTTTTATTTGCAAACCCCGCGAGGGAGATACATGCTCTAAACTAGAACACAAGGTTTTTCATAAATGTTCGCTTCTTGATTATTGGTACTGCCTAAGTATTTAGCCATAAGTCCCCTGTATCATGAACCATTAGTCACCGCGAGTGAACTCAAATATCGTGAATAATACCATGGGGAGTAACGACCCCGTCTTGGTTATTGAGAAACAACCGGGGCGCACCATATTTGAATTGCATTAGGTAATTGGCTATTACCTCCTTTGGGGTAAAATTTACGTACACTAGTAATTCGGTGTATCTAGTTAAGTCTTGGTTGCATGAGCTTAGCGCATAATAATCTGTGATTTTCTTTATGATATTGTTAGTTTACAATTATCATGCTCATATTCTTGTGTTCAACTGTTATTTAAACCTATGGATTTCACTCAACATTTTTGTTGACCCTTTTAGCATGATATCTCAGGTAATCAGTGAAGATTATTGTTAATGCAAATAAACCGTAAAAATGTTTATTAATATTTAGCGATCTCTTTGTGTTTTGTTGATAACAAATATAATGTTATCATAAGTAAAGTTATAAGGATACATGCTATTTTTGTAAAGCATTTACATATAGTCATTTAATACAAATTGTTGTAATAAATCATTTGTTGTAATAGTTTATTAAGATGGGTAAAAACCACAACCCATGGAGCATATCCATAACCCATGGTATTGACCCATATCCATTTGACTAGATGCATTGCATCTATTAGATACATTGTATTTAATGAAATACCCATGGACCAATGCATAACCCATGACCCATGACCCATGACCCATGACCAAAAAACCCATGGGCAAATAGGAGCGTCCCACGGATCCCTGGTGTTACACTAGACGGATCCCTTAAGGGAGGGATCCGTGGAACAGTGGCAAGTTTTTGCCTATAAATAGAGAGCCATTTCTTCATTTCTTCTCATCCCTCTTCTTACTAACTCTCTCATATATTCTTACACTCTTCTAACAAAAGATCACTTGATCTAGAGAGTTGTTCTTCTTTCTATTGTGATTCTCATATAGGTCCTTCTCTAAGGCGAGATCACAAGCTTTCTACAAGTCATCCAAGAAAGGGGTCCTTTATTGATTTGTTCCTTCACAAGATTTCTGTAGCAAAGATCTTGTACTTGATATTTCACATAGTTGTTGTGTAATAGTCATGTTGGTTTGGTCCTCCGTGTTACGGACTCGGTATTTAGCTTTGTACCCGAAAAAGGTGTAAGCAACGTTGTGAAGGCTTCTCCGCCAAGTTGAAGGAGTTTGTTGACATAGTGCTTGAACTCTCGAGTAGGTGACTCGGGGAGTGGAGTAGGGCAAGGAAGGTGTCCTTGTAGCCGAACCACTATAAATCGGTTGTGTCATTTCTATCCCTTACTTTACTTTCTTTACTTGCATTACTCTTAGATCTATACTTTATCTTCATCCATACTATTTCACATAACATCGAATCTAAAGTTTTTAGAAACTAACTTAGAATCGGCAAAACTATTCAACCCCCTTCTAGTTTTCCACAATTGGCATCAAGAGCTAGGTTTATAAAAGTTTTAAAGTAAACCATATTTTAAAAACTTTTCGATCACTATGGGTTCTGAAAATTACAAGGAAGGGCAATCCATGCAACGACCTCCACTACTTGAAACTAATGGTTTTATATATTGGAAAAATAGATTCGAAATGTATGTGAAGTCTAAAGATATTGATCTTTGGTACATCATTGTTGAAGGCGATTTTGAAGCCACTGCAAAAGATGAAGATGGAATTTTAGTTAACATACCTCATGATAAACTCACCGATGAGATTAAGAAAAAGCTTTCCAAAAATAGTGAAGCTAAAATGGTTTTATATAACGCTTTACCCAAAAAGGAATTCGAAAGAATCTCTAGGCTTAAAACCTCTAAAGAAATTTGGAACTCTTTAGTTGTAACTCATCAAGGTAATCAACAAATGAAAAACAATAAAATAGATTTATTTGTTCAACAATATGAACAATTTTCAATATCGGATGAGGAAATTATAGATCATTCTTTTGCTAACTTTAATACTATAATTACATCTTTACAAGCACTTGATGAATATTTCTCTAGCCGTAACCATGTTAGGAAATATCTAAGGGCACTTCCATCCAAGTGGAGATCTAAGGTGACGGCAATCGAAGAGTCAAAATATTTGACAATCCTCACCCTTGATGAACTCATAGGTAACTTAAAAGTCTACGAGCTTGTCCTTGCTAATGATTCCGAAGCTTCAAAAGTGAAAGAGAAGAATAAATCTCTTGCCCTTAAAGCCAAGAAGGTCTCAAGCGATGAAGAGGACTCCTCTTCGGATAGTGATGACGAGGAGCATGCCATGGCGGTAAGGGACTTCAAAAAGTTCTTTAGAAGGAAGGGAAGATAAGTCAAACAACCGTATGAAGACAAGAAAGGATTCCAGAAAAGCAAAGAGGACGACAAGCCAAGGGATGATCGCGCTTGCTTCAAATGTGGGGACCCAAACCACTTTATTAGTAAGTGTCCCAAACGCGATGATCAAAAGGCATTCGTGAGCGGTTCGTGGGGAATGAGCGAGGAGGAGGACGAAGAAATTTGTCTCATGGCAAATGACGAGGTATGTCACGAATACTATAGTAGCTCATCTTTAGATGATGATTCATTACATAATGAATATGATAAACTTTGCAAAATTAGTTTAAAAGTAATCAACAAAAATAAGTTTTTGAAAAATCAAAACCAACGTTTAGAAAAGGAAGTCATAGATCTAAAGGCAAAATTAAAACGTCTAGAAAAGGGGAAGATAGCAAGTGGCGAATATGAACTTTGCGTTCAACTTCAAACACTAGTTGATCACCTAGACTCTAAGATTGCTAGAATGAACACTAAAACCTTATATATGATACTGGATAGTGTTAAAACAGGAAATAATCAAAAAGGTATAGGTTTTCAGGAACTTAATGCGTCAACTTGTGAAAACAAAGAAACACAATTCGTAAAGGCACTAGAAAAACAAACCACTGTAGCCACGGATCCCACAAATAGAGAACCGGCTAGTGTACAGCCAGAGATCCGTGGGTCTGCTGAAGCAAACAATGGTAATAATGTAGCTTCCTCTTCTAGAACTGATTTTGTTATTGTTAATAAGAAGAAACCAACTCATGTTACCATTAGAAAACCACCTCCAAGATATAATCAAAGCTTTATAAGAAACAAAAGTCCATCATTTTCAAAACAAAACACATCTAGGAGACCTAATAATGTTTATCCAAGAATTAACCATCAAATGGGATGGAATCCAAATATGCAAAATGGTTTTCCATTTCAAAACTTTGCACCATGGAACGCATATGCACCTTATCCATACATGTCTAACATGAATGGAATGTTTAACACTAACGGACCCATGAACAAATGGGGACCAAACTTTTGAGTTAATTGTTTTCATAGGTGTGCTTAAAGGTCGACTTAGATCCGGATGAGTGGATCAAGGATAGCGGGTGTACGAGGCACATGACCGGCAATAAAGATTTATTCTCCACATATGAATCCTTCAATGGAGGAAATGTGGTATTTGGAAATAGCAAAAGCAAAATCATCGATAAAGGTACGATTTCTAACAAATCTCTAACCATTAACGATGTGTGTCACGTAGAAAACCTAAACTTTAACCTCTTAAGTATAGGAAAAATATGTGATAAAAAGTGCAACGTACTTTTCAACGAAACCGGTAGTAAGATATTAAAAATCGGCATCACCATAGGTAGAGGAATTAGGAAACATGGAGTCTATGTCATTAAAATTGGTAATGAACCTAAAGAAAAACTTTGTCTTACTTCTATGGATGATACTTCGACCTTATGGCATCGAAGATTGGGTCATGCCAATATGCGACTTCTTCAATCGCTATCATCCAAAGATCTAGTAAGAGATCTACCTAAATTAAAATATGAACATCACTTTTGATGCTTGTAATGTAGGAAAACAAGTCCATTCTAGTCACAAAGCTAAAAATATGGTGTCTACAACTAAGTGTCTAGAGCTACTACACATGGATTCATTTGGTCCATCCGCTATCCAAAGTTATGGAGGCAACTATTACACTTTGGTTATAGTGGATGATTACTCTAGGTACACATGGACTAAATTCTTAAAGAACAAAACTGAAACGTTTAACTACTTTGAAATATTTAGTAAGAAAATCCAAAGACAACTAGGAAGTCCTATAGTGTCTATTAGAACGGATCATGGTAGGGAATTCGATAATGAAGTGTAATTTGGAGCCTTTTCTGACGCTAATGGTATTACTCACAACTTCTCGGCTCCTCGCACTCCACAATCGAATGGGGTAGTTGAAAGAAAGAATAGAACCCTACAAGAAATGAGTGGCACCATGCTAAATGAGCAATCCATACCTCAAAAGTTTTGGTGCAATGCCGTTGATACCTCAATGTACATACTTAATAGAGTCTTAATTAGACCATTTTAGGTAAAACTCCATATGAGTTACTTCGAGGCAAAAAGCCTACGTTAGATCACTTTAGAGTCTTTGGTAGCAAATGTTTTCTACTTAACACTAAAGATTACCTTACAAAATTTGATCCTAAATCAACCGAAGGTATTTTTTTAGGTTACTCTCCTAATAGCAAAGCTTACGTCATATTAAATAAAGAAACAATGAAGGTATAAGAGTCATTAAACGTAAAATTTGATAAAAGTCCACCCAAACCTACTCCACCTCTTGTCGATGATGAGATTGTCAGAAGTGAAGCTATTGCAATAAAGAAAAAGGTAAACGAAGAAGAAGAACCTTTAAATGATGAAATCATAAATATTAAAGACTCCAAAGATCACCCTGTCGATAAAGTCATAGGAAAGTTAAACGAAAGAACCTTAAGGTCTCAAGTTCATAACCAAAGTAGCTTATTTTGTTTCATCTCAACCATAGAACCTAAGAATACACAAGAAGGCATTAAAGATGAAAGTTCGGTAATAGCTATGCAAGAAGAGTTAAATCAATTTGTTTCCAATGATGTTTGGACACTCGTCCCCCCACCTAGTAATCAAACCAAAATAGGAACCAAATGGGTATATAAAAACAAGTTAGATGCAAACGGTATGGTGTCTAGAAACAAAGCTAGACTCGTTGCCCAAGGGTATAATCAACAAGAAGGAATAGACTTTGATGAGACCTATGCCCCCGTGGCTAGATTAGTGTCCATAAGAATACTTCTTGCTAATGCTTGTGGTAATGATCTTAAGCTTTATCAAATGGATGTCAAAAGTGCTTTTCTAAATGGTTTTATTAATGAAGAAGTATATGTAGCTCAACCTCCGGGCTTCATCGATTTTGAAAAACCTAGACATGTGTATAACCTAAAGAAAGCCCTTTACGGTCTTAAACAAGCTCCAAAAGCTTGGTATGATAGACTCAAGTCATTTTTAATCAAACACAACTACACCATGGGGTTAGTTGATAACACACTTTTTACTAAGAAAAGAGAGTCACATATAATCATTGTTCAAATATATGTAGATTATATTATATTCGGATCTACTTGTCAAGACATGTGTGATAATTTTTCTAAAATCATGCATGACGAGTTTGAGATGAGTATGATGGGAGAACTTAGTTTCTTTCTTGGTCTACAAATCAAACAAGTAAAAGATGGTATCTTCTTTAATCAATCTAAATACATTAAGGAGATGTTAAAGAAATTCGGTTTAGAAGAGTCAAAACCAATTAGGACACCAATGTCATCCGACACTAAACTCACAAAAGATAAAGGCGGTGAATCCGTTGATAACACAAAATATCATGGCATAATTGGTAGTCTTCTCTACCTCACGGCTAGTCGGCCGGATATAATGTTTAGTGTTTGTCTATGTGCTAGGTTTCAAGAAGTTCCTAAAACATCACATCTAGAAGCCGTCAAAAGGATATTTATATACATTAAGGGTACAACTCAATTAGGATTGTGGTATCCCAAGGGTACGGGAGCAGAAACAATTGTATATGCAGATTCTGACCATGCAAGTGATTATGTTGACCGAAAAAGTACAAGTGGTGTATGTACTTTTACGGGATGTTGTTTAACATCTTGGTTCTCAAAGAAGCAAACGAAATTAGCAATATCAACAACCGAAGCCGAATATGTCTCCGCCGGCAAAGCATGACAACAAGCACTATGGATGAAACAAGCGTTAGTTGACTACGACATTCATCTAAGTGACATAGCCATTCTATGTGACAACAAAGGTGCCATTTATTTAAGCAAGAATCCGGTATTGCATTCTCACACAAAGAATATAGAGATTCGTCATCACTTCTTAAGAGACAATGTTCAAAAGGGGAACATCTCTATTGAGAAGGTAGCGTCCGAAGACAACATAGCCGACGTCCTCACCAAACCGTTGAAGCAGGAACAATTCAACTTACTTCGTCTTGGTCTTGGTCTCATGGAACAATCGTCGTAATTAGCTTTTAAACTCTACAAGGTATGTAAACACTAGCCTTCTTCTTGCTGAGTCTAGGATCTCTATTTCACGCATAAACTCACAAGCTATACGGGGATTTTCAAACCCCAAGATAAGTTTTACTTATAATTCATGGTTTTCTCTTAGTTTTCAAGATAAGTACCTTTTGCAAACACGTAATTGCATATATTTTTTTGTCTCTTTCAAAGAATAAACGGTTTATTCACACATAGAAACCTCTTTTCAAAATGTTTTCTAAAAGGATACCTTTTTCCCGTATCACTTTCATAAAAGCCATTTCCCATCTCTAGGACGAATCGCTTTTTCGTTATTAATACAAAGTAAAAACCCGTTTTCATTGCATCTTATGTCTTTTGAATGCTAAAGAGAACACATAACTAATATGTGCTTTCGGGTACATTCCTTTAAGCAACAATGAATTAGGAGCACTCGGGTTATCTCACATAATAGTGTGCTTTTTCCACTTCTAGTTTATTTTTCTTTTCTTTTTAGGAGTCGAGATAACCGCAACTCCAAATGGTTTGCATATAGGTACACACTAGGCACAAATGTTTCCAAAAAGGAAAATTTTGAGCTGCCTGAATCACTAGTACCACTGATCCCAGCCTTAATGCTGGACGGATCCCTCAAGGGAAGGATCCGTGGGATCCGTGAGACAGAAGCTAATTTTATCTTTTATTTTTTCTCACTTTGGATGAAAACTTCAATAGTTTCATCCTTTCTTTTATTTTTTTTTGAGTATGTTATTTAATGCTTGTGTTCTCATGATCACATTCCTTAAATTCATATCTAATCATTAGATTTTAATCCACATTTTGGGTCCAACATTCATTACAATGCATTATTTTTCTATAAATAGGATTCCCAAAATGCTTGCATATTCATCACTCTCAACCTCACAAACAAACATCATCATGTTATCCAAAAGAACTTCCAACATAGATGAATCACCTAGTGCAAGCAACCCCTTTAAAGAAATCCAAAACTTTGTCCTCTCATCTTCCAAAGTACCACCACCCAAATCTAGAAAAACCGCACGGATTAGCATCCGACCTTGTTTCTTAGCAAAACCATCATCAAATGGTTCATCACCAACAACTCATTCACCACAAGATGCTTCCATTATAGCACCTCCTTCATCACCAACAAGTACACCAACTTCATCATCCATCACATCACCACCTAAGGTCACTCTTTGGGAACTCCTTAAGACTCCAACAAGATCTCAACAAACAAAGCAAAAAGAACTAGCCGTTTTGACACCTCCCACTTCTCCAAACACAATTTTCAAAAACCTTGAAACCCCACCACCTTTAGCTCCCATTGTGTTACAAGAACATCTAGGTTCTTTTCCACCACCACTACCAAACATTCCGGACTTTGATCCGTATTTTCCAACTTTTCCACCACAACTTCCGCATCTCACAAATCAAAGTCACCCGGAAAACGCCCGCACTCATTACCCAAATCACTTACATTGTGAACATTGCCAATCCACTAGGGATATTTGTAACACCCCCAATTTCATGATACGCAGCGGAATTCAAGCTGGGTGTTACTTCATGGCACAACAGTTATATCAATAGAAAACGAACCCTAATTGAGTCGTTTTAAAAGATTTATCATTCGATTTATATAAATATCAGAGTTTACAAAATTAGGTCCCAGTGGTTTTACAGTTTATTAAATAAGTTTTCGAATGATAATATAGCCTTCTTGAGTATCCGTGCCCTTCCGTGCCATCCTCGTAAATTATGAACCTGAGATAAACATGCTAAAAAGTGTCAACACAAAGGTTGGTGAGTTCATAGAGTTTATGATTAAAACAGTTGAGTTCAATAGTTTCGAGTTTGAGCGATTATTGTAATAAATACCAATATCGATGAAATAAGTAGTGGGTTACGTTGTTATACACCCATATTTCGTTTGTTTAGTAATCAGTTGAACACAAGTTTCAAGGTTGGGTCATGATGTTGTACCCATAAATTCAGTAGTTGCAGCATTTGTATCATTGCAACATAGTATATATTGTCTTACGTCTCATGAACGCAAACCTTAACACGAACGCATCATAATAATGACGTAAGTTACAGACATCATAGTAATGATGTGAGCAACAATGCCCTCTTGTAGGAGCTTGCCATTCTCCTAGGATTCTCAAATAAAGTGCATTTGGTTACCTATCCGGCTAACACGAATGGGGCGTCAACTGCCAATAGATCTATTTACTATATTCGCGTTCACTAGCAAGTGATTAATGGTTTCATGATATGAGGGACTTTTAGTGGCAACAGTAAGTACTTAAGCAATAGCAATCAGGTGTAGGTATATCCTAGAAATATACTTGTGTTCGAATTTGTAACATGTATCTCCCTACGAGTTTGAAAAATAAGTAAAAAGTGGGACTATGAACTCACAATAGTATGTAAAAGTTTAGAGTATTTGTGGTAGTAAAAGAACGTAGTTGAGCATGTATCTCCCCCAAAACAGTTTAAAAGAAAGTAAAGGTAGGGGCCATGAACTCACAGTAATATGTAAAAGCTTTTAGAGTACTTATAAAAGTGAAAGCATGTAGTTGAGCATGTATCTCCCCCAAAGCATTAATAAAAAAGTATAAAAACGGGGCTACGAACTCACAGTAATATGAAAAAGTTTAGAATACTTGTGAAAGTAAAAATAGGTAATTGAGCATGTATCTCCTCCAAAAATAGTGTAAAACGCATAAAAGTAGGGGCTATAAAACTCACCTCGATGTTACAGTAGTCTGAATGGAAATCAAATTAAGTAATGTGAATAAACTGCTCCGACTCGTGACCTGAGTTAGTATGTCATGTTTTTAGTATTCGAGTTCAAGTTTATGTGATAACGATGCTTTATTGATAGTTAGGTAACATGAAGTCTCTTCAAAAATTAGCAATACTTATCGTTCTTATTTTTATGGCTCGGATATGGATAATAAAGTTTATCGAAACCCAAGTTGTTAAATATTTTATGTTTTCAAAATGTTATAATTTACAATTTTAAATATTCATAGTTTTTACCCTTGCACTTTCAAAAATGACACTTTAAACCCTCAACTATGGGTTATTGACAAAATCATCCCTTGTATAATTAACTTTGAAGAAATTACATTTTTAGTCCAAGAAAACTTTATCTTTCAAAAATTACAATTTTTATACTTTTAATTTTATAAGAAAAATTCACTTGTTTTAGGCCTAAATTGACAAAAGTGCGGGTAAATAAAAGCGAGGCCTTAAAAGGTTTTTACTACATTCTTGATGCCTTCAAGAGTTTGTCTGGTGGTCTTTCTAATGGTTCAAACTATAAGTCTTAAGCTCTTACGGTTTGGTCGCAATGATTTCCCAAAGTAGGGGGGTTAGGTGCCTTTTGTTGGTTTTGGGCGATAACAGGGCCAAACGAGGACACATTTTACACGAGGCAAGCTAGTGTTTTTACAACGCATTTGACCCTTTAAACACTTTGCTGTAAGCTCTTCTAAATGGTATAAGTCTCATATCCTAGTCATATTTGGTTAGGGAGAAACAAGTCCGTGAACATGGTCACTTGGCCACGTCGCGGTTTAAGAAAAATTCATTTTTGACCCATTAACTTTTACAGTGTAATCTAGGGACATCATAATAGTTAATTAACTCATTTTAAGTCATTCTCTATCATCCTATAGCTCATAAGACTCAAATTTTGAAAAAGTGCATGCAAGGCCTTTTTATGAAAATCTCCGCGAGTCACCTTCTTTGTGGTTGAATATAAAAGAGACTATAAGTGCTTTTAAAGACATTATTGGGGCATTAAAATCCTTGCAGCGAGCCCTTTAAAGCGGTGTAAATCTCATACTTTGCAACCCTTTAATTAGCAAGATATTAATTATAGAAAAGGTCTACTTAGGCTAATCTTGCCAAATTGAAAATCTTGTTTTCAAACCATAAAACTTTATATCTTTTGCATGCAACCTTGTGATATATTGTTTAACTCATTTTTAAGTGTTCTAGGATGATTCAAATTCGAATTTATCAAAAATCTCATGTTTTTACCAAAGACCTGTTGTAAAGTACTTTTGGTTTTTAAGACTTATGGCTCTAATGGTGGGCCGTTTTTATGCATGACGACTAGGATTTTTAACCGGGTTAGAGGGGCATTTTAGAGTGTCCTAGGTGGTGTTTACAATGGTACTTTGGTTGACCCTAATACATTTAACATGATGTAAATAAATGGGGCACAAGTAGGGGGCTGGGACTGATGTTATAACATATACTTAACAGCTGTTAAGATTTTGGCTAAAAATAATGTTCGTTTTGCGTTTTCAAGACCCGTGCACCTGAGTTTTTTTAAGAAAACGTCGTTCCGGACAACTTTCGCGTTTTAACTTTTTCATGAAACGGACCAGAAGTGCCTCGTTTCGCGTGCCCGACCCTTATGTCCACAGAAGGTTTTGACAGATTTTTGTAATCTTTGTTAAACCATATCTTTTGACTCGTGTGACCGTTTTAGGTGATTCAAATTGCTACGTTTTCCTTATAATATCCTTTTTAACAGTATTCAATTGATATTAAAAGTTAAAACGAAATAGAATGAGTTTAATGGACTTACAAACTTGGGATTTGACAAGAACAACAATGAGACCAAATGGATTTATAAGACTTCTTCCTTCCTTCTAGGTTTTCCTATGCTCTTCCTTGGCTGCTACTAAGACCTCAAAATCTGATAGTTTTGAGTGTGGGTGTTGTTTGATGAGTTTCGAATGGATGATAAAGAAAAAGATGGAATGGGATTGATTTATATAGGAGAGATTCTAAGGTTTCTTGAAATGTTAGGTCACCATGTCATGGAAGAAATGAGACATAGTGAGGTGTTTGAAAGCTTGCCATGAGTTTGATATCCAGATCGAATGTTTGAAAGAGGACACACATGATGATTACTTGCTCAACTTGTGTCCCTTTAATTCGAATGGTTTAAAAAGGTACACATTGACTTGGATTGGCAAATGATTAAGAGTTGCTGCTGTTGTGGTAATTTGTGGTGAACTAGGCAGTAACGTACTCCACATCTAGGTCTCTAATACAAATTAAATTAACTGATCATTATAATTTATTTATTCTTATTAGCTATGAATAAAGTATACTTCATAGAAGCATAATCATTTAGAATTAAATAGGCTTACTCTAAATTTATAGCATAAAACGTCAGTTTGAAACAAATGTACATGAAGCATGAATGCATGATAAGTAAACAAAGATTATACTGATTATTAACATGATAATTATTATTATAAAATAGTAGATTTTGCTAATGGGACTTAGTAGCCTAGTTAGGGTGCGTTGAATTTGAAAATTTGGGTTATGTAGTTATTTTGTTAGATATAATCTTTGATAACTATCGAATATGGATATTTGAATAACAAGTTTTATTTATCGGTTTGACACTTGTGACCATTGGTACGTTTCGAAAAAAATTGGACGTAGAAAATGGATAAGTATTCTTTCGTTAGAATATTATATTAGTTTAATACGAGCTGAAATTTACCGGTGGTTACAGTCTCACCCCCCTTAAATTGAATCTCGTCCCGAGATTCAGTCCGTGTTAAGTGTTGAGGATGAAATGTGGTTCACTTGTGAAAGCTTATAAGTTAGAGTTTATTGTTTTACATATGAAAAACATTATTCCGAAAGTCATATAAACTTAAGAAAATTTTTATTTTGAATAAAGATTGTTATTTTATAAGGTTTATTAATTTTGAAACATGGTTCATAATGGCTTGTGAAAATCAAATTATTAATATCGAAAAAAAAAATTTCGAATGAGAGAAAGTTTTTGAACTTCAGCTTTTGTAGATGATGAATTAGTTTGTTCCTTAGTCAGGTGAACAGTAATTTTTAACGGTCATGAACAGTATCCCCCAACGGTCGTGAACAGTATCTCCAACGACTAGTTTTTCTTTTTTTTTTAGATACCCCATTTTAATCCTCATTCTGTCATACTAACTTTTCCACCTACATTTCTCTTATCATACTTCAAAATGCCGCATACTATTACCATTGTTGCACTCGTGTATGTTGTAATATCTGCTATCTATTTAGCCAAAGTCACGGATGAAGATTACGAATTCTTGGTCGTGGTCTTAGTGATTCTTGTACCACACGTGGTCCTAGCCATCGGCGTGGATAAAATATGGGGGTAATAGCATTGTTTTAGGAATAAATCTTTATTTTATTTGCATTATCGTGTAATCTTTATCTTTTTTTGAGGGTAATAAACGTATGTGTTAGCACTCATTGAGTTGCTTTTTGTGTTGGTTGTTGGGTTGAAGCCCAATAAGCCTAATGGCGTGTTTGTTTATGTAATCTGGGCCAAGGCCCGTTTTAATCTAAATAGGGGTTGTGTTTTGTTGTTTTACTAACGGGTTGAAGCCCACTTCTTGTTATAAAAAGGAAGCGTTTAATATTGTTTATAGATTTTTCAAGATTTTTATATATATATACAGTTACGTCTCTGGTTATTTTATTCACCATGCTTAATAACTCATTTATATTTATTATACAGAATAATCAAGATCCTGCATCCAGTCATAATTCTCGCTCTCCTAGGTGTGGTAGTGTTTTCCATTAGCTTGGCGGATCAACCATTTGGCGATGCCATACCTTATTTGGTGATTTTTGTAACATTAGCACTACCGATGCTAATTATATCATTATGTATTAATATTCATGGATCCTAATGTAATAAAAATTTATTTGTGTTTTTCATATATCTTTGTGAATTATTGTGATCCTCGAGTTTGTACTTATATCATTTCAGATACAAATAAGCCCACTTATTTATAATTCATTACTTACATAGAGAGGCGTCCCACACAATGTAAATAAAGGAATACAAACTTATGGTTCGGTGATTCATAATTTCTTTATTTAAATAGAAAGGCGTCACAATCCATTTAAATTAAGATATTGTAAATCATCCTACTTAAGAGTTTCTGACTTAACATTCGTACTTAACTGATGAGTTACAAGGATATTTGGGTGTTCTGGAAGTACAGAAGGAGTGTTTACACTCATCTTTTAGAGATGAGAGTAAGATAATCAAGGAAAGTTGACATATTACTCAAAATAGTTGGTGAGTATATATATTTAGTGTAAATAAGGTAAGTAGGAAAGACCATTGTAATTAGATACAATGTCTTGAGTAGGTTTCATAATTTTGAAAAATATAAAAGTAGGTACATGCTCGGGAAAATATGATTAAGTCATAATGCCTTAGAATAGGCATATGCAAATATGTTTATTTTGTATAAAGTGATCAGAAATATATATCAGTATACTAAAGTGTTTGTGTAGCATAAATTGTCTAAAAGTCACATAATTACCTGGAGGATGGAAGGCACGGAGAGCGAAAGGCTATAAAATGTTTTTGTGAAAAAGTAGTTATAGTTTAGGTCTCAATTAGACCCGTTTCTCTATAACTGAGGCTCTGATACCAATCTGTAACACCCCCAATTTCGTGATACGCAGCGGAATTCAAGCTGGGTGTTACTTCATGGCACAACAGTTATATCAATAGAAAATGAACCCTAATTGAGTCGTTTTAAAAGATTTATCATTCGATTTATATAAATATCAGAGTTTACAAAATTAGGTCCTAGTGGTTTTATAGTTTATTAAATAAGTTTTCAAATGATAATATAGCCTTCTTGAGTATCCGTGCCATCCTCGTAAATTATGAACCTGAGATAAACATGCTAAAAAGTGTCAACACAAAGGTTGGTGAGTTCATAGAGTTTATGATTAAAACAGTTGAGTTCAATAGTTTTGAGTTTGAGCGATTATTGTAATAAATACCAATATCGATGAAATAAGTAGTGGGTTACGTTGTTATACACCCATAGTTCGTTTGTTTAGTAATCAGTTGAACACAAGTTTCAAGGTTGGGTCATGTTGTTGTACCCATAAATTCAGTAGTTGCAGCATTTGTATCATTGCAACATAGTATATATTGTCTTAAGTCTCATGAACGCAAACCTTAACACGAACGCATCATAATAATGACGTAAGTTACAGACGTCATAGTAATGATGTGAGCAACAATGCCCTCTGGTAGGAGCTTGCCATTCTCCTAGTATTCTTAAATAAAGTGCATTTGGTTACCTATCCGGCTAACACAAATGGGGCGTCAACTGCCAATAGATCTATTCA
The DNA here is from genome assembly GCA_019973895.1 of Chrysanthemum seticuspe. Lineage (NCBI taxonomy): Eukaryota > Viridiplantae > Streptophyta > Magnoliopsida > Asterales > Asteraceae > Chrysanthemum > Chrysanthemum seticuspe. The sequence goes on along the minus strand of BPTQ01000006.1, from coordinate 201,898,774 downwards.
CTATATTCACGTTCACTAGCAAGTGATTAATGGTTCATGATATGAGGGACTTTTAGTGGCAACAGTAAGTACTTAAGCAATAGCAATCAGGTGTAGGTATAGCATAGAAAAATACTTGTGTTCGAATTTGTAACATGTATCTCCCCACGAGTTTGAAAAATAAGTAAAAAGTGGGACTATGAACTCACAATAGTATGTAAAAGTTTAGAGTATTTGTGGTAGTAAAAGAAAGTAGTTGAGCATGTATCTCCCCCAAAACAGTTTAAAAGAAAGTAAAGGTAGGGGCCATGAACTCACAGTAATATGTAAAAGTTTTTAGAGTACTTATAAAAGTGAAAGCATGTAGTTGAGCATTTATCTCCCCCAAAGCATTAATAAACAAGTATAAAAATGGGGCTACGAACTCACAGTAATATGAAAAAGTTTATGTTAATACAAATAAACCGTAAAAACGTTTATTTATATTTTATGATCTTCTAATGTTTTGTCGATAACAAAAGTAAGATCATTTTAAGGAAACAAATAAAATACGTAAATGGTTTGAACTAATAGTTTTCTAACACACTTACGCTTTCACATAAAACACTAAAACTAGTATAAGTGATTTTATGATTTAGATACATATGTACAACAACTAGTGTTTACATATTGGGTTAAACATATACTTGAACTAAGTATACTAAAATTGGTAAAAACTAAGTGTATGCTAAATTGGGTAAATACAAGTATATAATAAATGGGTAAATACTAGCAAATGGTTTTGACTCATAACACATGGTTTTATATATACCACTTAACCAAGTTCATTGTATCCTTAAGATACATTGTATCTAGAAAGAAAACCATGGATCAACCCATAACCCATGACCCATGACCCATAACCAAAAATACCCATGGGCAAAGAGGAGCAGACCACGGATCCCTAGCTTTGTGCTAGCCGGATCCCTTGTGGTAGGGATCCGAGGGATCCGAGGAAACAGTAGGATTTTTCTCTATAAATAGTGAGCCATTTCTTCCTTATTTCTCACCCTTTTCTAACACACTTTCTCCCCTGAGTTAAATCTCACTAACCTTAGATCCAAGAGATCTATGTTTGTAGTCTTGTTTTTGTGTGATCTTTTAGGTTCCTCTTAAAGGCAAGATCACCACCTTTGAAGTCGAGCAAGCTCAAGTCCATGATCTTTTAGGTTCCTCTTGTTGATGATCTCTTTCTTTCCTCAAAGAATTGTAGTGTTGAAGACATTAGTGAAAGATGTCTCAAATGTCAAGACGAAGATATTAGTGAAGGGTATCTATCGTCTATAGGATAAGCACTTGCAGTAGGTGCTTAGAAGTCAAGACAAGAAGCATTAGTGAAAGGTGCTTAGAAGTCAAGACATGAAGCATTAGTGAAAGGTGCTTCGAAGTAAAGACACAAGACATTAGTGAAAGGGGTCTTGTAGATCTAGTCAAAGGCATTAGTAAAAGGTGCCTTAGATGTACATTCGATATGGTGTGTTTCGATGTACTAGATAGACTAGCATTAGATCCAAGGATATTGATATCCTTGATGATGTTGTAAAGGAGTAATCTTCTTTGGGATTAGTCGTTGGTGTAGTCTGGTAGTAGTTCCTCCATTGAAATGGAACTAGGTGCTTAGCCTTGTACCTAATAAAGGGTAGGCGACGTTGTGAAGGTGTAGTTTACCTAAGGTGTGAAAGAACTCGGTGGTTAGCCTAGCACCGTATTAAGGGTAGGCGACGTTGTGTAGGTGTGGTTCGCCTTGGTGTGAAAGAACTCGGTATTTAGCTTTGTACCGGAAAAAGGTTAAGCGACGTTGTGAAGGCTTCTCCGCCATAAGGAGATTGGTGTAGTGTTTACGAACTCTCGAGTAGGTGACTCGGGGAGTGGAGTAGGGCAAGGAAGGTGTCCTTGTAGCCGAACCACTATAAATACTCGCGTTGTGGTTTTGTGCTTCTTACTCTTTATCTTTTCATTACATATCTTAATATGCTTGTTTATCAACATCCAACACACACAACCAAATAGATTGACATAAGTCGGTCTAAATAGTTTAAAAGGAAGTTTTAATTGGTAAAACTATTCAACCCCCCCCCCCTTCTAGTTTTCCACAATTGGCATCAGAGCTTCGTTACCAAGTCTCTTGAAGTATATTGTACTTTAAAAACTTGATACGATCCATAGTTAATTGAAAACTACAAAGAAGGCTTTTCATAAAAACAAACACCATGTTTTTCAAAAACTATATGTTTGGATGTTGAGTTGATAACAACATTTTTTTTCATTAAATTGCACTAATCTTCTTTATGATGTTGATTAGTCAAAGCTCATACCCACCAAGCTTTAGGAGATGCTTGGTAACAAGAATACCTTCCTTAAGAAGGTATCTTAAACGCAAAGGAGCGGGAATCGTCTAAGTGACATTTGTCATTTGTAAAGACATTCCTAAGTGCATTCGAGGTATGACTTTCCACTTATATCTAAATGATATTAGTTTAGTTAATATGTGTTATTTGTTAGGCATTTATTTGAGTAGATTTTTGTGTTTACACATAATTTACATGAAGCTTCGTTAGGAAGCCTTTTTCTCTCATACGTGTTATATTTCTCGTCTATAGTCATAGTATATATAGCTTATGTTTTATTTCTTTTAATCCTATAATAAAACAAAAACACGAATTTCAAAAATTCTTCCTTCCCTATTTATAATCTCACTCGACGCCCACTTTATTCAATCCTCACTTTTTCAAATTTTCCAATTTCAAAAATTCCCTCTCATTTAAAAACTTCATCTTCCTCCTCATTTCGTTTCATCCGAAACCAAGAAGATCCGTCATCAACATGGTTTACATCGCACTCGTGCTCATCGCCCTAACACTCATCGCACTTGTGTTCCCTATGATGAAGTTCACATACAGAGACATTTACTTTGTGTTGTTAATCTATATTGGGATCATATACCCAATCCTTTGTATCATCCTTAGTATTGAAAAGCAATATATTTTATCTAGTTTATCTAGGTTACAATAAGGGGTTTTCATTCCTTTTGATTTACATGTTTTATATTTTTTTATGATACATTAGAGGTCATGTATGCATGCTAAAAAAAATGTAGGATAAAACATATCTCGTGGTATAAAAACTGTAAAAACCTTTTATCAAATCTGTTTCTGTTACTACTGATCCACGGATCCCGGAAGATGTACTATCCGGATCCCTTTTGTAAAGGAACCGTGGGATCCGTATTACTAGAAAACAGTTTTCATACAAGATTAAAAACCACTATCTTTCTAAAAGTAATAATCCACTAGAATTTCAAAACCATGAGTTAGCTAAATGCTAAAAACCATTGTTAATAAACATCTTGTAAAAAACGTTAGATAATCATTAAGTGACTACAAGCATCACCTTCTTTTAACCCATCATCTCTATAGGTTTCGCTATGTCGCATGTATATGAGTTTGATTTTTCATCCTCTAGCATTTATACTCCGAACATCTCTCTTGAGCCCAACACCCCTGGCAATCATGTCCGTGGGTTCAATGATCTCGAAACCCGTCGCTTCCATGAAGGACGTATTGTAGACACCTCTCTACAATTCGAAGAAGGTATCAATACCTCCTTCCGAACCATAGGATTGGAATGTCTTCTCGAAATTAACGAGAAAATATGTCCAAGGTTTGTATTGAAATTCTTTCGTCAAGTCGAACTCGTTCGTAACGAGGATCGTTCTTTATCTCTTTGGTTTTATATCAAAAACCAAAAGTTCACTTTAACCCTTGGGTATTTTGTCCACATCCTCCAAATTCCAAATCATGGACAATGTGCCTTCACCGAAGATTGGTCTCTTGATTCTCTCTTCAACTTTCGGGAAGAAAACAGTCCATATTGCTCTCACATACCTTCCCCAGAAGACTTGATTCGCATAATATGCAAACCTCATCACTCCAATCCCAACATTATCCATACATAGGATATTCGAGAAGAGTACAAGCCTCTTGCTCTCATCCTACGTGAAAATGTTTGGAGTCTTAAGGGAAATCGAGAAATCCTTCCTGCTTGTTGTGCTCACATGTTGTACTGTTTGCTAACACAACAACCATACAATCTCGCCTACTTCTTCGCAAGGCGAATTGCAAATCTTCAAAGCTCCAAGAACAAACTCATTCCATATGGAATGTTCTTGACGCGCCTCTACCATAATGTTATGCACTACCATCCTCAATTTCAAAGTCCGTTGTACGTACTTGTGAACAAGATGATGGAACCGCTGAACATTTCCCTCATGAAGACGTTCTTCATTCCTGAGTCCGCCAACACACATCAACCATTTGATGATCCATCTAGCGAAAACACTCAAGGAACTTAGTAGTATTTCAAAAAGGATCAATTCTTTTCTATTTAGTGCTTTATCAATGTAATCCTATTTCCTTCATGAAATAAAACATCTTACATTTGATATCTTAAGTATTAGAATTCTTTTTAGACTATCCTTGAGATATAATGCATTGTCAAGATCATTGCATACCTTTAGTAAAGGTTATGTCTAGCAGATAGACGGATCTCAAATGTTGTACTAAACGGATCCCTACATCTAGGGAACCGTGGGATCCGGCAAAACAGAAAATGCAATTGCAAGCATTGTATGTCAAACACATCCTTTAGAACACCTCACACTAAGCTAAACATAGTGTCTTAAGGTAGATTAAGACTTTATCAAGATAGGTTGACCTTTCCTAGTCATTCCAACTCACATAGATAACACTCTAAGACTTTGTTAGATCTACCATTTCAATCCATCACTCTTCCGCTCTCAAAACTCACACTTCATTCTTTACTTGATCCCTCACATCTAGATTAGAAATCCTTCGATTATGACAAAATTGATCATAAATCAACCTCACCTCAAAATTGATCAAAGTTGATCAAATCCTAGCCTTCCCATCTCAAAACCATTAGGATATTTTCAAAAATACAATCCTAAGTCACCACCTGATCTCTAGGATCATTTAGCTTCAATTGACACTCTCCTATTTAGTGTCATCCTTGCTCATTCATTGGTACTCATGAAAGTTCCAAATCCTTCCACAAAAGACAATCATTAGCTACATCACTCACCACCTTCAAGTACTTAAGCACCCCTTCATTTAAGACACTTAGGAAGACTGAAACACTCAAGATGTTATAGGTTTTAGAATTTGGAAACATCATTTCCACTCCTTCATAGCTACTGATAGCCGGATCCCTAGGATTAGCCTAGACAGATCCCTCTGAGAAAGGAACCGTGGGATCCGGATGACAGTATAGGTCAAACATAGCTAAAACAATCATTTCAACTCATCTTCCAAACTCAAACACTCCATCTCATCTTGAATGAGTTCCTAGATCAGTCCCACCTCTGAAGTTGACTCTTGTGCATGTCAATCATCACACTCCAATGAATCCTAGTGGCTTAAAGCTTAAATGCATTTGCCAAATCTCTTAGTTTATAAACCACCTTGTTAGGACCTCCATAGTCATCACTCTCACTCTAACTTTCAGCTCTTGAAACCATTTCATCATGAGAAAAACCCCAAGTAGTAACTTATCCACCAAAGAACCACCCATGAAAAAGGCTCGTGTTATACACGAAATCTCCTCAACCGAATCATCTCCCGTCAAACCAACAAATGAGAGAATACTTCATCATCCAATCAAACCAATTCCTAAAAGGATCGTACCCACAAAATTACCTATGCCTAACACTACCATACCTCCTAGGCCAAACAATATCATCTCCACTAAACCATCACCATTAGTTCCTAGAAATATTTCATTTACTTCACCACTATCATCACCACACCTCTACAATTTAGACGACTTGCCTCCTAGGCCGTCTCATCCGCTTCCGCCGACAACATTCTCCTCATTAGGAGGAATAATGGTTCAAAATCAAGGTGTTGAGTCAACACTTGCTCCGGCTTCCTTTTCGCCGTCTCCATCATATAATCCTATATGGATTATGAGAAATCATCAAAGTCAACCACCCGACCATATGGAAGTTGACACTTCCTTACCACCACCATCATTCTTGGTCGAGGAATTCTCAAATGCACCTCCACCAATCCCTCCATCGTTTGAAGCCCCGCAAGCCGCTTCACTTGATCCTTCGCATCAAGCTATTTTATTTCCTCCACCACCACCACCTAGCCATGACAAAGATTGCTATCATTGTCAACATGTTGAAAGTTTGATACATGAAGTACGAGAAGACCAACGTTTCATGTTCTATCATCTCCTCGAACGTTTCGACGAGATCAAACCTAAACAAAACTTGAGCTAGAAGATTTTAGTGGTGTCCTAGCATCAAGCGTTAGATAGTCTAGAAATTCCTAGTCATGTATTGTCTATTTTCTTATTTTTAGAGTCATGTATATCATAACTCTTGTTTTATTAAATGGAATTACATGCTACTTGTTATTTTTCTGAGAATATGTATTCATATCTCATTTATGTGATAACATTTCTTATTATATCACCTTTGCTGATTTTAGTCATCAGCCAGACGGATCCCTCAGTATTGCCTAGACGGATCCCTACTCGGAGGGAACCGTGGGATCCGTGAAGTCAGAAAGTTTTTTTTTCTCTAACTTAAATCACATTTGCAGGAAATTGTGAATTATACTTGTTTTCTAACCCTTGTTTTGCAGTTATTCAATTAACACATAAAGAATTTGACATCCTAAAGCTAGGGGGATCTTGGTGTCAAAACAGTACGTTGCAAAATTACTTGCAACCATTGATTTAAATTTCATAACTTCCCATTGCAAATATTGCAATCATCTAGGGGGAGCACACCCGTCACATAGACGTAATCTTTTGCATAAGTTAGTTGCAAATGAACTAGATTAGAATTAGTTTCTTGACGCCCTTACTTAGGGATGGACTCGTCAAGGGGGAGTAACGACGAGATCCTTTCACGTTACTTGCTCTCTATTTTTTTTTCTTTTCTTTCCTTTCACATGTTTTTCTTAAAAACGATGTGTTGCTTTCTTTCAAACACTTTTTGTTTCGACAAAAAGGGGGAGAAGAAAGTAAAAACTACAAATTCAAACTTTTACGAATTTTTAGCTTTTCCTTAAAATAATCTTATGTTTTGTCATCAACAAAAAGGGGGAGATTGTTAATACAAATAAACCATAAAAACGTTTATTTATATTTTATGATCTTCTAATGTTTTGTCGATAACAAAAGTAAGATCATTTGAAGGAAACAAATAAAATACGTAAATGGTTTGAACTAATAGTTTTCTAACACACTTACGCTTTCACATAAAACACTAAACTAGTATAAGTGATTTTATGATTTAGATATATATGTACAACAACTAGTGTTTACATATTGGGTTAAACATATACTTAAACTAAGTATACTAAAATGGGTAAAAACTAAGTGTATGCTAAATTGGGTAAATACAAGTATATACTAAATGGGTAAATACTAGCAAATGGTTTTGACTCATAACCCATGGTTTTATATATACCACTTAATCAAGTTCATTGTATCCTTAAGATACATTGTATCTAGAAAGAAAACCATGGATCAACCCATAACCCATGACCCATGACCCATAACCAAAAATACCCATGGGCAAAGAGGAGCGGACCACGGATCCCTAGCTTTGTGCTAGACGGATCCCTTGTGGTAGGGATCCGTGGGATCCGGGGAAACAGTAGGATTTTTCTCTATAAATAGTGAGCCATTTCTTCATTATTTCTCACCCTTTTCTAACACACTTTCTCCCCTGAGTTAAATCTCACTAACCTTAGATCCAAGAGATCTATGTTTGTAGTCTTGTTTTTTTTGTGATCTTTTAGGTTCCTCTTAAAGGAAAGATCACCACCTTTGAAGTCGAGCAAGCTCAAGTCCATGAGTTGCCAAGCTTCTTCATCTTCAAGGCTACTAAAGTCCTCTTGTTGATGATCTCTTTCTTTCCTCAAAGAATTGTAGTGTTGAAGACATTAGTGAAAGATGTCTCAAATGTCAAGACGAAGATATTAGTGAAGGGTATCTATCGTCTATAGGATAAGCACTTGCGGTAGTTGCTTAGAAGTCAAGACAAGAAGCATTAGTGAAAGGTGCTTAGAAGTCAAGACATGAAGCATTAGTGAAAGGTGCTTCGAAGTAAAGACACAAGACATTAGTGAAAGGTGTCTTGTAGATCTAGTCAAAGGCATTAGTGAAAGGTGCCTTAGATGTACATTCGATATGGTGTGTTTCGATGTACTAGATAGACTAGCATTATATCCAAGGATATTGATATCCTTGATGATGTTGTGAAGGAGTAGATCTCCTTTGGGATTAGTCGTTGGTGTAGTCTGGTAGTAGTTCCTCCATTGAAATGTAACTAGGTTCTTAGCCTAGTACCTAATAAAGGGTAGGCGACGTTGTGAAGGTGTAGTTCACCTAAGGTGTGAAAGAACTCGATGGTTATCCTAGCACTGTATAAAGGGTAGGCGACGTTGTGTAGGTGTGGTTCGCCTTGGTGTGAAAGAACTCGGTATTTAGCTTTGTACCCGAAAAAGGTTAAGCGACGTTGTGAAGGCTTCTCCGCCATAAGGAGATTGGTGTAGTGTTTACGAACTCTCGAGTAGGTGACTCGGGGAGTGGAGTTGGGCAAGGAAGGTGTCCTTGTAGCCGAACCACTATAAATACTCGCGTTGTGGTTTTGTGCTTCTTACTCTTTATCTTTTCATTACATATCTTAATATGCTTGTTTATCAACATCCAACACACACAACCAAATAGATTGACATAAGTCGATCTAAATAGTTTAAAAGGAAGTTTTAATTGGTAAAACTATTCAACCCCCCCTTCTAGTTTTCCACAGTTTAGAATACTTGTGAAAGTAAAAATAGGTAATTGAGCATGTATCTCCCCCAAAAATAGTATAAAACGCATAAAAGTAGGGGCTATGAAACTCACCACGATGTTACAGTAGTCTGGATGGAAAACAAATTAAGTAATGTGAGTAAACTGCTCCGACTCGTGACCTGAGTTAGTATGTCATGTTTTTAGTATTCCAGTTCAAGTTTATGTTATAACGATGCTTTATTGATAGTTAGGTAACATGAAGTCTCTTAAAAAATTAGCAATACTTATCGTTCTTATTTTTATGGCTCGGATAATGGATAATAAATTTTATCGAGACCCAAGTTGTTAAATATTTTATGTTTCCAAAATGTTATAATTTACAATTTTAAATATTTATAGTTTTTACCCTTGCACTTTCAAAAGTGACACTTTAAACCCTCAACTATGGGTTATTGACAAAATCAGCCCTTGTATAATTAACTTTGAAGAAATTACATTTTTAGTCCAAGAAAACTTTATCTTTCAAAAATTACAATTTTTATACTTTTAATTTTATAAGAAAAATTCACTTGTTTTAGGCCTAAATTGACAAAAGTGCGGGTAAATAAAAGCGAGGCCTTAAAAGGTTTTTACTACGTTCTTGATCCCTTCAAGATTTTGTCTGGTGGTCTTTCTAATGGTTCAAACTATAAGTCTTAAGCTCTTACGGTTTGGTCGCAATGATTTCCCAAAGTAGGGGGGTTAGGTGCCTTTTGTTGGTTTTGGGCGATAACAGGGCCAAACGAGGACAGATTTTACACGGGGAAAGCTAGTGTTTTTACAACGCATTTGACCCTTTAAACACTTTGCTGTAAGCTCTTCTAAATGGTATAGGTCTCATATCCTAGTCATCTTTGGTTAGGGAGAAACAAGTCCGTGAACATGGTCACTTGGCCACGTCGGTTTAAGAAAAAATCTTTTTTGACCCATTAACTTTTACAGTGTAATCTAGGGACATCATAATAGATAATTAACTCATTCTCTATCATCCTATAGCTCATAAGACTCAAGTTTTGAAAAAGTGCATGCAAGGCCTTTTTATGAAAATCTCCGCGAGTCACCTTCTTTGTGGTTGAATATAAAAGAGACTATAAGTGATTTTAAAGACATTATTGGGGCGTTAAAATCCTTGCAGCGAGCCCTTTAAAGCGGTGTAAATCTCATACTTTGCAACCCTTTAATTAGCAAGATATTAATTATAGAAAAGGGCTACTTAGGCTAATCTTGCCAAATTGAAAATCTTGTTTTCAAACCATAAAACTTTATATCTTTTGCATGAAACCTTGTGATATATTGTTTAACTCATTTTTAAGTGTTCTAGGATGATTCAAATTCGAATTTATCAAAAATCTCATGTTTTTACCAAAGACCTGTTGTAAAGTACTTTTGGTTTTTAAGACTTATGGCTCTAATGGTGGGCCGTTTTTATGCATGACGACTAGGATTTTCAATCGGGTTAGAGGGGCATTTTAGAGTGTCCAAGGTGGTGTTTACAACGGTACTTTGGTTGACCCAAATACCTTTAACATGATGTAAATAAATGGGGCACAAGTAGGGGGGCTGGGACTGATGTTATAACATATACTTAACAGCTGTTAAGATTTTGGCTAAAAATAACATATACTTAATAGAAAACGTCGTTCCGGACAACTTTCGCGCTTTAACTTTTTCATGAAACAGACCAGAAGTGCCTCGTTTCGCGTGCCCGACCCTTCTGTCCACAGAAGGTTTTGACAGATTTTTGTAATCTTTGTTAAACCATATCTTTTGACTCGTGTGACCGTTTTAGGTGATTCAAATTGCTACGTTTTCCTTATAATATCCTTTTTAACAGTATGCAATTGATATTAAAAGTTAAAACGAAATAGAATGAGTTTAATGGACTTACAAACTTGGGATTTGACAAGAACAACAATGAGACCAAATGGATTTCTAAGACTTCTTCCTTCCTTCTAGGTTTTCCTATGCTCTTCCTTGGCTGCTACTAAGACCTCAAAGTCAGATAGTTTTGAGTGTGGGTGTTGTTTGATGAGTTTCGAATGGATGATAAAGAAAAAGATGGAATGGGATTGGTTTATATAGGGGAGATTCTAAAGTTTCTTGAAGTGTTAGGTCACCATGTCATGGAAGAAATGAGACATAGTGAGGTGTTTGAAAGCTTGCCATGAGTTTGATATCCAGATCGAATGGTTTGAAAGAGGAAACACATGATGATTACTTGTTCAACTTGTGTCCCTTTAATTCGAATGGCTTAAAAAGGTACACATTGACTTGGATTGGCAAATGATTAAGAGTTGTTGCTGTTGTGGTAATTTGTGGTGAACTAGGCAGTAACGTACTCCACATCTAGGTCTCTAATGCAAAATAAATTAACTGATCATTATAATTTATTTATTCTTATTAGCTATGACTAAAGTATACTTCATAGAAGCATAATCATATAGAATTAAATAGGCTTACTCTAAATTTATAGCATAAAACGTCAGTTTGAAACAAATGTACATGAAGCATGAATGCATGATAAGTAAACAAAGATTATACTGATTATTAACATGATAATTATTATTATAAAATAGTAGATTTTGCTAATGGGACTTTGTAGCCTAGCTAAGGTGCGTTGAATTTGAAATTTTGGGTTATGTAGTAATTTTGTTAGATATAATGTTTGATAACTATCGAATATTGATATTTGAATAGCAAGTTTTATTTATCGGATTGACACTTGTGACCATTGGTACGTTTCGAAAAAAATTGGACGTAGAAAATGGATATGTATTCTTTCGTTAGAATATTATATTAATTTAATACGAGGTGAAATTTACCGGTGGTTACAATATTGCAACAGAGATTAGGGAAGAAATGTGAGTCATACTTAACCTCATCCTTGATCGCAACAACATCATTACTCATCAAAACCTCCAACCATAACCTTATGCAAGCATGGAAGGAATCATTTTATTACTTTTAGTATTTTTTTTGAGTCATTTTTTTAAGAACAAGTCTTGTTCTTACTTTTACATGCTTGTATGTGGCATAAGCACCACTACATTTTGTTGTTTTGCAAAGGCCTTGTTTACATACCTTGGCTCCCAATCTTGATTCTCGTCAATCATAAGATTATTTATGCATGTTACTACTAACTCTTTCTTTGTAGGATTTTTTTATTTTTTCTCACTTGATGCCCCATTCTAGGGGGAGCTACCGTCAAGGGGGAGTTAGCGATACGTGGACTATTTTTCCACATTTTAGTTCTTCGTTGGGTTAACTTTTTGTTTCGACAAAAAGGGGGAGAAGAAGTAAAACTTAGGCTTTCGAAACATACATCTAATCTTAAGTTTTACTCATCATGACATTATGTTTTGTCATCAACAAAAAGGGGGAGATTGTTAATACAAATAAACCGTAAAAAAGTTTATTAATATTTAGCGATCTCTTTGTGTTTTGTTGGTAACAAATATAATGTTATCATAATTAAAATTATTAAGAATACATGTTATTTTTGTAAACCATTTACATATAGTCATTTAATACAAATTGTTGTAATAAATCATTTGTTGTAATAGTTTATTAGGATGGGTAAAAACCACAACCCATGGAGCATATCCATAACTCATGGTATTGACCCATATCCATTTGACTAGATGCATTGCATCTATTAGATACATTGTATCTAATGAAATACCCATGGACCAACCCATAACCCATGACCCATGACCCATGACCCATAACCAAAAAACCCATGGGCAAAGAGGAGCGTCCCACGGATCCCTGGTGTTACACTAGACGGATCCCTTAAGGGAGGGATCCGTGGGATCTGTGGAACAGTGGCAAATTTTTGCCTATAAATAGAGAGCCATTTCTTCATTTCTTCTTACCCCTCTTCTTACTAACTCTCTCATATATTCTTACACTCTTCTAACAAAAGATCACTTGATCTAGAGAGTTGTTCTTCTTTCTATTGTGATTATCATATAGGTCCTTCTCTAAGGCGAGATCACAAGCTTTCTACAAGTCATCCAAGCAAGGGGTCCTTGATTGATTTGTTCCTTCACAAGATTTCTGTAGCAAAGATCTTGTACTTGATATTTCACATAGTTGTTGTGTAATAGTCGTGTTAGTTTGATCCTCCGTGTTACGGACTCGGTATTTAGCTTTGTACCGGAAAAAGGTGTAAGCAACGTTGTGAAGGCTTCTCCGCCAAGTTGAAGGAGTTTGTTGACATAGTGCTTGAACTCTTGAGTAGGTGACTCGGGGAGTGAAGTAGGGCAAGGAAGGTGTCCTTGTAGCCGAACCACTATAAATCGGTTGTGTCATTTCTATCCCTTACTTTACTTTCTTTACTTTCATTACTCTTAGATCTATACTTTATATTCATCCATACGATTTCACATAACATCGAATCTAAAGTTTTTAGAAACTAACTTAAAATCGGCAAAAATGTTCAACCCCCCTTTTAGTTTTCCACAATTATGTCCAAGGCACGGAGTGGGGCATACCAAGACCTTTCTTGTGGTGTAAACATAAAGTTGTCATTTCTTTCAAACTCATGCTCTTTATTTTGGGAAAATGCTTGAACAATTTGGAATGTTTTGTAACAACTATGAGGTTTCGATGAATGATAACTATTTTTAATAAAACGTCTCTTTCGAGTCGTTTTCTATCATTTTTGACTATGACGTATATCCGAGTAACACCCGATTAGTCTTCTTCTGTCATTATGATATCGGGGGGGGGGGGGTGTTACAGATTGGCATTAGAGCCAAGATTATAGAGAACCAAAGAGTTTTTCAAAACCATTTGGACTATAATCGTACTTTTAAAACGAGACTATTTTACACCACTGCCCTATGCCCTTCCGTGACCGCTCTATGCATTAGGATTAATGCATAACTAGATCATAAGTAAATTGCGTTCATTTTAGTTAGGCATGGAGATTTTCTTGGCAGATGTGTGCAACTAACTAAAATCTTGTTAATCATATTATTTGGCATTTTACTTACATTATTATTTTATGGGTTATTACAGTACCATGTCTGCTTCCCACCTGGTTGTTCTGTCCTCAGACACTGAGATGGAAGATACTATATCCTCTACGACTGTCAATATGCCAGTTCATCCCAGTCTAGCCATACCAACCACTGTTTCGGACGAGACTGAACCTTTTGAGGAAGGCGAGGTTGCCCGAACTCCTACCATTCTAGCTATGACTGCTCGCTCAAAGAGCGTACTGCTTTTGCTTCCATGACACTGGATCAATATTATGAGTCGCAACAATGGCTACATGCTTCATATGTCGCAGTGGATGATGGATCATCCAAGAGCACTGCTTCTGTCTCATCAGAAACTTCTGTATCATCTTCCTTACCGATCCGTAGACGTCGACGTAGAGTCCTAGTCCTGAAGCCATATGAGCCCGATCCATTCGGAGTGCATTACAGACTGCATCCTAAGGGCACCATCTTCAAAAACACAGCTAGGAAGCGTGTGCGAGGCATTACCATGACCCATGTGACACCATCAGCTCAGTCACCACCAGCTCAGTCACCACCTACTCAGGCATCACCAGTTTCACCCACTGTTTCACCTACTACTACTTCACCACCACCACCGCCACCTACTGTATTCTACCATCAGACCACTACTATTCCTAATTCATCACCTCATATAGTATCACCACCATTGGATACTTTCAGTGAGCCACCTTTGCCACTTAGTGTTAGATGCTATTCTCCGTCACCGACTGATCCTTACATGCCTATTCGTGTGGACGTCTAGCCTGGACCTAGGAAGAGGGCCGGCGCTAGACGATGGTCATTCTTGTTACCTCTACTTCGTCGTTGGAGAGACAAGGAGGGAGCACCGAGTCCCTTCGATCTTGGGGAGAGCTCAACGACTGCACCAACTCAAGTTTTGCCAGTCATCGGAGAGCATGTACACCCTACCATTCCTCTAAGCAGTTAGACTCGTCAAACATGAGGACCAACTAAATGAGCTCCTGGTACATTATGATGAGATTCCATTAGTTAGGATAGAGAGCTTGGAGGAAGAGTTTGAAAACCTCGTGATTGGTCTTTATTCCATTGAGATTGTATTTGACATGACGAGCGCCCAGATTGTGGAGGAAAGAGATGTCGTGACCAGATTGACCCAGAGGCTTGAGACTACTGTTCGAGATGCCAGTAGTTTAAGAGACACTGCTTTAGGCCGAGAGAGAGAGCCTTACATCACGAGCTTGCATCCGCTCATGCTCACACTACCGTACTAGAGAAGAGGATTGATGACCTCGAGGCGAGAGATCGAGCACGTGAGCAGCAGATCCGAGATTTGACAGCTATGGTTAAGGAGATTCATCGCCGTCATGAGGACGCATCGGGCGATGAATAGGTTCTAGTCATCTTTATTGTAGTATGTATCATAAAGCCGCTATATGAGGCATTAAAGCTCGTATTCTTTTGGTTTGTAACTATGACAAGAATATTGATATTGTAACCTATGGTTGTAACCAATTACTATGTATTGATGTATTCTATGCTATCTATGGTTGTATTTCTATATTCTTATGTTGTGATATCATTCATCGGTCATATATGCCGAACCGATCATTATGTCCTTATATATGTTATGATTATGTTGAAATAAATCATGATTCACTTATTCCTGTTCATAACGATATCATTTCATTGATTTAAAGTGATGATCTTGACTATTATGAAGTTCATAATATGTAATCACTTTTATTATCGTCGATGATTCTTAATCTTGGTGTTTATTTCATCGTAATTTTAGAAAAATGGTCAAGAAGAAAGCCACCTCATCCACCATCACTCCAACTGTTGTCCGAATAATGGTCGCTGATAGCGCTAGCGCTTCCATCGCTAAGCAAGCCGCTGACACTGCTAGAGCCAAAGATGAACGCATTGCTAAATCTGAACGAATTGCCCAAGAGGCACGTGAAGCTGAAGCTGCCGCAAGAGAAGCCGAGATTAAAAGAGAAGCCGAGATTGCAAGAGAGGATGAGATTGCGAGAGAAGCTGAGATTGCCCGAGAAGCGTAGATTGCTAGAGAATCTGAAGCTGAGCGTATTGCCCAAGCAGCACATGAAGCCAAGGCTGCTCGTCTTGTTGAAGCAACACGTGCCGCAGCAGCAGCACGTATTATTGAAATGGCAAACTCAAATGAAACCAACACTCCAACCAATCAAAGTGAGTCTTCAGTAGCTCGTAAGTGTAGCTACAAGGAATTCATGAACTGCAAGCCAACATTCTTCAAAGGCACAGAAGGTGCTATTGGTCTACTTCATTGGTTTGAGAGAACCGAGATTGTGTTTCTACTAAGTAACTGCACAGATGATTGCAAGGTCAAGTTTGCAACTGGAACTCTGCTAGAAGATACGTTATCTTGGTGGAAAGCTCATGCCTAACCAATCGGAATGGAAGAAGCGTGTAGGATTTCATGGTCAGATCTGAAAGAACTGTTGATGAAAAAGTACTGCCCAAGAACTGAGATAAAGAAGCTAGAAGACGAGTATTACCATTTGGTTGCTAAAGGTAATGATCTCAAGACATACTTCAAGAGATTCCACGAGCTGAGAGCTCTGTGTACTCATCTAATACCTACCAATGAAAAGCTTTTGGAAGCTTTGATCGGAGGTTTACCTCGGAGTATTGAAGGAGATGTCATCGCTTCTAACCCAAAGACTGTTGAGGAAGTTGTCACTATATCCCACTGCCTTATGGAGCCAATACTAAAGCTTACAAATGCACAAGGCTCAAGGGATAATGAAAGGAAGCTTGATGATCGGAAAAGCTCGAATTCCAACCACCACCAATCCAAAAACAAAAAAAATCAGAACAACAGCAACCAGTACCACCACAACAGAAACCAGCGTCACAATTGGCAAAATCAAAGACAAGAAGCCGCAAGGGCTTATGCTGCACCAACTGCCAGAAAAGGGTATGCCAGACCACATCCTCAGTGCAATAGATGTTTGATGCACCATTCTGGACCCTGCACTGTGAAGTGTGACAAGTGCAACAAGATAGGTCATCGGGGTAAGCATTGATGAAACCCCGGAGGTGGAAACAACATGGCAAACATGAGTTGTTATGGATGTAGAGAGAAGGGTCATTTAAAGAGTAAATGCCCAAAGGTGAATTTCGCTCAACAGAACAATGCGCGTGTAAGGGCGTATGTTCTAGGAGATGGAGACGTGCCGTTGAACACTGATGTTGTGACGGGTTACGTATTCTCTTAACAATCATTCTGAAAAAGTCTTGTTTGAATCTGGAGCCGATAAGAGTTTTGTATCTACTACCTTTGCACCATTACTTGAAATTTCCCCAATTTCCTTAGATACAGCTTATGAGATAGAACTAGCCGATGGAAAGAAAATAGGAACCAACACTATAATCCGTAATTGCCCTATTCTTTTACAAGACCACTCGTTCCTTATAGATATTTTTCCAATCAAGCTTGGCAGTTTTGACGTCATAATTGGCATGGATTGGTTGTCTAAACACCGTGCTAGGATTGTTTGCGACGAGAAAACCGTTCATATCCCAATTAACGGTGAAACCTTAGTTATCCAAGGAGACCAAAGTAGAAGGTACTTACGTATCATATCCTGTGCGAAGTCGATAAAGTACATGGAGAAAGGATGTTATGCCTTCTTAGCTCAGGTAACGGAAAAGAAGTCGGAAGAGAAACGACTAGAGGATGTACCTGTAGTTAGAGAATTCCCTGAAGTGTTTCCAGAAGATTTTCTTGGACTCCTACCTGCTCGACAAGTTGAATTTCAAATTGATCTTATTCCTGGAGCTACTCCCGTAGCACGAGCACCATATCATTTAGCACCCTCAAAAATGCAAGAGCTGTCTAAACAACTAGAAGAGCTATCTGACAAAGGATTCATTAGACCAAGTTCCTCACCCTGGGGAGCACCGATTTTATTCGTCAAGAAGAAGGATGGATCATTTCGGATGTGTATCAATTACAGAGAATTGAATAAGCTCATAATCAAGAACCACTATCCCTTACCAAGCATCGATGATCTGTTTGATCAGTTACAAGGCTCGAGTGTATACTCGAATATTGATTTAAGATCTGGATACCATCAGTTAAAGGTATACCCAAGACTGCATTTAGAACTCGATATGGTCATTATGAATTCCAAGTAATGCCATTCGGTTTAACCAGTGCACCCGCAGTATTTATGGACCTCATGAATAGAGTCTGTAAGCCATACCTGGATAAATTTGTCATTGTGTTCATTGACGATATTCTTATCTACTCTTGTGATAAAGAAGAACATGCGGAACATCTGAGAACTGTCCTGAAGTTATTCAAGGATGAAGAATTGCACGCTAAGTTTTCCAAATGCGATTTTTGGATCAAGACAGTCCAATTTCTTGGTCACGTGATCGACAGTAAAGGTATTCACGTGGATCCCGCAAAGATCGAATCCGTGAAGAACTGGTCCGTACCAACCAACCCCAATGAGATTAGTCAATTTTTAGGTCTTGCCGGTTACTACCGGAGATTCATCGAAGGTTTTTCGAAGATAGCTAAACCATTGATAGAGTTAACCCAGAAAACGAAGAAATTTGAATGGGGAGACGATCCAGACCAGCTTTTCAACTCCTTAAGAGCAAGCTTTGTGAAGCACCCATTTTGGCACTACCTAAAGGATTAGAAGATTTTGTAGTATATTGCGATGCTTCACATATGGGTTTAGGCGCTGTTCTTATGTAAAGGAACAAAGTGATTGCTTACGCATCCTGTCAACTCAAAACTCATGAGAAGAATTATACTATTTACGATCTAGAACTCGGCGTTGTGGTATTTGCACTCAAGTTATGGAGACATTACTTATACGGAACCAAGTGTATAGTGTACACTGATCACAAAAGTCTTAAACATATCTTGGATCAAAAGGAACCGAACATGCGTCAACGCCGCTGGCTAGAATTGCTCAGTGATTATTACTGCGAGTTTTGTTACCATCCCGGAAAGGCAAATCTTGTTGCTGACGCCTTGAGCAGAAAAGATCACCCTAAGCCACTTAGAGTGAGATCATTAGGAATGGTAATCAATTCACCTCTGCCATCGAAAATTCTTGAAGCTCAGATCGAAGCTCTTAAAGAAGAAAACAGGCCGAATAAGAAGATATATGGCATAACAGAAAATGAAAATGGATTTGTGAAAAGATCAGACGGAACATTATGTTTCAAAAATCAAAGTTGGATTCCACTTTACGGAGTTATCCGAGAACTCATCATGCATGAATCACATAAATCGAAGTATTCCATACACCCTAGCCCCAACAAGATGTATCAAGATCTAAAACTTTTATACTGGTGGCCAAACATGAAGGAAGATATCGCCGATTATGCTAGTAAATGCTTGACATGTCTGAGAGTCAAAGCAGAGCATAAAAAACTGTCAGGATTGTTAACCCAACCGGAACTTCCCATATGGAAATGGGAAAGAATCACAATGGATTTCATCACAAAGTTACCAAGAACTTCTAATGGTTCTGATACCATTTGGGTCATTGTTGAACGTCTCATAAAATCCGCTTATTTTCTGCCTATTAAAGAGAACGACGAGATGATTACACTCGCTAGGTTGTACATCAAGGAGATTTTTTCTCATCACGGTGTACCGATCTCTATTATATCTGATCGAGATAGCCGATTCACCTCGAGATTTTGGCAAACACTCCAAAACGCCATGGGTACCAAATTGGATATGAGTACTGCATACCATCCTCAAACAGATGGACAAAGTGAGAGAACAATCCAAACTCTGGAAGACATGCTGAGAGCATGTGTGATCGATTTCGGAAAAGGATGGGATAAGTACTTACCTCTGGCAGAATTCTCCTACAATAACAGTTACCACACCAACATTAAAGTCGTTCTTTTTGAAGCGCTTTATGGAAGAAAATGTCGATCGCCTGTTTGTTGGGCGGAAGTTGGAGAAGTACAACTCACAGGCCCTAAGATCGTCTAGGAGACAACTAAAAAGATAATGCAAATCAGGCAACGACTACAAGCAGCTCGAGATAGACAAAAGAGCTATGCATATGTCAGGAGAAACCCGATGGAATTCCAAGTCGAAGATTGAGTAATGCTCAAAGTATCACCCTGGAAAGGAATGGTCAGATTTAAAAAAAAAAGGAAAACTCAAACCCCGATACGTAGGACCGTTCAGAGTTATGCAAAGAATTGGTCCGGTAGCATATAAACTCGAGGTTCCGGAAGAGCTCAGTCGAGTACATGACACTGTTAATACAAATAAGCCGTAAAAACGTTTATTTATATTTTACGATCTTCTAATGTTTTGTCGATAACAAACGCAAAATCATTTTAATGAAACAAATAAAATACGTAAATAGTGTGAGCCAATAGTTTCTAACACACTTAACATTTTCACATAAAACACTAAAACAAGTATAAGTGATTTTATGATTTAGTAATATATATGTACAACAACTAGTGTTTACATATTGGGCAAAATATATACACAACTAGTATATATTACATAAATGGGTAAAAACTACAACCCATGGAAAATATTCATAACCCATGGTATTGACCCATACCCATTTGACTAGGTACATTGCACTCATAAGATACAGTGTATCTAATAAGAAACCCATGGATCAACCCATAACCCATGACCCATGACCCATAACCAAAATACCCATGGGTAAAGATGAGCGTCCCACGGATCCCTGGCTTTACGCTAGACGGATCCCTTGTGGGAGGGATCCGTGGGATCCGGGGAACAGTAGGCATTTTCTCTCTATAAATAGTGAGCCATTTCTTCATTGTTTCTTACCCCTTTCCAACATACTTTCCCTTTGAGTTAAAAACTCTCTAACCCCAGATCCAAGAGATCTATGTTTGTAGTTTTGTTTTTGTATGATTCTCTAGGTTCCTCTTAAAGGCGAGATCACCACCTTTGAAGTCAAGCAAGCTCAAGTCCATGAGTTGCCATGCTTCCACATCATCAAGACTACTGAAGTCCTCTTGATGATGGTTCTTTTCTTTCTTCTAAGAAGTGTAGTGTTGAAGACATTAGTGAAAGGTGTCGATCGTCCGTATTGTAGGCATTAGTGAAGAGTGCCTAGAAGTCAAGTCACAAGACATTAGTGAAAGGTATCTTGAAGATCTAGTTAAAGGCATTAATGAAAGGTGCCCAAGATGTACATTCGATATGGTGTGTTTCGATGTACAAGATAGATTAGTATTGGCTCCAAGGATATTGTTATCCTTGTTGACATTATAAGGAGTATATCTCCTTTGGGATTAGTCGTTGGTGTAGTATTGGGTTGTAGTTCCTCCATTGTAATGGAACTCGGTACTTAGCCTATTACCGGATAAAGGGTAGGCGACGTTGTGGTAGGTGTGGTTCACCTTGTTGTGAAAGAACCCGGTGGTTAGCCTAGTATCGGAAAAAGAGTAGGCAACGTTGTGAAGGTTTCTTCACCATAAGGAGTCGGTGTTGTGTAGTGATTACAAACTCTCGAGTAGGTGACTTGGGGAGTGGAGTAGGGCAAGGAAGGTGTCCTTGTAGCCGAACCACTATAAATACTCGCGTTGTGGTTTTGTGCTTCTTACTCTTATCTTTTCATTACATATTTATACTTCTATATGTTTGTTTATCAACATCCAACACACACCCAAATAGATTGACATAAGTCGATCTAAATAGTTTAAAACGAGTTTTAATTGGCAAAACTATTCAACCCCCCCCCCTTCTAGTTTTCCACAATTGGCATCAGAGCTTCGTTACCAAGTTTCTTGAAGTATATTGTACTTTAAAAACTTGATACGATCCATGGTTAATTGAAAACTACAAAGAAGGTTTTTCATAAAAACAAACACCATGTCTTTTAAAACTCTTTGTTTGGATGTTGATTAGATAACAACATTTTTCTTATTGTTTATTTTTTATTTAATTGCACTAATCCTCTTTGTCATATTGATTAGTCAAAGCTCATACCTACCAAGCCATAGGAATCGCTTGGTAACAAGATTACCTTCCCTAAGAAGGTATCTTAAGAACAAAGGAGCCCGAATTGTCTTCTGACATTTGTTGTGTCATTTGTAAAGACATTCCTAAGTGCATTAGAGGTATGACTTTCTACTTATCTCTAAATGACATTAGCTTGCTAAATAAGTATGCTTACATAGGTATTTATATGATTATCTTTTGTGCATATACATGTATTACATGTAGCTTCATTAGGAAGCCTTTTCTCACATACGTGTTATTTTTTCGTCTAAAGTCGTGATATATAAAACTTTTGCTTTATTTCACTTAATCCAAAAATCATATCTTTCTAATAATAAAACAAAACACAAATCTCAAAAACTCCTCCTTCCCCATAAAAACCCCTTCCGTCGTCCACTCCATCAAATCCTCACTTTTTCAAATCTTCCATTTTAAAAAATTTACTCTCATTCAAAAACTTCATCTTTCTCTTTATCTCATCTCATCTCAAAACAAAACCAAGAAGGTTCGTCACTAACATGGTTTACATCGCCTTCGTGCTCATCGCCTTAACGCTCATCGCTCTTGTGTTCCCTATGACGAAGTTCTCATACGGAGACATATACTTTGTGTTGTTAATCTACATTGGGGTTAAATACCCAACTCTTTGTATCATTCTTATCTAGGTTATTATTATCATTATGTGTTTGTCATTTCTTTTGATGTATATCTTTCGTATTCTTTCATGATACATAAGAAACCATGAATGCACGCTAAAAGAAAATGTATGCTAAAACACATATTTTCGTATAAAACTATTAAACTTATGCTTTTATTAAAAATATGCTTCTGTTACTACAGATCCACGGATCCCAGCAAGTATACTAGCCGGATCCATTATAGAAGGGAACCGTGGGAACCGTCCTTCTGGATAACAGATTTTTCCATCCAAAATAAAAACCACTTTCTTCCTAAAAGAAATATTCTACTAGAATGTCAAACATTAAGTTAGTTAAATGTCATTGTTAATAAACAACTTGTAAAAACGTTAGGTAATCATTGTGTCACACCCCCAATTTACCTGTTTTGCAGCGGAATAGAATTCCTGGGGATTGACTGTCATAGCACCACAATCACAGTTATATTGAACGACCTAAAGTGTTGTTTGGAAAATACATCGTTTGATTTAATAAAATAATCAGAGTTACAACATAGGTCCCCAAAGTTTACAAAGTTTGCGGAAATATAAATATATTACAAGTCCAAACGATGGTTTTGAAAGAAAGTGCCATAATGTACAATGATGTAAGTCGACGCCGCGACTCAAAAAGTGGTTCCTTAACCATGCCATGATGATAATGCCTTAGTTACCTGAAAATACATTGCTAAAACGGTCAACAATAATGTTGGTGAGAATTCATAGGTTTGGTAAATGTTTTATACGACTACACAAGTATAGCTCAGGTATGACAATCATGTCACATAAAAATGTTACAGGCATGACAATTATGTAACGTAAAAATGTTACAATTGTTATAAGCCCATGACACCGAAACTAGACTGTTCATAATGTAGGCCCCAAAAGAGTGTTTGCCAGAAAACTCAATAATGTTATTAAATGAGATGCATCCGTATGACTAGTTGGGATTCACCAACCCGGATGGAGGCGTCACCCTCGATAGATCTATCCACTCACCCTCGCTTCTAAGATTAACGGTTCATGTTCAGGTAAAGGGGACTTTCAATTGGCAATGCGGTAACTTAAGCAATGTAAATGAATTTAACATACTTGGTATCGTAATAAAATGTTGTGCAATGTATTCTCCCCCGTAGGTTTGAAATGAAGTAAAAACTTGAATAAATCGGGGCTATGAAAACTCACTTCATAAACTGGTGTGATGACAAGAGTGAGTACACTGAGGTATAATGTGATGCTTTAATCTGGACCTATTACCAATGATATGATATGTAATGAGTTGCAATGAATGTTATGCATGCATTTCGTATGTTATTTATACCATTTGCGAGTTTTGAAAAATATTACTTATCGTCGAAAAATACTCTTTTGACGTCTTGACCATTCAAAAATCACTTTACAAGTATTTACGTCAAAATGTCATCCTACAATGGTTTTGTAATGATTTATTGTGAAATTTTCACTTTTCGTCGTAAAATAAAGTCGTCGGAAATTTCTTGAAAGTGACAAAAATGGCTTTGAAAAACTAGTCGTCAAATGGTGTACGTCGATCGTTAGGAAACGAACTCGACGGTTTTGGAAAGCTTGTATCAAAATCTAAAAGTTTCAGTACATGAGTTTTCGTCATAGAGGTCTCGAACATAAAGATAATAAGGGTTAAAGATGGTGATTTTGTTCAAGTGTTGTGTAAAAAGTGAGTTTCGGCAAAGTTTAAGCAACCGTAAATAATTTATTACAACTCCGCTATACAAACGGTTAATCATTTTGAAAAATATGCTTGGTGATCTCGATTTTATTAGAAGACATCTCGTTACAAAAAGTTCTACATCATCGTTAAAAACAGCCTTCAACATGGTCGTTTTAGTCACCGTAACACTTGTCTCGTAAAATAATATAGTTTTTTTCTAAAAATAATAGTTACGGCAATTTTATGAAAACGTGCATATCTTTGTCGTTATAAATCCGTTTTCTTCGTATAATACGTCCTTAGCTTCGTATCAAAGTATACTAATATATTTTTGATAAGTCGAAATAATTTGTGAAGCTTAAGGCTCGTTTTTGACTCGTACAAGATAAAAATAGTATGCTGAAATTTCAGAAAAATATATATTTCGTCGTCAAACTTGTAAAATCCATAACTTCTTCGTTATAACTCCGTTTTAATCCGTTCAAGCGGCCACGGATTCGTTTTAAAGTATATTTTCTAAATATCAAGGCCAAAAATTCGTGCCTACTGTCGGATTTTCCAGAAAATCAAAATAAGGACAGAACACTTTTTATACATATCGAAAATAGTTTTTCTCGTACTAAACCTATTCCAATCCCTTCAAATCAACTCCAAAGCTAATCTAATCCTACCATACACCTTCTTAGGGTGTCATGGGTTCCTAACCATCATCAAGACCAATATATACCAAGGGAATAATTATAGGATGACTTTATATGTATAAAACTCTAAAAATCAATGAATAAATGGTATAAACAACAATAAGTCATGCATGTTTGCTCCAAATATGAAGAAATACTTATGAAATGATAAGGAAAAATGAAGAATGTAAATGATATGCTTACAAGTAAACTTGATGAGGTGATTAGAACAAAGGTTTAACCTAAACACCCTAGGTTCTTATTTCAAAACCCTAATGAGAGTGTGATCTAGATTGTGATTAACACTTGAGCTTGAGAAAAATTTTGATCCCTTGTACACCTTGAATGTGGCCGGTTTTGGAAGAACCAAAAGAGAGAAGAAAAAGTTTTCTAACACTTGAATTATTGTGATAAATGAGTGAAATGGAAGAGTTTGAGTATAAGTATAGATGTGTAAGAAAAATTGTTACCCACTTTGACTTACTCCCCCCCCCTATGGCCGGTTTTTAGGGGGGGATGTTTTTCCCAAATATCTTTTTTTTTTTTTTTTCTCTTTTATAAATTGAGTAAAGTTTGTTAAAAGTGTAAGTGAAATGTGTAAGTAGTAATAACTTGTAAGGTTTAATATACATTAGTGTATTTAAGGTAATTTTAGGTAAAAGAAATTTTTAATAGATCAAAGTAGAGTATAATGAGATCATAAAAATTGTAAAAATACATTCCTTGTAAAATTTGAGTGATAAAATAATTATCGTGGAGTTTTTAAGAAAAACGCAGTAATAATATAACTTTAACGATTTATATACCAAATAAATTTAAAATACTTAGGTAAACTCAAAATATAGTTTTTAATACTAAATGTAAGTATAAAAATATATCGGGATCATTTTTTGAAAGTAATGGATTAAATGCTCAAAATAATAACTCACGCGATAACGTTTATTTAATATAAAAATTACGCGGTTAATATGAAATGCAATGTCATGAATGAACTAACATGATGCAAATGATATTAATGAAATGTAGACTAAACTTAGTCCATATGAAATGTTCGTGATGATATGATCATGAATTCGCCGCTAACCATAAAGGTTACGCGAATTTGGAACACGTAAACCTAGTTTACGATAAATGTTGAAATTGTAAGGCATGAATTGTTTCGAGAAATGACCTGAAAGTACGGGTTGTCACACATTGTTTTACCCGTAATACTTCACATCCTAATAACTTGTCCTTCGTATAGGTTTCGCTATGTCGCATGAATATGAGTTTGATTTTTCACTCACTAGCGTCTACACTCCTAACATCTCCTTTGAGCCCAACACACTTGGCAATCATGTCCGTGGGTTCAATAATCTCGAAACTCGTCACTTCCACGAAGGATGTATTGTAGAAACCTCTATACAATTCGAAGAAGGTATCAATACCTCCTTCTGAACCACAGGATTGGAATGTCTTCTCGAAATTAACGAGAAAATATGTCCAAGGTTTGTATTGGAATTATTTCGTCAAGTCGAACTCGTTCGTAACGAGGATCGTTCTCTATCTCTTTGGTTTTGGATCAAAAACCAAAAGTTTGTTTTAACCCTTGGGCAATTTGCTCAAATTCTCTGAATCCCAAATCATGGACAATGTGACTTCACTGAAGATTGTTCTCTTGATTCTCTCTTCAACTTTCGTGAAGAAAATAGTCCATATTGTTCACACATACCATCCCCGCAAGACTTGATTCGCACAATATGCAAACCTCGACCCTATTACTCCGATCCAAACATTATCTGTACAAAGGATATCCGAGAAGAGTACAAGGCTCTCGCACTCATCCTATGGGAAAATTTTTGGAGTCTTAGGGGAAATCCATAAATCCTTCCCGCTTGTTGTGCTCACATAATGTATTGTTTGCTAATACAACAACCATACAATCTCACCTACTTATTTTCAAGACGAATTGTAAGTCTTCAAGGCTCCAAAAACAAACTCATCTCTTATGGAATGTTCTTGACGCGCCTTTATCATAACATCATGTACTTCCACCCTCAATTTCAAAGTCCGTTGTACGTACTTGTGAACAAGATGATGGAACCTCTAAACATATCTCTCATGAACACTTTCTTCATTCCCGAATCAACAAAAACTCATCAACCATTTGATGATCCTTCTAGCGAAAATGCTCAAGGAACTTAGTAATCTTTCAAATAGGATCAATCCTTAGTATTCATGCTTTATCAATGTAATCCAATTTCTTTCATGAAATAAAACATTTTACATTTGATATCTTAGTATTAGAACCTCTTTAACTAATCTTGATATATAATGCATTGTCAAAATCATTGCATACCTTTAGTAAAGGTTCTGCTTAGCAGATAGACGGATCCCAAAGGTTGTGCTAGACGGATCCCTAATCTTAGGGAACCGTGGGATCCAGCAAACAGAAAATGCAATTGCAATAATTGTATTACAAACATGTCCTTAGAACACCTTACACTAAGCTATACATAGTGTCTTAAGGCAAATTAAGTCCTTATCAAGTTAAGTAGATCTTTCCTACTCACACATAACTCACCTAGATCACACTCAAGATGCTTGTAGATCTATAGTTTCACTTAAACCCATTACTCTTCCGCTCTCAAGCTCACTCATCATTTCTCACATAATCCCTCATATCTAGCTTTGGAAATCTTTCGATTATGGCAAAATTGATCATAATCATCCTTACCTCAAAATTGGTCGAAATTGATCAAACTCTAGTTTTTCCATCTTAAGCCTTTAGGATATTCTCCAAAACATTATCCTAAGTCACTATCTGATCTCTAGGATCATTTAGCTCCACTTGACACTCTAAAAAATCTTTAGTGTCATCTTTGTTCATTCATTGGTACTCATTAAAGTTCCAATTTCTTCCATAAAAGGCAATCATTAATTACATCACTCATTACCCTTAAGTATTTAAGCACCTCTTCATTTAAGACACTTAGATGAACTGAACCACGCTAGAAGAAATAGGCATTATACCTTACAAACATCATTGCTATCCTTTCTTAGCTGCTAAGAGACGGATCCCTAGGATTAGCCTAGGTGGATCCCTCATTGGAGGGAACCGTGGGATCCGTATGAAAGATTTATGTCAACTCTAGCTAAAACAATCATTTCAAGCTCATCTTAATAAACTTAAACACTCCATCTCATCTTAAATGAGTTCCTAGATCAGTACAACTCTTAAGTTGACTCTTGTGCATGTTAATCATCACATTCCATAGAAACTTAGTGGCTTAAGTCTTGAATGCACTTGCCAAATCCTTTGCTTTATAAACCACATTGTTAGGACATCTAAAGTCATCATCCTCATTCTATTTTCAGCACTTAGAAAGTTCTACAAACCTCTTAAAATCATCTCATCATGAGGAAAGCTCCAAGTAGCAACTCATTCACCAAAGAACAACCCAAGAAAATTGCTCGTGTTGTACACGAAATCTCCTCAACCGAATCATCTCCGATCAAATCTACAAATGCAAGGATTTCCCCTCCACCAAATCAACAAATCAAAACAATTCCCAAAAGGATAGTTCCTACAAAACTACCTATGCCAAACACCACTATACCTCCTAAACCAAACAATCCTGTTTCCACTAAGCCATCACCATTGGTGCCTAGAGCTATCTCATTCACAACTCCATTCTCATCACCACACCTCTGCAACTTAGAGGATTTTCCTCCTAGGCCATCTCATCCTCCTCCACCGGCAACATTCTCCTCATTAGGAGGAATAATGGTACAAAATCAAGGTGTTGAGTCAACACTAGCCCCGGCTTCCTTTTTACCGTCACCATCATATAATCCCATTTGGATTATGAGAAATTATCAAGGTCAACCACCCGACCATATGGAAGTTGACACTTCTCTACCACCACCATCATTCTTGGTCGAGCCATCTTCAAATGTGCCTCCACCAATCCCTCCGTCGTTTGAGGCTCCCCAACCCGCTTTACTTGATCCTTCGTATCAAGCAATTTCATTTCTTCCACCACCACTACCTAGCCATGACAAAGATTGTTATCATTGTCAACATGTTGAAAGTTTGATACATGAAGTACGAGAATATAAACGTTTCATGTTCTATCACCTCCTTGAACGTTTCGACGAGATTAAACCTAAACAAACTTGAGCTAGAGGATTTTTAGTGGTGTCCTAGCATCAAGCATTACTTAGATAAAGCTAGTAACTCCAAGTCATGTATCGTTCATTTTCTTAGTTTTTAGAGTCATGTATATCATACCTCTAGTTTTATTAAATGAAATTACATGCTACTTTCTATATATTTCTGAGTATATGATTATATTATAATACATATCTCACTTTGATGTTAACATTATTTGTTATATCACCATTTGCTGAATTCAGTCATCAGCCAGATGGATCCCTGAAATTTGCCTAGACGGATCCCTACAAGAAGGGAACCATGGGATCCGTGAGACAGAAAACTAATTTTCTACTAACTTGAGTATTATTTGCAGGAAATTATGCATTATACATGTTTTCTAACCTTTGTTTTGTAGTTATTCAATTTACACATGAAGACTTTGACACCCTAAAGCTAGGGTGAGCTTTTTGTCAAAGCAATACATTGCAACATTACTTGCAATATTAGGATTACATTTCATGACCTCCCCATTGCAAAGTTGCAATCTTCTAGGATGAGCTTTTTCGTCACAAGGATGAAACCACTTGCAAACAAAATTGCAATTCGTTAGCATGTTAGTTTATATTTACTTGACGCCCTCACAAAGGGATGGACTCGTCAAGGGGGAGTTAAGACGAGAACCATTCCCGTCACTTGCTCTCTTTACATCTTTTCTTTTTACATGTTTTTATTTAAACAATGTGTTAGTTTCTTTTCGACGCTCTTTTTGTTTCGACTAAAATGGGGATAAGAGAGTAAAAACTCCAATTCAAACTTTTACGAATTTTAGTTTTTCCTTAAAATAGTTTTATGTTTTGTCATCAACAAAAAGGGGGAGATTGTTAATACAAATAAGCCGTAAAAACGTTTATTTATATTTTACGATCTTCTAATGTTTTGTTGATAACAAACGTAAAATCATTTTAATGAAATAAATAAAATACGTAAATAGTGTGAGCCAATAGTTTCTAACACACTTAACATTTTCACATAAAACACTAAAAAAAGTATAAGTGATTTTATGATTTAGTAATATATATGTACAACAACTAGTGTTTACATATTGGGCAAAATATATACACAACTAGTATATATTACATAAATGGGTAAAAACTACAACTCATGGAAAATATCCATAACCCATGGTATTGACCCATACCCATTTGACTAGGTACATTGCACTCATAAGATACAGTGTATCTAATAAGAAACCCATGGATCAACCCATGACCCATGACCCATAAACAAAATACCCATGGGTAAAGAGGAGCGTCCCACGGATCCCTGGCTTTACACTAGACGGATCCCTTGTGGGAGGGATCCGTGGGATCCGAGGAACAGTAGGCATTTTATCTCTATAAATAGTGAGCCATTTCTTCATTGTTTCTTACCCCTTTCCAACATACTTTCCCTTTGAGTTAAAAACTCTCTAACCCCAGATCCAAGAGATCTGTTGAAACGTTAGATCTTGATAGATCTTGAGCACTCGCAGATCGTTAGTATTGCTTATGTAATCACAAACAAACTAATAGACAATCTCTATGACTTATATTCTTTAGCGGAAATCAAATATAAGCACAAACACAAATAACTAAGAACACGTTGATCCTCTATGGATCTTTATATTACTAAAACTTTGTTTTTCAACTCGTACATAATTCATTCTATTGTGTTCCTTTTATAGATAAGGAACCCTAACTTGTTTCCTAAGAAACATATAATCATAAAACTAAATAAGATATAAATAATCACTTCCTAATAAAGCTCATGCATATCCTAACTAACTATAGAAATCATGGAATAACTATTTCCGTAAAAACAAACTATGTACTATACTACTTTAGCAGATTCTGTTCTTCAGCATAAACATTGAACTTCAGCAGAATCCTTCGGCAGAAACATCAGCAGAATTCTAACTTAGCAGAATTCCCAAGAATCCTCCCCTAAACTGGAATTTGACTTGGTTAAGTTCTAGTTTCTTGATAAATCTTCAACGCTTCAGAGGATTGTACGCGAACATCAGCAACAAAGAAACAAAACAATGACACCTCGATGATGACAAATCTTTAAAGCTCTAGTTCTTTGCAGCAACAAATGACATAATGTACATCAAAACATTTTAGTTTCATACTATTTTCATCACATCCAGGTGTGTTAACTCCTGTGAGAGGTGAATCATTGAAAATAATGGATTTGATGTCTCTTTACCAATAGCCATCACTACTGGAGTAGCCAAATGTTTAAGTTCGAAAACCATGGTACACTGATAACCATCTGATTTATTAGCAAATCAGCAACCATGAACGGATTTGAAATGTCCTTACTTGTAGCTGTTTGCTCAGGACTTGTCAATTCTTAGAATTGGTGAACTGATTACCAAATATGGTATTCCAATGCCTTTACCACAAGCCATATACAAGTGGGCGAGTCAATTCTTGGATTCCAAAAAGGAATAAACCATGGTGAATTGATGACCATACAACTCTCAGCAATTAAGCATGGGTGGTTGCAAACCTATGATTTTGAGCAAACCATTACAACTATCAACAGATTTGATGTGTCTTTACCAAAGTTGTACCCTTTAGACTAGCCAACTCTTTGATATACACAAGGCACATCTGGTGAGTTAAGAACCAGTAATAATATACAACAAACCTGCAATAAAAGTTAGATAAACTCACGAATATAAATATAAATTTTAATTTTTTTTAACTAATAACAAAACACACAAGCAAAGAAAACAAATATTACAAACAATACAAAATACCACAATCAAAATGATGCTTTATGTTGCAGAAGCTGAGTCTTAATAATTCCAACACATTGTTCAGCATGCAACTTATCATTACCAACTGGATCTGGAGGAACTTCCAACTTTTGTCTAAGCATTCTTTCCATCAGCCTCGTAGATAATGGATAAGTCTTATCAGTAAACATACACACAGTAATTCCACCCGTTGTCTCCACCACATGCACACATGGCAAAGGATAAAATCTCCAAGTATCAACCTTCCACTTATGTGAGTTCTTCCAAACATGATACCCTTTACCATTTGGAGATTGAGAATCAAACAGCACTTGAAGATCACCCAACAAAAATAAACCAGAACCCTGTGGTGAATGTATATCATAATGCTTAGTAACAAGACCATACAGAGTATTCAAATCTTGCCTATCCACCAGATGAAATATTTCCTTCAAGAAGTTAAACTTCATAGTAGAATTATCCAGACGATAAATAGTGTTAAGCTCCCCATCAGTGAAGGTCCAATTAATCAACACATCATGAGAGCCTTCAGGAAAAACTGCAACAGATCCTTCTTGAATAAAAGTTGAATCAGCAGCTTTTAGATCCAAAGAACTACCTCTGAGAGACTTATGAATCCTAGACGTGTATGTCCCATCTGATCTCACAGATCGCCTTAAAGTAGTGTGACTTCTTTTAGACATTCTTTTCATCCTTTGACCATGTATATAAATCTCCATAGATGGTACATCCTCAGATGCTTCAGGAACATCTTTAGCATGAGTGGAAGAAGTAGAAGTAGACTTAACTAGAACAATACCTCTCAATTCATACATTCTCTCAAGTATCACTCTGGCCTTATTAGCTTTAGTAGCTTCTCTTTCAGCTTTCTTACCCATATCATCTCCTTCTAGATCAATTGATGGAACACTAGGCAATACTGTAGAAGAAAGAGTTTGTGGTTCAGCAGATTGAACCCTTTCAGCTGAAGGTATAGCTGCAGAAGATGCTTCAGAAGTAATAACAGGAGAATCCATTCTTGGTGTAACATCATCAAAATTATCTACAATCTCAACTATCTTAGGTCTCTTTGCCTTTGAAACATCTGAATTATCAGCACTTCTCTTTTTAGAAGATGGTGAAGTCTGCTTCATAATCCTTTGATACATTCTCTGCAAATCATCATCAGGTAAAGCCCAGACTTGTCTCTTTTTCAAACCAGAATTAAAAATAGTAGAACTCTGATAAAGCACTATAGTTCTCATATATGCTTTCTTCTGAGCTGCAGTCAGTGGTCTGTCACTTCTAGCTTTAGATTTTTGTGCAGTAAGAACTTTCTTTTTGTCAGCTGCCTCTTGATTTCGTTTTCGTCTAAGATTTACCATTTGTGCAACAAAATTCTCACTGTCAAAGTCTGCACCTAATATACTCTGAGCAAGTGTAGGATCTGAAGCAGCTTGCTAAGTATAAACATCCCATTCTGCACCAGGTATCTGAGTAGCTAAAGCATCCAGTTCTTTTCGTCTCTCAGGAGTCAAATTAGAAGTAGACTCAGCTGCAATCTTTTTAGCCAATTCATCACTTTTCTTCAATTCTGCACACTCAGCTAACATTCTTTCTTGTGCATGCCTTTCATGTTCACTAATCAGACCTGGACCAAGCTCATCCTCAATCATTACCCCTTTCCCTTGATCAACAGACTTATGAACTACATCAACTGGAGAAGTATCACTCATAGGAACTTCAGAAGAAACATCCAGATTAGCATCAGAAGAAACATGTTGAGACAGATCTTCAACAGGTGTGGAAAATACATCAACTGCTGGATCCAAAACAAAACTTCTTCCAGCAAGAAAAACTTCAGAATGATCTGCTGAAGGTGTAGAAGCAGGTTGTGCTTGTACAGATGAAGCTTGACCAACTTCAAGAGCAATATCCATCATAGGAGTATCAGCAACAATATGCTCTTCAGTAGTTGCAACATCCTCACTTTGCAATGTATCCTTGCTCA
This sequence comes from Chrysanthemum seticuspe, assembly GCA_019973895.1. Classification (NCBI taxonomy): domain Eukaryota; kingdom Viridiplantae; phylum Streptophyta; class Magnoliopsida; order Asterales; family Asteraceae; genus Chrysanthemum; species Chrysanthemum seticuspe. Next base: position 201,864,882 of record BPTQ01000006.1, on the reverse strand, counting down.
AAGATTTCCTTCTCCTCCTTCTAGTAAACAAAATTGGCTCCTTTTGCTTTACTGATTTAGCAACCATTGGAGTAGATTGTTGAGCCACATTAGCCAAAATATCCAGTGACTCAAATTGAGTATCAACTTCCTCCTCCTCAGAAGAAACATCTAGCTTCCTTTTGCTATAATTCCCAAGTTGTTCCTCCAAACTCTTAACTTTACTATTTAACTCCACAATCTCACCACCAAGTGAAGATTTAGTCTTTGCAAGCTCCTTTTTCAGATCTGCAACCTCTTGGACAGTCCTGTTGAGCAAATCATAGATAGAAGTAAGAGTAATAGGATCCTCAGCTCCACCAGCAGATTGCTCAGTGGTAATGGGAGCTTCATTGGACCTTTCAGGATAAACATGTTCATGCTCAATATTATCTGAACCTTCATTAAATGGTTCCCTTAATGGACTAGGTGTGAGCAATCTATCAACTTCAGGCTCAAGCTCATCAGAAGTAACATGAATAGGTGGTGTACTAGGACAAGGTCTAAGGGAAGGTGTAAGTGTAGCTTCAGCAGTATTAGAAGGGCCCTCATCCATTGCAATTGATGGATTACCATCAGCAGCAACAGTAGTAGAGGGTGGAGAACCAACAACATTCCCCTCATCAGCAACCTCATTGCCCTGAGGCAACATAGTTGCTAACAAAGGATGATGTTCCCCCTCATAATTAGTTTTCATAGAAGCAAACAGTTTAGAAGATAAAGCTCATATGGGACAAAAGGCTTGGGCTTGGGTAGTAATGTCCAAAATCATTTGCAAAAACCTAGGGTACATCAAAAACTTATGCTTATTCCTATGAATATTTTCAACCATATTATCAAAAATAAACCTGGAAAAGTTATAAGTTAACCCCTGAGAAAGACATACAATACCACATCCCAATTGAGTAGAAAATTGATCCCATCCTCCTGATTTATTGCTTATGCACTGAAGCAATGTGTGAACCAAAAACCTCCACATAGGACACAACTGATTCTTGAACCATACATCAGTCCTTGTACCCCTGTATCCACAAGCTCTTAGCCCAGCAAGAATATCCACAGCATTAGAATGATAAACTCCATTAACATCGTTCAAGCGAAGCTTTCTTCTAATCAACTCCTCTGTCACAACATGCTCTGTCCCGTCAACCATCGCAACAATCTCTGTGTCACTCCGTTTTGTAGCAGATGCCCAAAATTGAGTAACCAATGATTCATATAACACATTAGGAGAATGCGTTAAAGCATAATGAATCTTGGATCTCTTCAAGAACTCCACCATTGGTTCATACAAATCATCACCCTTAGCTTTTCCCAGAAAAGCAACTTTATTATGATCTTTCTTAATTAGAAGCGCCATGTGTAAAATTGTAAGTTAGGGTTAAGAATCACACAACTGGAAGTGTTTAAGACGTAAGTGAAGAGGGAATCGTTTATTTTGAAGTAAGGATATGCAAATAATGAATTGGTAGAAATTGCCCAAATTATAGTAAAAAATATCGGAACTTTTGTTGACCATATCTTACGTGTATTTCAACTCTACCCATTGACCAAGTAACACTTCAGCCGGAACACAGTCAATCTGCTGAAGTAATTCACTTCAGCAGAAACCACCCAAGATAAAAATATCATCAGTAAATATCTAGAGCGTTACTGTGCCACCCAACTCACATTAAATTACATTAATCTTTGAATCCGTCTATATAACAATCCCAATGCACACTTCACACACATCATTTACCCCCAATTTTCATTACAAACCCTAATTTCACCAAAAACCCTCCAATCAACACCAATCACCAATGTGGAATCAACCAGAAGTAATAAACCTTACTTCCTCATCATCATCATCAAGTGATGATACTAACCCATGGCTTTATTACTTTCCACAACCATATCCACGACCTAGAAAATCACCTTTTCTCCCTTCTTCAGAAGATGACAGTGTGGTAGATCCTTCTGAGTCATCAAGAGGATGATTCTACTAAGCGCCTAGAGCCAATCTTCAATAGATTGGTTAAAAAGGAAACAAAGAAAGGATAACCTTCATCATCCCAACCCTAACCAAGGCCACGTGCCAGAAATCCACCACTCCTAAAGGACAGAGAAGTGGTTCTTGGTCTTTCTGCACCAGGTTTTCGTGCTTCAACACATATCGTAAAGGGGAAGGGTAAAAGGAAGATGGATTGATTGCTTTTTGGTGAAACCAGTAGATGAAGCACAAAGGACATTGTGTATTCATCTTCATCATCTTCGGTTTCCTTAATCCATCCTTCACATTTTGATCCTTAGCTTCTTCGTCGTACTGGTCATGCATATTGTGACAACTCGTATTTTCAGGTCATACTTCAAAACATTATTCATGCTTCATCATTTACCGTTTATTGTAAACTGGGTTTACGAGCATCAAATTCACGTAACCGTAATGGTTTAGCTGTGAATTCATGATCATATCATCGAGGACATTTCATATAGACTAATTTTAATCTACATTTCATTAACATCATTATCATTATATCATTTCATGCATGGTTTTGCATTTTACATTAAACGCGTAAATTTTATATTAAATAAACGTTATCGCGTGAGTTATTATTTTGAACATTTAATCCGTTACTTCTAAAAATGATCCCGATATATTTTTATACTCATATTAAGTTTATAAAATAATATTATGAGTTTACCTAGTGTTTTAAATTTATTTTGTAACTAAATTGTTGTATTTATATAATTACGACGTTTTTCTTAAATTCGACACGATTATTATTATATCACTCAAATTTTGCAAGGAATGTATTTTTATAATTTTTATGACCTAAAAATATTTTAACTTGACCCGTGAAAATTTATTTTTATTCAACGTTACCCTAAATATTTACAAATGCTACAACTTACCATTTAACATCAAATCTCTTACAAGTATCTTTCACTTATACAAATAAAAAAAAAAAAAAAAACATAAACAAAGTGATGACTACACCCCTTGTCGACACAAGGGGTGAATCACCAAGAGATATTTGCAAATTATCATGACAAGTTAATGTATTATACTTGTATTATATTTTATCTATTCACTACTTTCACCATTCACTTCATTTTGTAAACCAATAGACCAAAATTTCATCTTTCTTTTCTCTCTACAAATTCGGCAGCCAAGGGACCAAGGAAGGATCACTCCAAGATTTTAAGTCAAGTTTTATTAACACTAGTATCATTTGTTGCAAGGTTTTGTAATATAAACCTCAAGTGATTAGGAAAAACCATTGTGTCCATAAACCTCATCATATCACTAGTAAGCATTCATATTCATATTTTCATTTCATATTCATTTTCATGGTCATATCATTTTATTTGGAGCAAACATGCAAGACTTGTGTATATTTATACCATTTTTACATTGATTTTTAGAGTTATATACATAAAAGTCATCCTATAATTATTCCCTTGGTATATATTGGTCTTGATGATGTTTAGGAACCCATGACACCCTAAGAAGGTGTATGGTAGGATTAGATTAGTTTTGGAGTTGATTTGAAGGGATTGGAATAGGTTTAGTACGATAAAAACTATTTTCGACTAGTATATAAAGTGTTCAGTCCTTATTTTGTTTTTCTGGAAAATCCGACAGTAGGCACGAAATTTTGGCCTTGATATTTAGAAAATATACTTTAAAACGAATCCGTGGCCGCTTGAACGGATTAAAACGGAGTTATAACGAAGAAGTTATGAATTTTTCAAGTTTAACGACGAAATATATATTTTTTTGAAATTTCAGCAAAGTGTTTTTGGTTTGTACGAGTCAAAAACGAGTCCTAAGCTTTACAAATTATTTCGACTTATCACAAATATATTAGTATACTTTGATATGAAGCTAAGGACGTATTATACGTAGAAAACGGATTTATAACGACAAAGATATACATGTTTTCATAAAATTGCCGTAACTATTATTTTTAGAAAAACTATATTATTTTTACGAGACAAGTGTTACGGTAACTAAAACGACCATGTTGAAGGCTGTTTTTAACGAAGACGTAGGACTTTTTGTAACGAGATGTCTTCTAATAAAATCGAGATCATCAAGCATATTTTTTCAAAATGACAAACCGTTTGTATAGCGGAGTTGTAATAAATTAATTACGGTTGCTTAAACTTTGCCGAAACTCACTTTTTACACAACATTTGGACAAAATCACCATCTTTAACCTTTATTATCTTTATGTTCGAGACCTCTATGACGAAAACTCCTGTACTAAAACTTCTAGATTTTGATACAAACTTTCCAAAACCGTCGAGTTCATTTCCTAACGTTCGACGTACACCATTTTACGACTAGTTTTTCAAAGCCATTTTTGTCACTTTCATGAAAATTCCAACGACATGATTTTACGACGAAAAGTTAAAATTTCACAATAAATCATTACGAAACTATTGTAGGATGACATTTTGACGTAAATACTTGTAAAGTAATTTAAGAATGGTCAAGACGTCAAAAGAATATTTTTCGACGATAAGTATTATTTTCAAAACTCACAAATGGTATAAATAACATACGAAATGCATGCATAACATTACATCATAACTCATTACGTATCATATCATTCATAATAGGTCATTTTCGAGATTCACGCTATATTTCAGTGTATCCACTTTTGTCATCGTAATAATTGCAACAGGTGAGTTTTCATAGCCCCGATTTATTCAAGTTTTACTTATTTCAAACCTACGGGGGAGAATACATTGCACAACATTTTTATTACGATACCAAGTATGTTAAATTCATTTACATTGCTTAAGTTACCACGTTGCCAGTTAAATGTCCCCATTTCATATGCATGAGCCGTTAATTTCCTAGAAGCGTGTGTGAGTGGATAGATCTATCGAGGGTGACACCTCCATCCGGGTTGGTGAATCCCAACTAGTCATACGGATGCATTTCATTCATAAACATTATTAGAGTTGTTTGGCAAGACACTCTGTTGGGGCGAACATCAGTCGGAGCTTCGGTATCATGCGCTTAAGCAATTGTAACATTATTTTGTGACATCATTGTCATACCTGATTTATACTTGTGGTAGTCGTATTAACATTTACATAAACCTATGAACTCACCAACCTTGTGTTGACACTTTTAGCAATGTATTTTCAGGTAACTAAGGTATTCACTTCATGGCATGCATTTGGACACATCATGGAGTCGCGGTGACGACGCGTCTCACTTGGGTTTAACGCACTTTAAAACATCGTTTGAATTGTAACAAACTTATTTCCGCACCAGTTGATTTTCATTTTGGGACCTTTATTTTGTAAACTCTGATTATTTTATTAAATCAAACGACGTATTTTCCAAACGACACTTTAGGTCGTTCAATATAACTGTGATTGTGATGCTATGACAGTCAATCCCCAGGAATTCCATTCCGCTGCAAAACAGGTAATTTGGGGGTGTGACAGATTGGCATCAGAGCTTCAGTTATAGAGAACTAGGTTGCATCATTGACCCTAGACTATAACTACATTATCATAGGTGCATGTTCACTTTATATGCGGTTTATGCGTACATTTTTCGAGTTATTTACTTTCATTTCATATCGATTGTCACATGGATGCCTTTATATGCCCATTCCATTATTCTTTCTTCATACTCTAATGTGGAGAATTCCTTGTCATTCCCTATCACAATTTTCACATTAATTGACTCATCACCGATAACGTCGAATGCCGAGATAAACCTTTAAGTAGGGCGAAGTCACTCTCACTCCTTTGTTTCACCACTAACAGGCCGAGTTACACTTTATTCACACATTAAGTCACTAAACCATCGTACATTTGAAGCATTTACGACATCTCATAACCCATCTGTTGAGAACTCGTCGATCATTTTGAAAAATAACCTTAAACTTATCACCTTCTATCACATCTCTTTAGAGCGCTTATTCTTAACATAGGACTTGGCTACGTCTCATTTTTCCTCTTATTTTGAAGAGTTATGGCGCCGAAGAAAGCTGCACTAGAAATGACACCAGCTGCTATCCAAAAGTACGTAGAGGATAGTATATCCAAGGCACTAAGGAAAGAACGAGCAATGGTAACTGCTATTGCCGAGGCCACAACTGCTGCTGAAACTGCTAGACTTGCTTACATCAAAAGATTTCAAGAGTTGGTTGTTCTTTGCCCAGCTATGGTTTCGGACAATGAGAAACTATTGGAGAATTTCATTGGAGGATTTCCACAAAGTATCCCAGGAGATGTAACTCCTTTCGATCCACAAACAATTGAAGAATCTGCCCGGATAACTCAAGTACTCATGGCACAAGTAGTAAAGAGGGGCAATATCACCAACACCAACCGTAACAACAATATCAACAACCGCACCAACTACCACAATAACCAAAACAACAACAACAACGACGATAACCAAATCAACAACAACAAAAGAAAAAGGGAAAATGACCAGGGAGGTTATAACAACAACAACCAAAGCCGTAGCATTAACCATCACCAACTACAGAATAGAAGACAAGAATCCGCCAGGGTTTATGTTGCTGCACCAACAAAGGAAAGAACTTATACTGGAAACTTACCACGATGTCATCAATGCACGCTACATCACGATGGTCCATGTGGAATATGCTTTATCTGTCAAAAAGTGGGACACCTTGCTAAGGACTGCAAAGGAAAAGGATATGTTGGAACTCAACCACTATGTAATAGATGTAAGTTTCATCACTCAGGTCTTTGCCCTGCCAAGTGCCGCGAATGCCAAAAACCGGGACATCTAGCCAGGGATTGTAAAGGTAAAGCCGTAGTCACATGCTTCGGATGTGGGGAGCAAGGACACTATCGGAATCAATGTCCTCGAAACCAAGGTCAACAAGTTGAAGGTGCTCATGGGAATGCATACATGTTAGGAGGAGGAGAAGCTCGTCAAGGTATCAACGACGCGGAAGACTGAAGAAGTTCGGAAACTAACAGTCTTATCTTTTCTTTATGTACTATGTTGTACTAAGTTTATGTCTTCCATCATATTCGGATCTTATGACTTAAGATGTACTACTTTTGCTAAACCACTCGTTGTAAAATATTCTCATCTATCGTACTTATTTTCTTTCCGATTTGTTATTACTTACGAAGATTTTTCTTCTTTTTACTTTATCTACCATTTTAACGACACGGTTTAAATCCTTGTAAGTATTGAGAGTTATAACAACTAAACCGAACGTCACGTCATCGTTCCTTAATTATGCATAGCCTAGCTAACTATGTCTAATTCTGGAGGGATCATGTTATGTTGGGAGCGGTTATTTATAAATCTTAGTGCAAGCAAAATTTTCACATGTTCCAATTCAAAGTGTTACTTATAAGAGATTCATCCGATATTTTCTTTACTATGATGTTTTATACACTCTCAATCATCGATAACCGTAACGACACTTCTCCATGTTTTCTCTCCTCGTTATTCATCACAAACTCAAAAAAAAAAATTGATAGACTAACACGAACTGAATTCAGGGACTGAATTCCTTTTTGGATGGGCGAATGTGACAACTCGTATTTTCAGGTCATACTTCAAAACATTATTCATGCTTCATCATTTATCGTTTATTGTAAACTGGGTTTACGAGCATCAAATTCACGTAACCGTAATGGTTTAGCTGTGAATTCATGATCATATCATCGAGGACATTTCATATAGACTAATTTTAATCTACATTTCATTAACATCATTATCATTATATTATTTCATGCATGGTTTTGCATTTTACATTAAACGCGTAAATTTTATATTAAATAAACGTTATCGCGTGAGTTATTATTTTGAACATTTAATCCGTTACTTCTAAAAATGATCCCGATATATTTTTATACTCATATTAAGTTTATAAAATAATATTATGAGTTTACCTAGTGTTTTAAATTTATTTTGTAACTAAATTGTTGTATTTATATAATTACGACGTTTTTCTTAAATTCGACACGATTATTATTATATCACTCAAATTTTGCAAGGAATGTATTTTTATAATTTTTATGACCTAAAAATATTTTAACTTGACCCGTGAAAATTTATTTTTATTCAACGTTACCCTAAATATTTACAAATGCTACAACTTACCATTTAACATCAAATCTCTTACAAGTATCTTTCACTTATACAAATAAAATAAAAAAAAAAAACATAAACAAAATGATGACTACACCCCTTGTCGACACAAGGGGTGAATCACCAAGAGATATTTGCAAATTATCATGACAAGTTAATGTATTATACTTGTATTATATTTTATCTATTCACTACTTTCACCATTCACTTCATTTTGTAAACCAATAGACCAAAATTTCATCTTTCTTTTCTCTCTACAAATTCGGCAGCCAAGGGACCAAGGAAGGATCACTCCAAGATTTTAAGTCAAGTTTTATTAACACTAGTATCATTTGTTGCAAGGTTTTGTAATATAAACCTCAAGTGATTAGGAAAAACCATTGTGTCCATAAACCTCATCATATCACTAGTAAGCATTCATATTCATATTTACATCTTCATTTTCATTTCATAGTATTTATCATTTTCATTGAGCAAGCATGCAAGACTTGTGTATAGTTATACCATTTTTACAATGATTTTAAGAGTTTAATATATATAATAGTCATCCTATAATTATTCCCTTGGTATATATTGGTCTTGATGATGTTTAGGAACCCATGACACCCTAAGAAGGTGTATGGTAGGATTAGATTAGCTTTGGAGTTGATTTGAAGGGATTGGAATAGGTTTAGTACGAGAAAAACTATTTTCGACTAAGTATATATAGTGGTCTGTTCTTATTTTGTTTTTCTGGAAAATCCGACAGTAGGCACAAATTTTGGCCTTGATATTTAGAAAATATACTTTAAAACGAATCCGTGGCCGCTTGAACGGATTAAAACGGAGTTATAACGAAGAAGTTATGGATTTTTCAAGTTTGACGACGAAATATATATTTTTCTGAAATTTCAGCAAAGTGTTTTTGGTTTGTACGAGTCAAAAACGAGCCTTAAGCTTTACAAATTATTTCGACTTATCAAAAATATATTAGTATACTTTGATACGAAGCTAAGGACGTATTATACGTAGAAAACGGATTTATAACGACAAAGATATACATATTTTCATAAAATTGCCGTAACTGTTATTTTTAGAAAAACTATATTATTTTTACGAGACAAGTGTTACGGTAACTAAAACGACCATGTTGAAGGCTGTTTTTAACGAAGACGTAGGACTTTTTGTAACGAGATGTCTTCTAATAAAATCGAGATCATCAAGCATATTTTTCAAAATGACAAACCGTTTGTATAGCGGAGTTGTAATAAATTAATTACGGTTGCTTAAACTTTGCCGAAACTCACTTTTTACACAACATTTGGACAAAATCACCATCTTTAACCTTTATTATCTTTATGTTCGAGACCTCTATGACGAAAACTCCTGTACTAAAACTTCTAGATTTTGATACAAACTTTCCAAAACCGTCGAGTTCATTTCCTAACTTTCGACGTACACCATTTTACGACTAGTTTTTCGAAGTCATTTTTGTCACTTTCATGAAAATTCCGACGACTTTATTTTACGACGAAAAGTGATAATTTCACTATAAATCATTACAAAACCATTGTAGGATGACATTTTGACGTAAATACTTGTAAAGTGATTTAAGATTGGTCAAGACGTCAAAAGAGTATTTTTCGACGATAAGTATATTTTTTTCAAAACTCGCAAATGGTATAAATAACATACGAAATGCATGCATAACATTACATCATAACTCATTACATATCATATCATTCGTAATAGGTCCAGATTAAAGTATCACGCTATACCTCAGTGTACTCACTCTTGTCATCATACCAGTTTATCAAGTGAGTTTTCATAGCCCCGATTTATTCAAGTTTTACTTATTTCAAACCTACGGGGGAGAATACATTGCACAACATTTTTATTACGATACCAAGTATGTTAAATTCATTTACATTGCTTAAGTTACCACGTTGCCAGTTAAATGTCCCCATTTCATATGCATGAGCCGTTAATTTCCTAGAAGCGTGTGTGAGTGGATAGATCTATCGAGGGTGACACCTCCATCCGGGTTGGTGAATCCCAACTAGTCATACGGATGCATTTCATTCATAAACATTATTAGAGTTGTTTGGCAAGACACTCTGTTGGGGCGAACATCAGTCGGAGCTTCGGTATCATGCGCTTAAGCAATTGTAACATTATTTTGTGACATCATTGTCATACCTGATTTATACTTGTGGTAGTCGTATTAACATTTACATAAACCTATGAACTCACCAACCTTGTGTTGACACTTTTAGCAATGTATTTTCAGGTAACTAAGGTATTCACTTCATGGCATGCATTTGGACACATCATGGAGTCGCGGTGACGACGCGTCTCACTTGGGTTTTACGCACTTTAAAACATCGTTTGAATTGTAACAAACTTATTTCCGCACCAGTTGATTTTCATTTTGGGACCTTTATTTTGTAAACTCTGATTATTTTATTAAATCAAACGACGTATTTTCCAAACGACACTTTAGGTCGTTCAATATAACTGTGATTGTGATGCTATGACAGTCAATCCACAGGAATTCCATTCCGCTGCAAAACAGGTAATTTGGGGGTGTGACACATATCCAGCCATCGAGATAAAAGATATAGGCTAGACGATGATAGGAGCTAGAATAGGTTAAGTAGATCATGTATAGAACTGATATTGTATTTCCATATGAAGTTGATTGTAATCTGTAAGCTGTAAGCTGTAAACTGTTTCTTGAATGAATGAACATTTAACTTCAGTACTTTCTCTTCAGTGGAAACAAATAGCTCACTCCAGTACTTAGCTTTCAGAAGAAACAAGCTTTTAAGCTTACTTGACCATACTCCAATGAACCAAACTTGATAAACTTGAACTGAAATATGCAATCTGCAAAACAGTCACAGAGAAACACACAAACCAAACCAAAAAAAACAAAACTCACTAAACATTAGCTGGTTAGTGTTAGCAAATATACAAAGTTTACAACATTAAATCCTCCCCTGAGGCATATGCCTCCCCTTAAACTTTGCAGTTAAGGGTTAAGCATACCAATATGGACCACAAGGTGTTGAAACCTTGGTCCATCAAAAGCCTTAGTGAACAAATCTGCCACATTATCATCATTGTGTATTTTAACCACTTTTATCAAATGTTTTTCATATGCATCTCTTATAAAGTGGTGCCTGATTTCAATATGCTTAGTTCGACTGTGAAAAACTGGATTTTTAACTATGCATATGGTACTCTGATTATCAATAAAAATTGTTGTGTTCATGAAGTTATACCCATAATCCAACAATTGATTTTGTATCCAAAGAACCTGTCCACAACAATTTGCAGCAGCCACATACTCTCTTCAGTAGATGAGGTAGCCACAATAGTTTGTTTCTTGCACTGCCAAGAAATCAATCTCTTTCCAAGGAATTGGCAACCTCCAGTTGTGGATCTCCTATCCAGATTTGCACCAGCATAATCACTGTCACTATATGCTTCCAGCTTAAAAGGAGACTCTTTTGGGTACCAAAGGCTTAAATGGGGTTGGCCTTTCAAATACTTAAAGATCTTCTTGACTGCATTCAGATGGGAAGCAAGTGGAGTGACTTGATGTCTAGAGCAAGCACTCACAGCAAAAGTGATGTCAGGCCTAGAAGCTGTTAGACACATCAATGAACCAATCATAGATCTGTATAAATGAACATTCACAGGTAGATCTGGTTCATTGTTTGTCTTTGACTTTGGAGCTTCATAAGGTGTTGTGGCAGTCCTAACACTCTCCATACCAAACTTCTTCAAGATGTCCCTCACATACTTGTCCTGACTGATAAAGTTACCATCAGGTTTCTGCTGAACTTGGAGACCCAAAAAGAAAGTAAGCTCCCCCATAGCACTCATCTGAAACTCTCCCTTCATCAGCTCCTCAAACTCCCTGCACCAAGCTTCTTTAGTGGACCCAAATATGATATCATCCACATAAACTTGCACAAGAATAATGTCTGTGGAATTCTTCTTCAGGAAAAGTGTTTTATCAATAGCACCTCGTCTATAGCCATGCTTCAGCAGAAATGATGAAAGCCTAGCATACCATGCTCTAGGTGCCTGATGTAGTCCATAGAGAGCTTTAACTACCTTATAAACATGATTTGGGTGATCTGGATCTTCAAATCCTTTAGGTTGAGTGACATAAACCTCCTCTTCTATTTCACCATACAAAAATGCACCTTTAACATCCATTTGATACACCATGAAACCCATGTAAGATGCATAAGCCAAGAATATCCGTATGGCCTCAACTCTAGCAACAGGTGCAAACACTTCACCATAATCAATCCCCTCCTCTTGTCTGAACCCCTGAGCCACTAATCTTGATTTGTTTTTAATCACAACACCCCTTGCATCTCTTTTATTTTTCAAAATCCATTTTGTCCCAATTGCATACTTCCCTTCAAGTAGTGGGACTAATATCCAAACCTGCTGATTTTGGAACTGTTGCATCTCTTCTTGCATTGCTTCAAGCCAACTTGAATCTTCCAGGGCTTGAGTAACACTGGTTGGTTCCACTTGAGAGAGAAAACAGGCAAACAGACAATGCTGAAAATTTATGTGATTGTCCCTTTGCTGGTTTGAGACATAAGAGATAAAAGCTACTTGACCATATTTAGAACTTGTTACAGTGCCTCTAGTTCTAACAGGTGCATTAGGATCACCAATAATATTGGTCTGTGGATGAGTAATGTTGATCCTTTTAGTAGCAGTGGTGTTGACATCAATGGAGGTATCAAGATTAGTCACAGTAGGCTCAAACTCACTGTCATAGGAAGGTGAGGTGAAGATGCCAGTTTTAGGTTGATAATTACCAAGATCTGTAGGTCTTGGAAATCGTATATAAGGTTCCCCAAAGTCTGTGGACACTCTACTAGAAATAGGAGTAGAAACAGCATCACCTTCAGCAGATTTGGTGATCATAGGAGAAACAGAATCACTGTCAGCAGAAATATGATTTCCACTGACTGCTTCTTTTGCAACCTCCCCAGCAATCTTTTCAGCCTCTAGATTAGCTGCATACTCCTGTTTCTGAAGCCTAGCAAGGTCCTCTACATAGTTGGACTGATCTTCACTCTCATCAGTAGTAACTTTGGAAGTGTCACCTGAAAAATTATTAGGGGAGAAAGAAGGTACAATAATAGGATGTTCATCATCCTCAAACTCACTATCAGAATCAGCATTCATGGTATCAGCACTGTCAGTGGGAGACTCTTGTGCACCTGCATTTTGGTTAGCTACATGTCTAGAATAACCCAAATAATCACTTAAGTAATCAAGGTCAAAAGACCAAACATGACCTTGTCCTTGAACATTAGGCTTGTCTTCTAGATATCTCAGGTTCAAAGTCTCCTCAATCTTCTTAGCAGATAAATTGTATACCCTATAAGCCTTACTATGATACGAATAACCCACAATATAACCCTCATCAGCCTTCTCATCAAATTTACCCAGTGGATCACTAGTATTCAATATAGTCACTTGACATCCAAAAGGTTTATGATAGTGAATAGCAGGAACTTTCCCATAGAGAAGTTCATAAGGTGTCTTAGAATGAGGTCTAGTAATAGATACCCTGTTCAGAACATAACAAGCTGTGCCAACTGCTTCAGTCCAAAACATTGTGGGTAACTTAGAGTCTGCAAGCATAGATCTTGCTGCCTCTATAAGGGTCCTATTCTTTCTTTCAGCTACCCCATTTTATTGAGGGGTTCTTGGAGTGCTATATTCCCTTTTGATTCCTTTAGACTTACAAAGTTCTATCAATACAGCATTCTTGAACTCTGTCCCATTATCACACCTGATGCCTTTAACCTTTTTATTCAGCTGATTTTCAACAAGGGTAATAAACTCTCTTAAAACAGGAGATGTTTCATCTTTTGTTCTCAGAAAGAACACCCAACAAAACCTGCTAAATCCATCAGTGATTACCAGACAAAAGTACTTGTGATCAATACTGCGGACTTGAGTTGGACCAAACAGATCCATATGCAGCAACTGAAGAGGTTCTGAGATAACACTCACAGCATTAATAGCTTTGTAAGAGGCTCTGTGTTGCTTTCCTTTGTTGCAGGCAACACAGTTATGTTCATTGGTGAAAACCTTTGAAGGAAGTCCTTCAACAAGACCCAGTTTAGAAAGCTTGTTTATGGTCTTGAAGTTCACATAAGCCATCCTTCTATGCTACTTTGTAGACTCATCCAGGGATGCTTTAGCCACCAAACAAGTTAAGTCACCTTCTGGTTGAACATCAATCAAGTTGAATGTGTATAAATTGTGAGTACGATGAACTCTCAGCAAAATTGATGTATCTTCAGGAAGTTTGAAGTCTTTAGACAGCACAAGACATTCATCCTCAGAGAAGAGTACTTTGTTCTGTGTGTCACAGATTTGTGAGACTGAGAACAAGTTGAAGTGTTGTAGTTCCTTGACATAGTACACATTCTCAAAGTCCAGTTGAGGTGTTTTGATGGTCCCTTTCCCAGTGATTCTACCATCACTTCCACCAAAAGTCACATTGCCTCCTCCTTCTATGGGTACGAAATTATGCATCATATCTATGTTTCCTGACATGCTCCTAGAGCAACAACTATCAACAATGCCAACATCCTTGTGCTTAAGAGGATGATCCTACAACAACAACAAAAATATATACAAAAATTAGTACACTATTGAGGCTCGAGTCATTACTGACTTGAACCTGCCTTGTGGATCTTTAGATTGAGGCCATGTAGATTTATAAGATCCACTATTGTTCTTGAGTTTCCATTGAAATTTAGGTCCCCTTTGAGTCCAAGAACAACCTGCTGAGGGCTTCGCAACAGTATCCCTATAACCCTTCCCAGCATTCATTGAGTCAACATATCCAGGCCAATAACCATTTTTTAAATATGAACTTGTTGGCTGCACAGATGGTCTAGCAACTGAGCTTCTCCAAGTAAAAGGAGGAGATGCATAGGTTGCTTGTGGAACATAAGGTGGTATAGCATTAACATTAGTCCACATTGGTCTAGATTTCCCAGCACATACACCCATTCTTTGTTCATGAAAATCATAATCCTTAATTAAATGAAATTTACTTCCACACACAAAACATGTCTTATGTTTAGAAGATTTATTCAAACCAAAAGATGTTCTATTACAAGCAGAAGTATTCAAACCAAACCCATGAAAAGAATTTTTTTTAACAGAATTATTATTCAAAGAATGAAAAGACAAGTCTTCAGAGGAAACTGTCTTGGAAGAGGATTCCTTAGCAGCAACTCTAATAGGCTTGTAGGTAGGCTTGGGTGAGGTCTTGGGTAGGTCTGACTTATCACTTGAATCACAGCTTGCATAAGAAGTAGACCCTTGATCAGTAGATTTGTCACTGTCAGAGCAAGAGACAAAATCATTAGATGAAGAATCAGGGTTTCGCAAGTCTTTTGACTTTTTGCCATAAATATGATGTGATCCATCAAAGTCAACATTAATGGAAAGGTCAACAGGCATAGGTATTCCTCTAATAGATCCACATACAGCATGTAGGTCACCTTCTTTGACATAGTGAGCTAAGCCTGCTGGTGTAGTTTTACGCCCATCATGCCTAGCTTCTAATCCTACATACTTTTTAAAACCTAAACCTATTGCAGAGGTCTCAGATTGACTACAATAGAGCTCTTTAGCTAGATTTAGACCAGATTTTTGCCATTGTTTATGTCTAGCTATTTCTTCATCTAATTTCTCTTTCAACACAAGATTTTCTGAAATAACACCTGCTTTTTCTTTCTCAGTCCTCCTTAAGTCATTTTTAGTACATTCTAGATCACTTTCTAACACTCTAATCTTCTCATCATAAGCTATTTGATTCTTCTGAAACGAAACCTTTTGTCTTTCTAATGTTTTTAAAGCTTGTTTATAAGCTTCAACTTCAACATAGCATTCATTATATTTAGGTTTCAAAATATCATAGGCTTCCTTAAGTTCATTATAACGTTCACTACAACCAAACAAACAATTTTGTACATGAGAGAGGCCCATCAAGGCAATTTGATCATGCCTATCCTCTGAAGTATAGCATGCCAGCAACCCAATATTATCAGCACCAGAACTTTCATCATTCTCATGATCATGCAGCTTCCAGTCTACATTAGCATCCAAAGTAACCATAGCAACTGAGGATCCAGTCTTCGAAGTGCCAGTATCCCTTTGATTCTGCTGATAGGAAGAATATCTCACTTCATCACCAACCTTCCTATCTTTGCACTCTCTAGAGAAGTGACCCATCTGATGACATGTAAAGCACTTGACCTTCTTTTTGTCAAACCTGGCTGGATCTCTTCCCTGAAAACCAAACTTCCTCCTAGCCTTACGTTCAAATCTCTTGATTTCCATAGAGAGCATGGCCACTTGCCACTTCAACTTCATCTCCTCCATCTCCAGTGGGTTAACCTGTTCAAAATCCTCATATGCAAGTTCCTGCTGAGGATCATAATCAGCAAAGAAGGATCCAAGCACATCTTCCATTACACCACTAGATTTAGAGTGAGAGCTTGATGGAGTGGTAGTGTAAGATGATGATGAGTAAGTGGTACTTGGAGCATGAATCAACTTAGGGGTAGAGGCCCCAACAAATGTTGTGTGACTAGCAGTGGAGGATGTACGATAAGGACTTCTTACATCATGCTCAAGAGCTTTAAGTTTGTTGTACAGCTCATCAAAAGTAAGCATATCCAACCCACCTTTAGTTTTGAAAGCAATGCTCACTTGTATCCAGGATTGAGGTAAAGATCTCAAGAACTTAGAATTACAATCATCATTATCTGGCTTTGCCTTAAGCTGATTCAACTGACTTAAAATCTTGTGAAACCTGTCATAGCCCTTGTGAATTCCTTCCTCTTCAGAGATTTGAAATTCTTTAAACTGTTGTCTCAGCATCAATTTTCTCATTCTCCTAGACTCCTCATTCCCTCCAAACTTGGCCTTAATAGCCAACCATATATGTAGGATCGTAATATTTATTGTGTTGATGATTCGGGTGGTCTTGGATGATCAAAATACATGTTTGCCATAGTTAGAGAGTTAGTAGAGAGAGAGGGTGTTCTTGCTAGAGGTTTACACAAAGGGAATATTAGATTGAATGAGAAGCACCACCCCTTCCATGGATGGAAGGGGTATTTATAGTTACAGAATACACGACCTCCTATCGGCCTGTGGATCAGGGATACAGTGGGTAAAGACCCGTCCTTCCTCCACGGTGTTACACTACGCTAAACTAAACTAACAACTAACTAATAAACTGAAAAATAACGTAACTAATGATATGTCTACGAGCTAACTTATGCTAGATAATATTTGGGGTGACCGACTCTTTACTTATGGAATTTCTAATTCCTAACAATCTCCCCCTAAGGGAGGTCACCCCATGATTTACATTTTGAATCCTAGCATTCTATTCTTGACTTTGTTCTTGAGCTCGTAGACTTGAATTCTTCAACTTCTGCAATCTTTGTGCTTTAGTAGCGATTCTTCAAAGTCCGCATAGTATTGTACTTTCAGTGGAGGCCTTTAACTGATCCACATCTTTGATGATCTTTGAGCTTTCTTTGAGATCATCAGCCACAGCAAATCTCTCTGGATCATCCATAGTTGTGTTGCCATCATGTGAAGTTGTGACTTTCGGACCGACATGCTCACACTTTTGAATCATGACATCTTTCCATCAGAGTAGAGGAAGCTTTACTGACTCATGATATTTTCAGCAGCGCAGCAGGAACATAGTATAGAAATATCAGAGCCAGGTTGTGTAGATTAGCACCAGTCATGATTTCTTCAAATTAAGTGTGGATGCTGTGAGCATGCGGCTTTGGATTGACTCCTCAATTCTGATCAGCTGCAACCGTCCAAATGTACCTGCAAACAACAGTTAGCAATAAAACACACGAAAGTGTCTTTGACCACTTTCGTTGAATTGAGGTACACGGCCCACGGTTCCCCGTTGATCAGTATAAATATTGCCTGTGATCAGGTAGGATTCCTAAGAATCTCCTTGACAGGGTTTCGCAGCTGTTCTAGCTGTTCTCAAACCGGAACGTCTCAAAGAAGACAACACGGAGTGAGTGAACCAGCGAATTGAGATTCACTGATTGATGAAAAATGATATGAAAAACAATCGCGTATTGCTTGAAGAAAGAGTTTTGCAATACGACGAAGGTTTTATGAGAAAGATCAATTTTCAATCAAAATACTTTTTGTATTAGAGAATGAGTACACATTCGACGTGCTAGCGAAAAGAAGAGATTCGCACATCGAACGGTTTTTCTAAAAGTATTTTTCAATCAGATATACTTTTTTGAATTTGAAATGAATACACATTCGACGTGCTAGAGAAAAGAAGGTTTGCACATCGAACGGTTTTTCCAAAAGTATTCGTCAATTCCATTCCTGGACCAAGGTTGATTCAAGCATGAATCTCCCCATTGTTTCTATCCAGTTGTCACAAGCTTGATCTTTTGCAAGATTTCACATGTCACCCACCAAGAGCTTGTTAGATGTTGGCTCTAGAAGGATTTCCATCTTCATTGTGAATATTTTTACATATCACTCGGATGTTCTAGCAATACCACAAGGATAATGTGTAGGACTCTTAATATATACTTACTTTCCACATTGTGTGAAAGAGCAAGTCTTCAAGAATTTAGTGTCCTAACGAGATATTGTGGATGATCTCTTGGCTCTAGACTCGATTGTGCACATTTGGTTCCTGTGCCGAAGACTAGGGAGAGGGTCTCCTTTTTCAATATCAACAATCTCTAAGAGAAATTCGATAGTTAATGTTGGTTCCCCGTGAGAATGAAACAAGCCCTTTTAAGAGGAACTTGAGTGGCTTGGGAAGTTTAGTGCAGTGCGTCACTGGGTCCATGACGTCTTGTCTTCAATACCAGTGTTACCTTAGTAACAACCAGTAGCATATGTATTGAACCCGGTTTCTGCCCTAAGGTTGAATTGATGGAGGGCTATTTCTTTTCACCCTTTTTCACATTCAGTTCTTTTTCATTCTTCAACCCCTTCAGTGCTTACCGAGATGGGTTTATTCTAGTACTAGCTCTGTCTCAGTCCGCACTCTTCCCATTTCTCATTTTTCTCCTTTTTTCATCATACCTAAGGACTCTACAGTATCTAGTGGATTATCCTTGGGTAGATCCGTCCGGTTCTGGCGGATCATGGGAACGAATACCTAACCTAACCATCCTTATAACACCATGCATAAAGTAAATTGGTCGGTCTTTTGGTATTGTTCTTTCCTTCATGAAACCAATCGAAAAATCATTTGGAAAAACAATCAAGGTACTTGTGATACGAGATCAAAGCATTTTGTACCTTAATAGTTTTGATCATTTTAGAAATGCTCCTCCTCAACATGTGCATTGTGTATTTAAAATTGTTTGGCACATGGAGGCAAGAGTTCTTTGAAATAATTTCTTTGAAATAATTTCTTGATCACAATTTCCTTAGAAAAAGCCATTTGAATTTCTTTGGTAAAATTCTCCCCCTCAATATGTGCATAGGATATTTGAAATCATTTTATCACATAGAGGCAAGAGTTCTTTGAAGTACTTTCACGATCACAAGAGCCATTAAGAAACCATTTGAAAACTCAATCAAGGTACTTTATAAATCACTTTAAAAAGCTTTCGTACCTCGATAGTTTATTTGCTCCCCCTCAATATGTGCTTCAAGATTCGAAAGCGTTTAGCACATATGAGCGAGCAGCGTGCACAATTAAATCAAAACGATCACCTTTTATCAAATTTCATTATTAAATCACAAATTCTCCCCCGATCAAAAATATCAAACCCTTTGAGATTTTGGATCCCAAGTGATTTAATTAGGTTTAGAAAACATGAGAGAATATGTGCCTGGTTTAAATACTCATCTGGTTTTTGGATAAATCCTCCTCCTCAACATGTGCATTGTGTATTTGAAATCGTTTGGCACATGGAGGCAGGAGTGCCTATAAAGGACTAAAACCGATTCCATGAAAACAAATTTGAGATTTAAATCACGATCTCTCCCCCGATCAGAAATTTCAAACCTTTTGAGATTTGTGATCCCAATTGATTTAAATCACTTAGAAAATTTTAGGGGAAAGACGTGGCAAGATTTAATTTTGAAAGATGACAGATAGGAACAGATTTAGACATTAAAGATTGTTAGTGTCAGGTATGATTGTTTTAAGAGACCTTTAAGTAAAATAAAACAATTTCACAATCAAACAAGAACAGAAAAAATTTCATTTTGTAAGATCTTTGAGTTTTAAAGAAAATCATACCATGACATAGCATTAAATCTTTAGATCACCACTTATTGTTGTACAGAACGGACTTTTTGAAGATATATTGTTTGAAAATACTTTAAATTAAATCACTCTCCCCCTCAATCGATGACCGAAGTCGTTGATTGAGTGACTTAAGTTTTGAAAAAAATGAAGTCCGGTGATTTTCAAAGTTAAGTCCAATTAATTTTCAAAACAATATTTTCCATTTTCAAAACAATTTCATCAAATTTATTCAAAATTGTTTAAAACATGGTATCCTGCACGAAGATACGTTAGGTGGTTGAGAAGCTTTCGTTGTTGCTGTAGGGCTTGGAAGAAAACCGTCTGCTGATGCAGTGAGACTTCTTCTTACGTTGCATTTTGAATGCCAACTGAGGTCAAATTAAGCTCCATTTCTTCAATCACTTAGAAGAAAACCATCTGCTGATGCAGTGAGACCTCTTACGTTGCATTTATGCCAACTCTCCATTGAAGTCCAATTAAGCTCCGTTTCTTCATTTGTCAACCCAAGAAATAGTTACCCTTTCCTTTCGGCATCCAATCATCTTCAATTGTGGGATCCGGATCGGGAACATTCTTATAACCAATATACATGCATACGTTAGTGAACACACATACAGATATATGGTGGTCGACATCACCCATAACAGCAATCGACTAATTAAAGTCAATTCAACATAACAATCAGATCATATAAGGCATGGGGATAATGTGTTCATCAAACTCTAATCATCTAAACCTAACAATCACATCCTAGAAACCTAGTCCTTCAACATAGGCAATTGTATTTTACAGATTAGCACGTAGGATGATTAAGATAATCTCGTTAGATGATACAGATTTGAAAACATTCTCCCCCTCAATCAATGACTTAAATATCTGAAAAGTTTAAAAGCGCTGAAGTCATTGATTGAGTTTTCAATTTTTATAAAAACTCTGAATCTGATTGTTTTTTAAAGCAACTCATTTACCACCAATTTTTTTGAAAACAACAAATATTTTTCTGAAGAATTTTAGACGGAAAAACATTTGTGTAGGAACAGCAGTCCTTCGACATACTTTCCTCAAATAGTTTTTAGGATAAGTGCACGAAATGTTTGAAAAACGTTTAAGCGAAGCACTTTCCTTCTTTGAAAAACAGGTTGCTATCAGAAATAATAGCAAGCCATAGTTTAAGCACGGGTTGCAGTCTGAAGTAACTGCAAGCCATATTTTGAGACATGTTTTGGAAAAGAATATTTACACCTCCTGCTCGAACTTCATCTATGGTCCCGTGCCATTATTGAATGACATTTCTAAGACCGTAGATGTTATCGATACCAGAAGACATGTCTTTAGAAAACATATTTTTGGTATTTTTAAATTTTCAGATTTTTATGGGTTTTGTTGGTTTTATATTTTTCTATTTTCTTTTGTTGGTTTTATATTTTTGTATTTTGTTTTTTAATAACTATATACAAGGATAGAGTAGATGACATAGTTTAAGAAAGATGATGATACGAGTACCGAGATAAGGATATCGAACAGCCCCGTTGTAGAAGATAGAAGTCATCATCTCTTAAACATTCACCACCAAAGCTTCCAAGACTCTTGAATTGAAGAGAGAAATTGAGCCACTTGAAAGTGAGACTTTGGTAGTTTCCCCCCAAACCGAACATCCTTATGTTGAGCAGATTCGAAGCTCTATTTCAAGCTTGCTTTACCCAGGTGCACAAAGAAGCACACCATTATCATAAACCCAGCTGCTCCTTTTAAGAATAATCACCGTGATTCTTCGTTCGAGGCTATATCATCAAATAGAACAACAGAAACATATCATCCCACATTTAAATAATCTTCTCAAATTTCCTTTCCACTGAAGTCTGAAACGATCCATTCCAAAAGGTGTCAAGAGAACACTTCCCCCGTGTAGTTGAAATGATGCAGTCCGTCTCTTAGTATAATGCTCAAGAACTCTCCCGAATACACTTCATGAGGGGAATGAAGAACACCTTCCCATGTTCACATTTTTCTTCCCTGATGAACGTGTATGAAGCTCAAGAACCCGAAGTACACCAATATCCAAGAACTCTCCCGAATACACATCAAGAGGGTAATGTAGAACACCTCCCCTATGTTCACATCTTTCGTCCCTGATGAATGTGTATGAAGTTCAAGAATCCGAAGTACACACATTACCAACGAGAGAATAACTGATAACACCTCCCTCATGTTACACATTTATCTCCCCTGAATATGCCATACTTGTGTACCTCTTTTATCTTCAGAAACTTTCTCTAACATCACTTCCCCACATAGTTGGAATAAACACTAAACGCCATGAGTCAAACCTTGAGTTTCTCTGCGGTCATGACGATCGTCTTCCCAGGATATCTTCAATCACTTAGAAGTATTAAGTTCATCAAAGTTTACTCGCGTTTAGATGTGTGTCTCCTTCCCCCTTGCTGGTTTTGATACTTCAGAATCAGCAACTCTTTGAAAGCCCATATACTAGAAATCTGTTGAGAAGAAAGCTTGAAGTCTTTGTGAGAATCAACATGCTGAATAATGTGAGCAAGTCTAATTGGGGATTAAATTCGACATTTCACTCTCCCCCAATTAGTGCTCTCCCCTAAACCGACAATCTGTTAATAAATGCCCGAGATAAGATGATGTCTTTAGATCTTTAAGTGCAACTCGTCTTTAGTATTCTAACATGTAGCAGAAAATGTTGAACCGACTGTAGACTCGACCTTCTTCAAGATTGTTCAGTTGGGGAATAGACTGTTAACATCTTCAACTCACACCAAAAAGCATCCCAACAAAAAGCATCCCAATTAACTTACATCTTGCAAATCCCCTTAACAAAAATCCCTCCCAATCAAACAAGAACAGAAAGATGTTCATCAAGGAAATCAGCAATCAGGCCGCAACGAACACAAAAGATGGTAACACCAAACTACCAATCACATCAAACAAGAACAGAGAGATTGTTCGGAATCATCATGTTGATGTATACGTGAAGCATTAACCGAAAGCACTTTGTCGATAAACTCATCAATCCGAGTGAAGATGTCAACCAACGGCTCTTCAGAAAATACTCCATGTAAAGATGACCCGATTAGAAGAAGCTCGGTTCTTACATGAGTTAGGAGCCGTACGACCATATATTCTCATATGTCAATCAACCATGCAGTATTATCACACTTCCTCTCCCCCTCAAGAATTGCATACGGAGATGCCATTCTTGACTAAATAAGTGAAATCATCCAAAAGTATTCTATTCACACTTCTCCCCCGCAAAATTAGCACATGATGTCGCCATCGTCATTTTAGTTGAGCAAGTGGAATAAGAAAACAATCAATGGTAGCCTGGTTCACTTGATGACTGAAGCACATGGAAAAAGTATGAAGCATGTTGATGAGAATGGTCATAATAAGAAGATTTCTCTTCTTCAGAAGATAAAGCGCACTGAAGCGTACACTTTTATTTTCTTTGAGGAACGAGGCATGAACTGTTGTGTTCATACATCATAAGAAGATTTCTCTTCTTCGGAAGATAATGCGCACTGAAACGTTGATGAGTGTCTATATACTCATCATTTTTGTACAATATAAACTGCAAAATCATCTGAAAACACTCAAAAATGCTTCAAAATGATGAAAATATCACAAATCAAAGTTTTATGTGTTTTAAATGCAAAAATATCAAAATCAGATGAAAAACATATCAAATTTGCAAAATTGGCAGTTTTAGTCCCCCAAGTTTCAAAAGTTGTCAAAAACAGTCCCTGGTATATCTAAATAAAGAAAAATGTCATTTAAGGTCCATGGGATTCAAAAGTTGTTAAAACAAACCCTTTAAAGTTTAAAATTTGCAAAATTACAACTTTGGTCCCTCAAGTTTGAAAATTGTCAAAAATGGTCCTTGGAATTTGGAAATTGTCAAGTTTGGTCCTTATACTATTGGGGATTGTCACTTTTAGTCCTTGGAACATCTTTGATAAAATGGCAGCCTTGGTCCTTAAAGTTTCAGAAATTACATAATGGTCCTTGTATTATTACCTAAGCCTTTTAAAACCTTTAAACCATTTTGGACCTTGTCAATACCCAAGTGACCCCTGCCATAGCTTTTGAACCCTTTGCTTTTTGACCCACTGAATTATCTCTAATATCTGGTCAAACCTCTGGTCAAAAACAAACACCCCGCCAAAGTCACTTCTCCCCAACTGCTTCCCTGCTCATCCATGTCCACCCTCACCTCCACCTCATTATATCAACATCCATGTTCCCCCTCCAAACACCACAATCCAAAAGGCATTAATTAACTCCTCTCCCACACTCAATCTCACCCCAACTGGTATAAAACCCTTTTCCCGCCAAAAACAATCAATGGCCAAAAATGAACTTAAGACATCCAAGGGTCAAAAAGAGTGGTGGGAATCAATCAAGGAAGTGAGAGAAAGCATCTAGAGCTATAAAAGAGGCAAGAGAAGAGGATGCAGAGGGGTAGCTAGTTTTTAATTTTTCTTAAATGTCGTTTTTAAATCAATGTTCTAGTTTTAGCCTAAATGTTGTAGTTTTCAGTTTATTTGTATCATCTTTAAGTTTAAATATCATTGTATTGTACTTTTGAGAATCAATTTCAAGTTTGGTTTAAGTTCCAAGTTTTTAGTTAACTGTTGAAAAAGCTATTTTCAAATTTTTGTATTAAAGCTTCCAAGTAGCTTTGTGTTAGCTTAAATAAGCTTATTTAAGCTTATCATAGCTTTTTGCAAACTTATATTTCATTTTCAAGTAAAATTGTCTCATGGTCAACGAAAGTCAAAACTGGCCAAGAATGGATTTGGTGATGATGTGGGATGATGCAGAGGTGGATATGGGTTGGATTAGAGTAGCATAGAGTAGTTATGGGTTTGGTTTAGCTTACAACACCAGTTGGACAGTTGTAAGTAATTTTCTCATTTTCCAATTTCAAGTCAAAATTGCAGTTTCTGTTGGTACTAGTATATGTGATCATGAGTAGTTCTAACTTGTTTTCTTAAGTTGTTTTTAGGTCTAGTAACTTAGTTTGATCAAAATCTTAAGCTGAATCAGTAGCTTGCCCATTTGCACTATCATATCAGCTTACTTAAGGGGTGTTTGGATTTGTTGTTATCACTATATTTAAGGTTGTTTTTAGCCTTGTTCTTGGTTGATACATATTACATTAGGATAATATAATTCATTTCAGTCATAAAAACTAGTGCTTGTTTTGTAAAAAGTCAAAATTAGTCTTAATCTCAACTTGAGTGTTAACTGTTAAGATTTTAAATTGCAAATCTCACCATAGTAGCTTAAAACTTAGTACTTTAGTTTAAAATCATCTTAATATAGCTTATTATAACATATTAAGTCCATAGAATCAGTTACAAGTTCATAAAAGTCAAAGTGCTAGTGTAATAAAAAAGTCAAAATTTCTAAATACCCGTTTTTGAATAAACTTTGGAATTTTATTGTGTGCTCATTATTAAGATTTAGCTTAAATGCTTTTGGGAAATTAATATTTAGCTGCTAAAATAAATTAGAAAAATACTAGTTTAGTTTTAATCAGCTTATAGAGTGCTTATTCTTTAGCTTCTTTTGACTGCCTTTTTCTAAAAAATGCCCTGTGCAACAGTGCTTGTTTTGGCTTATTTTGTGCTTATTTTCAAGATATATTGCTTATTCAGTTGTTATTCTAGCTTGTAATCATTTATCTAGTTTGTTCTTAGTTAGCTCTTGCTTATTTAGAAGCTTATTAGTAACTTAGCTTAAAAACTTATGCTTATTTCATTTTTTTGCACAACTGTTGAAATCTTCAGCTTATTTTGAGCTTATTAGTCATATTCATAAAAAGTTCTAGTTATAGAAAGTGCTTATTTTCTTGTGTTTAACAAGTTTGTAAAAGAAAAATCGAAAAAAAAATAAAAAGGCAAAAAGGGGCTGCTGAGATTCGAACTCAGGACCTCCTGCACCCCCAGCCACGCTTCAGCACACACCTGCACAACCAACTGCCCTTGGGACTTGTCTTGGTTTTATTTTGCAACATTTAATATATAAGGGTATTTAGTCAGTTTTGCTTTAAGCACTTCTTTAGCTTATTTTGAGCTTATTTCACATAACAACCATATAGTTTTTTATTTTTCTTAGATCAAGCATAAGTTAAAGTAGTTTTTGTGAATTTTTCATATTTTTCTAAAAACGTTTAGTATTTTTAATAATTAATTTAGTTAAATTTAGTTTTTAAATCATAATAAATAATTTAAGAGTCGAAAAAATACCCGGCTTTTTCCTAAAATTTTCTTTTATCATATAGTACGTAATAAAATTGTTTTTACACTTGTAGGACTTTTATTTCATAAATTTTACGTTTTGTCTTGCGCTCCAGCGTAATTTTCGTACATAACGCTCGTTTTAGTTTTAAGTAACGTTTTTAGATAATTTGAGTTTACGTTTTAGTTAAAATAGTTTATTTAAGTTATTTTATTTTATAAAATCACAAAAACATCATTGTAAAAATAGTGATAGCGTTTATTTAATATATTTTATCTTCTTAATTTTCTTAATTTGTATTTAAGTCGCTTTATTTTATAAACTTTTTCAGTAGTATAATTATCCTATCCAAATCCTTTCCGATCACTATCCTTAGTGATCATTTTATCGTCTGATCAAGCGTTTGCACACCATTGAGTCTCCGTGGGACTTAACGACCCGAGAATTCATTGTATTCTCTGATCTTCATTGTATTTGTGTTTTAAGCAGTTTTAAGCTTCTTACGGTCTGCCATTCACAAGTGGTAGGCTTGCGTGAGGTAGCTTGACTGTTTTCAGCACAGATCAAATTTTGGCGCCGCTGCCGGGGAGGCTTTAGCGTGTGTTAAACCATTTTCAGATCCATTCTTGCACATATCCCATCTTTTGTAAAAAATTTTTTGTAAAGTTATCAGAAAACCCAAAAATATTTTCATTATTTGTTTTTGCAAAATGTTTTTCAAAAATCCAAAAATATCCATCTTTACCCTCTCACATCTTTTGATTCTACATTTCTTTTACCCTCTATCCATTTGATTCTTTCTATGTCTCATCCTCACCAATTTGGTTGTGAATGGTGTGGGGGACCTCAAAATGGTGGAAATTGCCCCGGTTGTGGCATTGTGAATCCGGGAAACGGGTTTGTCTATAACCAAAATCCCTACAATGAAACAACTAATTTCCTCAACCAACCCCCGCACTATGAGATGGAGACATATTCTTGTGAGTACTGTGGAGGTCCTCACCCGAGTTTTGAGTGTCAAACAGGGAACACGCTTGTCTATGAGCATAATCCTTGTAACAATTATGACTACTCTTATCATGACCAACCTCCACAGTACCAAATGATTCAAACACAACCTCTGCAAATTCCTCAAGAACTTCTCCAAAATTGTCTCGATATACTCAAAGATTTAAAAGAATTGGTTAAAGAAGAGTCTCGTCAGAAAACGTATGCTGAAGAACAAGCAGCTAGAGTAAGTTCTCAATATTGGAAACCTCTCGTGTACGACTATGATGACGACGACGACGACGACGATGATTTTGATGAGGAATCTACGACTCCGAGTGGCAATCCCACTCCCGTTTCAGAGCCTTTCATTTCCGACTCTTCCCCTTCACTCACGCCGGTTGAGAGAAGTGAATTCCTTTTAGAAGAAGTCGATGATCCTATTTCTTTGAAATTTTTTGATCCCAAAGACTCTCTTACCATGGGGGATAAGCATCTCAGCACTATTCCGGAAACGGAATCATCTAATGTTGAGAACCTTATCCCGATCCCAAGTGAGTCTGAGGGAATTCTTGACCATGAGTGTGATGTGTTTTCTCCTCTTACAAATGATCTTGTTGAGACTTTCTCAGATTTTGACAGTGATTATAGTGATGCCGATTCTTTATATTCTAAAGACATAGAATTTATTGATGCATTACTTCCACATTCCGAGATCGTCAACTTAGAAGAGGATGTTGACCATGTTGTTTCCACAACAATTAATACGACTATCACTAATCCCTTATTCGAATTCGATTCTGAATTTACTCTAAATTCAGTTAATCCAATCTTTGATAGTGATGAGTCTGACACGGAGACTATAATGGACGAGGTGCATATTTATAGCCCACGAAGTACCGCACATGTCCCACCTCCGTATACTCTTCATGAGGAGTTCTCCAGTGAACTCACTCATATCATATCTCCGCTGGAGTATGATTGCTTGGATGGCAAAGATCATGATCGGGGGGAGAGAATCTCAATTTGCATAGTTATGACAAATCTTCCCACCCTCCCAACCGAGATGCCTTCCAACCCAAAGAGCTCAACCAATAAAATCCAAATAAGTGTAACTACACTTAATCCCGAGGAAGAAGATCTAGTCATGATTGTTATCATGATTTTCCTTCTTTTCTTCACCTACTCGGTGACTTCCTCTCTTCTTCACTCCTTCGGGAATGAGGATACTATTTTTGATCCTGGCATTTTCATTCATCATTTTTGAGCCGGTTCTCTCTATATCTCATCGGTGTGGAACTTTCGCATGCTTCAATGTTTATCCAAATATCTTGAATGAAAGTCCGATGGAGATTGTTTCTTCCACTTTGCTTCCCCATGAACCAATGAATTCGGGGTCGAGTCAAGCTAGCGACTCGGAAATCAAAAACAGTAGCACACACTATATGGGTTTTCACCCATATTTCTGTCTTCTTACCCCCTTTCTACCACCTAAGTGTGGGGGTGATGCCCCACATGTTATATATATATATATATATATATATATATATATATATATATATATATATATCTTTAAAAAAAAAAAAAAAAAAAAAAAAAAAAAAAAAAAAAAAAAAAACTTCTAAATAATGGTCGTAATATTTCCCTTTTACGTTCTTTGTTTCGGCATAACCGCCGGTACTTTGAATATTGAGGGCAATATTCATTTCTAAGTGTGGGGGGGAATTCTCACGAATTTCATATATTATCCACCCAATTCCCCCGTTTTTGGCCAAAATTTTTTTTTGGAGTAAGTGTTTTACACTTACTCAGCTTGGTTATCAGTCTGCCTTGTCTGTAAGATAAAAGGATTGGCTAATCCAGGAGCAAACGGCTCTTGGTAAAGATATATCAAATCCATTTATGGCTTGCAATTTGCCCAAAATTGTATGGTTTTCAGCTCACCATATCCTAAAAAGTGAAGAGTTGGCTAGCCCGCAAGATTATGGCTTGTGGTAAAGGCAGTGGGAAAACCATAATTGGTATTCAGCTCACCAAAGATAATTCTGATAATTTATCTAAGAGTTGGCTAGTCCAGAAGGGTACGGCTTCTGGTAAAGACACATCAAATCCGTTTACAGCTTATGATTTGCTCAAAATCATTTGGTTATCAGTGTACCAAGGTTCTTACTTGAACTGAAACATTTGGCTACTCCAGAAGTGATGGCTTTTGGTAAAGAGTTTTTAAAACCCATTAAAGCTTCAAATCATTGCTAGGGACTAGCAATATCTTAGTGTGGGGGATTGATGAGTGTCTATATACTCATCATTTTTGTACAATATAAACTGCAAAATCATCTGAAAACACTCAAAAATGCTTCAAAATGATGAAAATATCACAAATC
Organism: Chrysanthemum seticuspe; assembly: GCA_019973895.1. Classification (NCBI taxonomy): domain Eukaryota; kingdom Viridiplantae; phylum Streptophyta; class Magnoliopsida; order Asterales; family Asteraceae; genus Chrysanthemum; species Chrysanthemum seticuspe. The sequence continues at coordinate 201,834,779 of BPTQ01000006.1, read as the reverse complement.
AGTGTTTTATGTGTTTTAAATGCAAAAATATCAAAATCAGATGAAAAACGTATCAAATTTGCAAAATTGGCAGTTTTAGTCCCCCAAGTTTCAAAAGTTGTCAAAAACAGTCCCTGGTATATCTAAATAAAGAAAAATGTCATTTAAGGTCCATGGGATTCAAAAGTTGTTAAAACAAACCCTTCAAAGTTTAAAATTTGCAAAATTACAACTTTGGTCCCTCAAGTTTGAAAATTGTCAAAAATGGTCCTTGGAATTTGGAAATTGTCAAGTTTGGTCCTTATACTATTGGGGATTGTCACTTTTAGTCCTTGGAACATCTTTGATAAAATGGCAGCCTTGGTCCTTAAAGTTTCAGAAATTACATAATGGTCCTTGTATTATTACCTAAGCCTTTTAAAACCTTTAAACCATTTTGGACCTTGTCAATACCCAAGTGACCCCTGCCATAGCTTTTGGACCCTTTGCTTTTTGACCCACTGACTTATCTCTAATATCTGGTCAAACCTCTGGTCAAAAACAAACACCCCGCCAAAGTCTCTTCTCCCCAACTGCTTCCCTGCTCATCCATGTCCACCCTCACCTCCACCTCATTATATCAACATCCATGTCCCCCCTCCAAACACCACAATCCAAAAGGCATTAATTAACTCCTCTCCCACACTCAATCTCACCCCAACTGGTATAAAACCCTTTTCCCGCCAAAAACAATCAATGGCCAAAAATGAACTTAAGACATCCAAGGGTCAAAAAGAGTGGTGGGAATCAATCAAGGAAGTGAGAGAAAGCATCTAGAGCTATAAAAGAGGCAAGAGAAGAGGATGCAGAGGGGTAGCTAGTTTTTAATTTTTCTTAAATGTCGTTTTTAAATCAATGTTCTAGTTTTAGCCTAAATGTTGTAGTTTTCAGTTTATTTGTATCATCTTTAAGTTTAAATATCATTGTATTGTACTTTTGAGAATCAATTTCAAGTTTGGTTTAAGTTCCAAGTTTTTAGTTAACTGTTGAAAAAGCTATTTTCAAATTTTTGTATTAAAGCTTCCAAGTAGCTTTGTGTTAGCTTAAATAAGCTTATTTAAGCTTATCATAGCTTTTTGCAAACTTATATTTCATTTTCAAGTAAAATTGTCTCATGGTCAACGAAAGTCAAAACTGGCCAAGAATGGATTTGGTGATGATGTGGGATGATGCAGAGGTGGATATGGGTTGGATTAGAGTAGCATAGCGTAGTTATGGGTTTGGTTTAGCTTACAACACCAGTTGGACAGTTGTAAGTAATTTTCTCATTTTCCAATTTCAAGTCAAAATTGCAGTTTCTGTTGGTACTAGTATCTGTGATCATGAGTAGTTCTAACTTGTTTTCTTAAGTTGTTTTTAGGTCTAGTAACTTAGTTTGATCAAAATCTTAAGCTGAATCAGTAGCTTGCCCATTTTCACTATCATATCAGCTTACTTAAGGGGTGTTTGGATTTGTTGTTATCACTATATTTAAGGTTGTTTGTAGCCTTGTTCTTGGTTGATACATATTACATTAGGATAATATAATTCATTTCAGTCATAAAAACTAGTGCTTGTTTTGTAAAAAGTCAAAATTAGTCTTAATCTCAACTTGAGTGTTAACTGTTAAGATTTTAAATTGCAAATCTCACCATAGTAGCTTAAAACTTAGTACTTTAGTTTAAAATCATCTTAATATAGCTTATTATAACATATTAAGTCCATAGAATCAGTTACAAGTTCATAAAAGTCAAAGTGCTAGTGTAATAAAAAAGTCAAAATTTCTAAATACCCGTTTTTGAATAAACTTTGGAATTTTATTGTGTGCTCATTATTAAGATTTAGCTTAAATGCTTTTGGGAAATTAATATTTAGCTGCTAAAATAAATTAGAAAAATACTAGTTTAGTTTTAATCAGCTTATAGAGTGCTTATTCTTTAGCTTCTTTTGACTGCCTTTTTCTGAAAAATGCCCTGTGCAACAGTGCTTGTTTTGGCTTATTTTGTGCTTATTTTCAAGATATATTGCTTATTCAGTTGTTATTCTAGCTTGTAATCATTTATCTAGTTTGTTCTTAGTTAGCTCTTGCTTATTTAGAAGCTTATTAGTAACTTAGCTTAAAAACTTATGCTTATTTCATTTTTTTGCACAACTGTTGAAATCGTCAGCTTATTTTGAGCTTATTAGTCATATTCATAAAAAGTTCTAGTTATAGAAAGTGCTTATTTTCTTGTGTTTAACAAGTTTGTAAAAGAAAAATCGAAAAAAAAAATAAAAAGGCAAAAAGGGGCTGCTGAGATTCGAACTCAGGACCTCCTGCACACCCAGCCACGCTTCAGCACACACCTGCACAACCAACTGCCCTTGGGACTTGTCTTGGTTTTATTTTGCAACATTTAATATATAAGGGTATTTAGTCAGTTTTGCTTTAAGCACTTCTTTAGCTTATTTTGAGCTTATTTCACATAACAACCATCTAGTTTTTTATTTTTCTTAGATCAAGCATAAGTTAAAGTAGTTTTTGTGAATTTTTCATATTTTTCTAAAAACGTTTAGTATTTTTAATAATTAATTTAGTTAAATTTAGTTTTTAAATCATAATAAATAATTTAAGAGTCGAAAAAATACCCGGCTTTTTCCTAAAATTTTCTTTTATCATATAGTACGTAATAAAATTGTTTTTACACTTGTAGGACTTTTATTTCATAAATTTTACGTTTTGTCTTGCGCTCCAGCGTAATTTTCGTACATAACGCTCGTTTTAGTTTTAAGTAACGTTTTTAGATAATTTGAGTTTACGTTTTAGTTAAAATAGTTTATTTAAGTTATTTTATTTTATAAAATCACAAAAACATCATTGTAAAAATAGTGATAGCGTTTATTTAATATATTTTATCTTCTTAATTTTCTTAATTTGTATTTAAGTCGCTTTATTTTATAAACTTTTTCAGTAGTATAATTATCCTATCCAAATCCTTTCCGATCACTATCCTTAGTGATCATTCTATCGTCTGATCAAGCGTTTGCACACCATTGAGTCTCCGTGGGACTTAACGACCCGGGAATTCATTGTATTCTCTGATCTTCATTGTATTTGTGTTTTAAGCAGTTTTAAGCTTCTTACGGTCTGCCATTCACAAGTGGTAGGCTTGTGTGAGGTAGCTTGACTGTTTTCAGCATAGATCAAACGTACACATTTCTTTTCTTTGGAGTACGAGGCCTGAACTGATGTGAACACATGTCATAATCTCTCTCTTTTCAGCTCTCTTAGCAAAACATGTAATCAACCCCATTATCATTCAGTAGGCTCTTTGTAGTGACAGCTGATGGAGAAAACCCGATATAATGAATTTGACCCTGAAGTAAACTACCCTGAACTCGTGACTTAAACTTGCACATATGTAACAAAGAGCGGTGCCGATTTCCATTAGCATCTCTAAGTACTCTCTATGTACTCTATACTCTTCAACCAACCAACCATCAAGTATAAGACGTACATTACCTCTTGAAAATCCACAATTGAATGTGACACTGAGCACTACAACGTTACTCCTTTAAGTGATAGTTATTTTGAGGTGATAAGAGCCCAATTCCCCCAAGTGGTAAAAGAAGAGGTAAAAGTCACCCAACAATAACTAGATTTCCAAGTCTTCGTTTTTGATAATAAGCTCGAACAAGGATCATGAAGAATCTTCATCCAACCATCCCCGATACCTTCAGATACTAAGTACACTCGCCCGTGATATTTCACTTCAATCTCAAATAAATAATACTGAATTAACGCCGTTGTCACATCTTCTGAAATGCTCAAATCTAGCCTTCTTTGACATTTAAATGAACTTTGATAATGGTTTCATCCCGACCATGGTTAAAAGCACATAACCCCGTAAAACCATGTAATAGCCAAACTACCATGACGAATATCCAAACGCACATCCAATTCATGAAATACATCCTTTTATCCCTTCTTCGAAGCAGAAACTGTAGCACCAGCATCAAGTAGGATCCAAAATTAAAATTTCTCTTCTCCAAGATGGTTCCATCATTACGGGATTTTACAACTCTATGGTTAAACCGAGAAATGATTTCTTTCGCGGGATTTTACAAAACCAAGAATAAACCGTAAGATAGATCCGGAAATGCACTTTACTATTACCAGGATGTTTCCGTTGTCATGGGATTTTACAAGTCTATGATTTAAACCGAGAAATAGGTTCTTTCGCGGGATTTTACAAAATCAAGACAAAACCGTAAACAATGTCAGTTTGAATAAGTTATGACAACTTTGGTTTCGGTGAATATCTGTTTTAGGGGAACATGCAGCGGTTCATCAACAGTTCATTATCCAATATCAACAACATCAACAACCATCCAATCAACACTTTGGTAAACACATCATTCACGCATATTGTCGGCTATTGTAGTCACCACATGGAGAAGTAAACTCGATATACCAAATTTGATCATGAAGTAGAATTCCTCAAGTTTGTTACTTAAACTTGTACTAATCCTCGTGAACAAGAAACGGTGTACCCAATGTACAAAACCTCTTGACATTCTCAACTGAGTGAGACACCGAAGTGATAGTTACGTTGTGAGTTAAGCGAGAAAGAATCACAAACGTAATTAAATGACCAAGTCTTAATCACACTCAATAAACGCCCAAACAAGTCATCTTCATGGAAGGGTAGAAAGAAAGAAGACGAAATAAGTGAACGCGCCCGAAAACCTTACTTCAAATCCTAATAAGAAATACCAAGTACAAACAACCCCGTAGTCAACTTCGTTCAACCATCAATTCAAGCCATGACATATTATTCTCCGTGAAAATGCATAAACCAAAGTATCAATCCACATAACATATCGAATTTCATTATCACACCAAATCTCATATTCACAACAACTATCATCATCAAAATCATCTCATCTCATTAACACATCACATATAGACCAAGGCTACATATATAGAAGCTCATCCGACCCAATCTTGTGTGAAGCCCAAGCATGGTTACTTGTAATAATTGAGGCCCAATCCATGAAAATCAATCCAACGTTCAAATCATGTATTTACGGTCCAATTTTGACAATCCCTTCGGTCCATCATTAACGTTGGCTTGTTTGAACAACTCACTTTTCACGACAATAACAAATCCGTTCAAGCTTATGAATGATATTACGACATCAAAGCCCAAATTATTTATAAACAGATAATACCCAATCCAGTCCACAAACCGCATACCGTAACCAAGCCTATAATCAAAGGCTCATCATAAAATCCAACATACCTGAATCAACTCTCATATATCTCATATATCAACAGATCTCAACGCACGTATTATATCTCACCCGGTGCATCAATGTTGATTCTCGGCCTAAATAATCACACATACTACGGTCCATTTAAATCATTATATGCCCACGTGACTAATTTCAAAATTACGAGCCTCATGAGAAACGCAAATACCACGAATATCATGCAGTTCATGTGACTTATGTCAATTAAATGTGACATTATATAAAACACACGATTCATTATAGTACAATTAGAGCTCCACGAGTTAAAAAGTAACACAATGCCTCAGTTTACTCAGTTGGCCCAATGGAGACATACAAGATTTCAACACCAATAATGTTCGGCCAAACCCTAAAATCTCTCATATTATCAAAACCTAATCACAAACTATCGCCTCTTTTTATTTTTATCTCCTATAATTTCTCAGTCACCAAAACCAATCGCTTCACAGATATTAGTCCAAATCTCAATTACACCCTAATTATCATCACAAAGACTTACCGCCTCTACCCTCATTAGCACGCAGCCAACATATTTATGCCATCTCAGATGATCACCATCAAGATTTAAAATATCACGATAAGCATACCATCATGCTTGCCACAGAGATGGCTGGAGCATGGTTTCGTGACAGCCACATGGATGGCTTGATAAAATGAGGCGGCTATGAGATTTAAACCACGGACTGAAGGTAAGATAGATATAGGATTAAGTCGTATGTGAATTGTTTTTAAACGACCTTAAGAAAACTGAGTTAACATTAGTTGTTAATATCATTTCTTAGTTCGTATATTTAAGATGGTTGGGTTTATGATGAGATTCGTTCATATAAACAACTTTTTTTAAAACGATTGAGATTATGAACGCTTCTGAGATCCTTTAGATGTTCCTCTGATTTCGAATATTTGTGAGTCAAGATCAGTGATGAAATCCTTTTGGTCATGAGTCATAGGACGAATTAATTTGAGACCCAAAAGTGATTGACTGAGATCTATTTTAAATTTCTTTTCATTCAATGAGTCTTGATGAGTGATGAGGTCTTGTTTTGAGGTCTTGGAAGAGGTTTAGATATCGTTGATGATGTAGACTAGTACATAAAGTTTTTGTTAACCGCTGTTGATGAATAAAATTATAGACTGATGATGTTGTTTAGAACTGAGGTCGTGTTGAAGTTTTGGTATATGGTTTAAGTCATTTTGTGGTCGTAGTCATGGTTCAGTCACTCTTCTTCTTCATTTCTTTCACCAAGTCGCTAACAAGTCATGAACCAAGTCGCTAGCTGTTTTCATCAAAGCAAGTCGCTACCTGTTTTCATCAAAGCAAGTCGCTACAACTTATTCAATAACAAGTCGCTACATCTTGAGTCATAAGTCGCTATGTCTAAGTTGCTAAATTGCTAGCGAGTTAGTCAAGTCGCTATTGACTTTTACAAGTCGCTATTGACTTGAGTTGATTAAAGAATCAACTCGCTACATGTCTCAGCTCGCTACTCAGATTCAATGAATCTAGACAACTTGTAAAGACAAGTCGCCAGGTCTGTTTTTGGGTTCATCAAGTTGCTAGCAAGGTATTACAGTTTTCCGATGAGTTTTCCGACTACATTTCCGACCATCTTTATACTTACCCAGAAAACATCATATGAAACTGCTATGAAATATTTCATTTTGACCCATTTTTTTGGACTTTAAAACCTGACCATATGACCAACAGATAATACCAGATACTTATTAACCTATTAGACAACAGTTTGGACCTTAAAACAGATGACCACTTTAGACAAAAAAAACAGATTCATATAACCCATAACAGATATGACCATCAATGTTTGACCATAGATTTGACCACATGACACTTTTGACCAAAATAAGATACAAAAACATTGTATAAAATCTGTAACCAAAACTATAGCAGAAAACATCCGACCACAAAAAGGTATACAAAACAGTTTTAACAAGAATCAAAGACCATAATAAATCGACACAACACAATAACCTTGGCTCTTGTACCAATTGTAGGATCGTAATATTTATTTTGTTGATGATTCGGGTGGTCTTGGATGATCAAAATACATGTTTGCCATAGTTAGAGAGTTAGTAGAGAGAGAGGGTGTTCTTGCTAGAGGTTTACACAAAGGGAATATTAGATTGAATGAGAAGCACCACCCCTTCCATGGATGGAAGGGGTATTTATAGTTACAGAATACACGACCTCCTATCGGCCTGTGGATCAGGGATACAGTGGGTAAAGACCCGTCCTTCCTCCACGGTGTTACACTACGCTAAACTAAACTAACAACTAATTAATAAACTGAAAAATAACGTAACTAATGATATGTCTACGAACTAACTTATGCTAGATAATATTTGGGGTGACCGACTCTTTACTTATGGAATTTCTAATTCCTAACAATATATCCTTAGCATCCTGCATGAAGTGAAAATCACTCAAGTGATCCTCAGGAATAGCTTGAAGAAGAATCGTTTTCACTTTGGTTTCTCTCTGAACCACCAGTAACTCTTCAGCAGTTTTAGGAGGAACGTAAGTCATGTTACCATCAGCATCTGTGGTAGTCCTCTTCAAACTGTTTCCCTTCCTTACAATCTCCCACAGATTCCAATCAATGTTGGAAATCCAGTTTTGCATCTTCATTGCCCATAAATCATATTCTTCCTTCTTTAGGTAAGGAAACTTAGCGTTGTTGTTCGAGAGACTTAGTTGTTGCAGATGGGTAGTGTTTTGGTTGTTGGTGACATCCATACCGTCATCTAATCCAGGCATGGTGTATGTTGTATTGGTTGTATGGGTGTTTAGAAATGATTATTCTTAGTATCGTAGAGACTCTCTCGAGGCTCTGATACCACTTGTTGAAACGTTAGATCTTGATAGATCTTGAGCACTCGCAGATCGTTAGTATTGCTTATGTAATCACAAACAAACTAATAGACAATCTCTACGACTTATATTCTTTAGCGGAAATCAAATATAAGCACAAACACAAATAACTAAGAACACATTGATCCTCTATGGATCTTTATATTACTAAAACTTTGTTTTTCAACTCGTACATAATTCATTCTATTGTGTTCCTTTTATAGATAAGGAACCCTAACTTGTTTCCTAAGAAACATATAATCATAAAACTAAATAAGATATACATAATCACTTCCTAATAAAGCTCATGCATATCCTAACTAACTATAGAAAACACGGAATAACTATTTCCGCAGAAACAAACTACGTACTATACTACTTCAGCAAATTCTGTTCTTCAGCATAAACATTGAACTTCAGCAGAATCCTTCGGCAGAAACATCAGCAGAATTCTAACTTAGCGGAATTCCCAACAAGATCTATGTTTGTAGTTTTGTTTTTGTGTGACTCTCTAGGTTCCTCTTAAAGGCGAGATCACCACCTTTGAAGTCAAGCAAGCTCAAGTCCATGAGTTGCCATGCTTCCTCATCATCAAGACTACTGAAGTCCTCTTGTTGTTGGTTCTTTTCTTTCTTCTAAGAAGTGTAGTGTTGAAAACATTAGTGAAAGATGTCTCAAGTGTCAAGACAAGACATTAGTGAAAGGTGTCGATCGTCCGTATTGTAGGTATTAGTGAAGGGTGCCTAGAAGTCAAGTCACAAGACATTAGTGAAAGGTGTCTTGAAGATCTAGTTAAAGGCATTAGTGAATGGTGCCTAATATGTACATTCGATATGGTGTGTTTCGATGTACAAGATAGATTAGTATTGGGTCCAAGGATATTGTTATCCTTGTTGACATTATACGGAGTAGATCTCCTTTGGGATTAGTCGTTGGTGTAGTGTTGGTTTGTAGTTCCTCCATTGTAATGGAACTCGGTACTTAGCCTAGTACTGGATAAAGGGTAGGCGACGTTGTGGTAGGTGTGGTTCACCTTGGTGTGAAAGAACCCGGTGGTTAGCCTAGTACCGGAAAAAGAGTAGGCAACGTTGTAAAGGTTTCTCCACCATAAGGAGTCGGTGTTGTGTAGTGATTACAAACTCTCGAGTAGGTGACTCGGGGAGTGGAGTAGGGCAAGGAAGGTGTCCTTGTAGCCGAACCACTATAAATACTCGCGTTATGGTTTTGTGCTTCTTACTCTTATCTTTTCATTACATATTTATACTTCTATATGTTTGTTTATCAACATCCAACACACACCCAAATAGATTGACATAAGTCGATCTAAATAGTTTAAAACGAGTTTTAATTGGCAAAACTATTCAACCCCCCCCCCCTTCTAGTTTTCCACAGACACTTTCCATGTTTCGAATCTTAAGAAGTGTCTATCGGATGAAACCCTTGTCGTACCCCTAAAGGACATACAACTCAATGACAAACTTAGATTCGTATAAGAACCTATTGAGATCATGGACAGGGAAGTCAAGAGGCTTAAGCAAAGCCGCATTCCTATCGTTAAAGTTCGATGGAATCATAAGAAACGAGGTGCAGATTTCACCTGGGAGCGCGAGGATGTAATGCGTTCCAAGTATCCCCACCTGTTCACCCAACCACCCATTACAACATCTGCGAGTTAAACCGCGGGACGCGGTTCTCTTGAAGGGTAGGTACTGTAAGCTCCCGGAAAATTTCATTGTACTTAAGACTTTAATCAAAAATAAAGCACGATTTACATCATCATGAAATTTTCTACTTACTACATTTGCATATCATTTTACATATGCATGATCAACGAAGCCTGAACGTTCATAAATATACCGTTGTGATCAGAATGAAATTCCCCATGATCCCGATATTCTTAAAATGCTTAATATATATATATATATATATATATATATATATATATATATATATATATATATATACATATATATATATATATATATATATATATATATATATATATATATATATATATATATATATATATATATTTAATTTTATAAAAATATTAAATAAATAATAAAATAAAATAAATTATGATTGGACCGGGCCTAGGAACCTTAGTGGGCCTCGAGACAAGCCCAACTCACTATCTAGTACCATTGGGCTTCATTACCATGACAAGCCCAACACCACTACTACTTCAATTGGGCCTTTTGTCTCCAACCGATCCAATACCCGAGCCCAACTCACCCTTATACCTCCTTGGGCCTTTGCCTTGTGTCCGATCCAACCTTCAAATCCAAGCCCACCCAAATTCTTCTCCATTGGGCCTCGTCATTCGCCCAGCCCAAGTGCACTATACTTAGGAGTTTTGTACTCAAAATTCACTAAGTATTATTTTTGCTATGTTCTTCTATAAACCGGTCGACCAAATGAAAGACAAAAACATAACAAATGAAACAAAAGATCATGCAATCCCTTAGTCTCTAGTGTTGCGTGTGTAGGTATGTAACAAGAAGAAGAAACCACACATGCTTCTAAGCCACCCTAAATACCATTTAAATAATCCCCTAGTACTATAATATACCCCCTAATCCCTTGACCTTCACCCATTGACCTTATAAACCGTGGGGTATTATGTTTCCTTTTTTTCGACAAGGCAAGATCATGCCCCTAATTCTTGCTGCCACAACCGCACACCCAAAACTAAAACAACCATGTGCTAAATTACCTTGGAACTTAGATGATCTACACTTAAAATAATACTAACACCATACTCATTTTCCCTTTAAAAACCAACATCTATGTCTTGGCCAAACTCACAACATCATAAACTCTCTCAAACACTTACACCCTCTAAGCATAAAACGTTCACTGTGGTAACGAAAGGGAAGAGAAGAAAAACGTTGCAATACAAGGGAATAGAAAATATTGGGTAAATCGATTAAGTTATAAGGAGAACAAGGGGTTCTCGTGGGCACTTCTTCTCGTTCACCTCTCGCACATATCATCACCACTCATTTTGAGTGTAGTAAGTCTCTTTCAACTCGTTTCCATTTCATTTCCTCATTCACATTCGTATATCACACGTTAAAATATTATGTGCCCCTATTGATTCAATTATATGAACAAATGTAATTTATACGAGACACTAGTAATCCAATAACCTAAGCCACACGTTCATAACCCTTAAATACACGCTCTATAACACGTTAAATGTTTTCTTTGAGTACCCATAATCATTATCATTCTTGTTTAAGTGTGTGTCGCGTATAGCCAACTTATAAACTCACTTGAAACTAATCTTGTTAAGTGTCAACGTGTTAAACTAAGCTATAACACCAAATTAAACGAATAGAAACTCATTTGAAAACCCTCCACATTGCCTCATTCGTTTCCAAAAATCAAACCAAAATCGATTGGGCCTTGAGGCCCAATACGTGAAAACTACAGCCCAATATGAAAAATAATAAGCCATAAACTCAAAATAAGTTAAATATGAGCTAACATAAGCTTTTGAGGAAGCTAAATGAAATAATAAGTCGAAACATGAAATTTGGACTATTTTTGCAAATATTTTGGGAATCGGGTGGAAAATGTAACTTTTCGAATGTAAAAGGGTGTGTTTGTACGTAAAGTTCATGCATGGGGAAAAGTCTAGGGTGGAAAGGGTAAATATCCCAAACTTAAAGGGTCGATTTATACATGCGTGTGTATGCATGAAAAGTCTAAGGGCCAATGTTGTAATCTAACCAAACTAGTCTAAATATGAAATATAAAGTTTTGTGTCAAAATTGTAAACTTGGAAAGTTAAGGGACTAAATGCGTAAAAATTGATTTTAAAACACTTTTTAAAAATAGTTTCTTCCAATAGTTAGTTGAGGGACTAATCATTTCTGGAAATTTGGAACATAAAGTATTTTCGGGGTAGAAAGTGTCATTTTCCCATACTTGAGGGACTAATCTTGTATATTTTGAAACTTGAGGATAAAAAGTGTAAATTTGGAGAAAAGTTTAGAAAAACTTATAAACTTATCGTGACTTCGTAAAAACGAGTATTTTGATCATTTAAGTGTTTTTAAAGTATTTTACTATCGGATATCATTAAACATATTACATATATATATATATGTATGCATAATTATATGTATGTATAATTATATGTATGTATCAATATATATGTATGTATGTATATATATATATATATATATATATATATATAGAGAGAGAGAGAGAGAGAGAGAGATTAGATCATTTAAAAAGTTGATCTCAAGAGAAAAGTAATCTCAACCATTGGATCACCCCCTCTTCCCCTCCCTTTTTTTCACACCAAACTACAGGGAACTAATTGTATTTTCCTCCATTCTTTAAGGAGGTTTTGTAAATTCGCATCCCTACCCCCCTCCTCACCTCGCCTCGCCCCACCCGCCAATTTTTTTTTCTGGGAGCCAATTATTTTTGGCCATAAATTTCCCGCCAAATTTTTATAACTGTGATGCACCTTCTTATTCTGGTGCATCACAGTTATAAAAATTTGTTATAACTATGATGCACCAAATTTTATAACCGAGATGCACCCAACGATTGTTACCTAATATGCTCCAATAACATTGCAATAACTTAGTATACTATGCTCTTTAAGGGGCATTAGTTGTACAACCAGAGACGGAGCTATGGTAGCGTCGCATGCTAGTGCATAATTCGTGAATTGATGAAAAGTAAGTTAACCATGTGATTAATAAAATGACTCTGAAACATGTTAGGATAATTGATTTCATTGTATATTTAACCATGTGATTAATAAAATAAGCGTGTTGAATCAGCTGAAAAATCTCTCTTTTATACACAAAGGTTGACGGTTCTAATTCAAAACTTTTTCTAGAATAAGTTAATAACATATACGATCTGATGCACCTTTTTATTTTGGTGAATCACAGTTAAAAAAAGTAGTTATAACTATTATGCACCAATTTTTATAACTGAGATGCACAAAAAAAAGGTGCATCACAGTTATAAATTTTTGGCGGGAAAAAAAAGTTTTGCCCTAAATTTTTTTTTTCTGGCTAGAATTTTTTATTTTTTTATTTTTTATTTTTTGCGGGAGGGGGGGGGGTGGGTGGTGGTGGTATTCAAAACTTACCCCCGAAGTTAGAGATGTTTCAAATTAGACCCTATAACTTTTTTTCTCACTTTTCTCTCTAATTACACTTTTCTATGTGAGATCAAACTTAAAGTTGTAAAAATAAGATCTAGTCTAAAAAACCACTAAAACATATATAAATAACAATTTTAGCAATAATACACATAAAAATAATATTTTAATACAAATTAACATTTTAGCAACTAATAACCAAATGATACATGAGTTTGGATTAGTGATACACCTGATACACATTACATTAATAAATATTCTAAAACCTGATACACATACAAAAACCTGATACACGTTACACTTCTAATCAAAGTGTATCACCTAAGTTTCGTAAATTTTAAAAAGAAATCTATCGAAACTTTAACAATTTTAGTTGTAGTTAATAAAAAAATTATTTTTGTTGTAAGGAGGGTGTCGCTTGTCAAATTTTAGTTGGATCTCATTTTAACAACTTTAAGTTTGATCTTATTTGATCTAGATTCTATATATATATATATATATATATATATATATATAGAGTTAGTATCAAATAAGAAGATTACTTAAAATAAGAAGAACTATAACCGCAAATCCGATATGCACCGACCTAAATTAGATGCATCCCTATAATCTTAGATGCATTATAATGTACCATAGTGTATTTTCTAGCTTTTAATCAGATGCATATACATATAAGATGCATTTCATGATTTCTCTTGTTTTTTGTTCCTCTGCATGTGCCGAAATCATGAAAATCAATTTGCAAAATCTATACATCAAATTAACTTTCAAACTCAAGATGGTGCATCTATATGAATAGAAATGCATCTAATGCAAGTCGTTGAATGTCAAATGCATGATTTTGCACTTCTCACCACTTCTTATTTTAATTTACTTCTCATTGGATCCCTACTCTATATATATATAACTATAATCCGATAAAGCGCACGTGGGATCTAAACAAACTAAAATACTCAATAACACCATCATTTTTACGAGATCACAACGGGGGAATATTTCACTTAAGTGTAAGTGAGGATCTTTGATAAATATCAAACTAAGACAATGTATCACATAAATTAACTTAAAACGTTAGGCACGCACACACCCTATTGAATTGGACAATTCAACGATCTATTGAATAAGAATATTCAATGCTCTATTATTTTGGTTGCGAACCAAAATGTTTATCATATTCTGAGACTCGCCATCTCATCATTTTTAGGTTTCGGTTTGGAACCACCGCTACATTGTGCTTGATCTATTTGTACTTGTTCATTATCATCAAGGTGAGTTCATAGCCTCGCTTTTACTTTTATTTGTGTCAAAATTGTAAACTTGGAAAGTTAAGGGACTAAATGTGTAAAAATCGATTTTAAAACACTTTCTAAAAACACTTTCTTCCAAGGACCGAAACTATCATTTCTGGAAATTTGGAACATAAAGTATTTTTAGGGTAGAAAGTGTCATTTTCCCAAAGTTGAGGGACTAATCTTGTATATTTTGAAACTTGAGGATAAAAAGTGTAAATTCAGGGAAAAGTTTAGAAAAACTTATAATATTATCGTGACTTTGTAAAAGTATTTTACTAACAGATATCGTTAAACATATTACACACACACACAGAGATATATATATATATATATATATATATATATATATATATATATATATATATATATATATATATATATAATTATAAGATTATAATTATATATATAACTATAATCCGATAAAGCGCACGTGGGATCTAAATGAACTAAAATACTCAATAACACCATCATTTTTACGAGATCACAACGGGGGCCCTTAAGCGTAAGTGATGATCTTTGATAAATATCAAACTAAGACAATGTAGCACATAAATTAACTTAAAACATTAAGCACGCACACACTCTATTGAATTGGACAATTCAATGATCTATTGAATAAAAATATTCAATGCTCTATTATTTTGGTCGCGAACCAAGAATGTTTATCATATTCTGAGACTCGCCGTCTCATCATTTTAGGTTTCGGTTTGGAACCTCTGCTACATTGTGCTTTTTCTATTTGTGCTTGTTCATTATCATCAAGGTGAGTTCATAGCCTCGCTTTTTCTTTTATTTGCAAATCCCGCGAGGGAGATACATGCTATAAACTAGAACACAAGGTTTTTCATAAATGTTCGCTACTTGATTATTGGTACTGCCTAAGTATTTAGCCATAAGTCCCCTGTATCTTGACTATTAGTCACCGCGAGTGAACGCATATATCGTGAATAGTACTATGGGGAGTAACGACCCCGTCTTGGTTATAGAGAAATAACTGGGGCACACCATATTTGAATTGCATTAGGTAATTGGCTATTACCTCCTTTGGGGCAAAACTTACGTACACCAGTAATTCGGTGTATGCAGTCGAGTCTTGGTTGCATGAGCTTAGCGCATAATAATCTATGATTTTCTTTATGATATTGTTAGTTTACAATTATAATGCTCATATTCTTGTGTTCAACTGTTATTTAAACCTATGAATTTCACTCAACATTTTTGGTGACCTTTTTAGCATGATATCTCAGGTAATTAGTGAATATTATGTCCAAGGCACGGAGTGGGGCATACCAAGACCTTTCTTATGGTGTAAACATTAAGTTGTCGTTTCTTTCAAACTCATGCTCTTTATTTTGGGAAAACTCTTGAACAATTTGAAATGTTTTGTAACAACTATTAGTTTTCGATGAATGATAACTATTTTTAATAAAACGTCTCTTTCGAGTCGTTTTCTATGATTTTTGACTATGATCTCCATTCGAGTAACACCCGATTAGTCTTTCGCTGTCATTATGATCTCAGGGGGTGTTACATCGGATCATGTTTGTCATCTTTCCTTGGCCTCTTTTCTTTGCCCACATCTGCCTTGCACGAAGTCTGAAGTTGTTTTGCAACTAAACAATCATAGAGAATTTCATCTTCTTTAGACATCTGACCAACTCTCCCAGCCATCTTTGTCAAGAGAGTTGAGCTATAAGGTCTTCTTCAGTGATTTCTGGGGGTTTGATCAGCATTGTGTGCATAGTAACAGGTGTTGAACTGACCACATCTTTAATCATTTGTTTAATTAGTGGATGCATTTGTCTCTTCAACAGTTCCTTTGTAACCGCGGGAATGTTCTTTGTTAGAAAAGCTTCAACGTAGTTAACGATTAGCTTTTCCATTTCACCTTGAACATCCCTGGTGAGGAACTTTTCTATCTCTTGCTTGGATTTTTGAAAGCTTTCCATTTTTTCAGTCAAGTCAGTGACCAAGCCCGTGAGTGTGTTTACTTGTGCTTCAAGTTTGTTCTGCTTTCTTGATCGAGCTTGTTTCATTGCCTTTTGAATCTTGACTCTGCATGTGACATCTATGTGTCAGCTTTCTTCTTGACAGATTTGCTAGTTGACTTTGATGTTGTTTGTGTTGGTGGAGGTGACGACTGAGTATATGATTCAGGCATCGTTGAAGAGTCCTTTGGTGAAGCAGAAGAAGTTTTGGGGTTTTGTTCAGGGTTTTCGAGGATGTTGGCATCAATTTATTTTCGTAATCTTTCCTCTTCAGCCTTTTTATCCTCTTCAGCCTCCTTACGTTTCCTTTCTTCTCCTTCTTCTTCCGCCTTCTTCACATCATCTACAGTAATGAATAAATTCTCCTCCATTTCATCGTTTGCGTCAAACATATGTTCATCCTCTTGTTGTTTCTCCTCTTCATTGGAAACCATGGTGGTCCTACCCTTTTCTATACATGGTTGATAAACCGGATCCGTAGAGAGGTAGAGTAACGGTGTGTGTTTCCTCAAGAGGTGGAGCACTGCTGCTTGAACCTCCTTCCCCACCGGATTGATTAACTGGAAAAGGAGAAGGTGGTTGTTTCATTCTACTTTGTTTTAGACCGGCCTGTAGATTTCGATCATTGATTTCTTTAACTATAATACCAAAATTTGGATCTTGTTCTTCCCCAGTGGCTGACCGTTTCCCTTTGTTGACTTGTTCTTCATCATCGTCATTCTTCTCAGCAAATGTATTGATGTCTCTGTCAAGTTCTTCATAAGAGGGAATCTTCTGTTCCTCCTCCTCTTCATTAATTGGATCTTTCGCATGAGCCTATTTATATATGACGACGTCATCACATTCGGTTTCAGATGCATCTACTGGTTGAGATGATAGTTTAGGAGAAGGTTCATGCTTGATAACAGTAGCTGGTACCCTCCTCTTTTTGTAATAAGGAGCAGAGGGCTTTATCTTCTATGTACTACTTCCAAAGCTCCTAGTTTTCTCTCCCTTCTTAGCCCTAGTCTTGACTGATGAGGCTTGTGTGTCCTCGTCTTGGAATCTGACACACCGAGCCTTGAGAGCCGCATCATAATGCTTTTATGACTTCGATTCCTTGACTTTGTTAGTTAGGAGACTATCAGGAAGTTGGCACCTTGTTTATGAGTGCTCGTCCCTTGAATCCTTTCTGTTGGAATCACTCCTAACTTGTATTTCAAGTGTTAGTCATTAATATGTAATAGGTTGCTTAATTAGGCTTTTATGTTAGTAATTATGGCTAGGCTCATGTAGAAATCCCATGAGCCTATGCAAAAGCCCAATAAAGAAAGGAAGGGACTAGATGTGTTGCCCTAACTCCCTTCCCCTATAAATACTATTGTAAACCCTCATTTGAGGGTTGGTTGTTCACTTTATCTAAATCCTACGCATAACCTTTCATTCTTATCGTGTGATATTGTGTTCATCCCTCCTTCTTTATCTCATCTACATACTTGTGTTTACTTATGGTGACCTAACAATGGTATCATACGCCATCTAGTTGGGTGAAACGTATTGTTTTTGAAGTTTTAGTTTTGTACGCGTAAGTTTGGTTCGCTATACACTTTTCATACGCATAAAGCTTTGATTTTTATACTTGAAAACTCAAGATTCTTATGAGTTAAGGTTTATTTAGTGTGAAAGTTTCTGTTTTTTGCAAAAAGTTACAAACTTTACGTGTTTACATTTGTTTTTAAGATTGGTTTTCAAACGTGTACTTGGTTTACGCGTAAGGTTGAAACTATCTTTGGATCTTCAAGTTTCAAACTTTTGTGTTATTTTGGTGATTTTGAAGCTGTTTCATCATTAAAATCAGGTTTACAAAACGTTTTTGTGCATAAAAATCAGGTTTGGTGAATTTTGTACTTTTACGCCTATCAAAACCCTAATCTTACGCTTAAGCTCTATGCATAAGTTCTGGTTACGCTTAACAGTCTCTACACATAAGAAATATCTTCATTGATCTTCGAAGCTGTTGGTTAACTCAGTGTTTTCTTGCTTGGATAAGCTTGAAAACACTTCGACTTGTGGATATCTTACACTTGGATTTTTGGGTAAACCCTAAGTTTACGCATAAGCTCAAAAGCTTGCGAGTAAACACTCTACGCCTAAGATCATCTTAAGCATAAGGTTTTTTTTTACTTCTAAGCATTTAGTTTACGCTTAAGCTTACGTTTAACCTAAAGCTTACGTGCAAGAAGGATTTACGCCTAAGTTGTTGTTTACGCGTAAGTAGGAAGTTACGCGTAAGGTTGTCTGTCTACGCCTAAGCTGTGTTTTACGCCTAAGTATACTTCATCAACAAACATCAAGTTTCATTCGACTACAAAGATCCATCATCAACACAAGTTTCAAGATGTCTCAACCACCATACTCTAACTACTTTCCTCATGAGTATCCTCAACAACAATAAAAACAACAACAACAACAACTGCAACAATATCCTCCACAACAATTTCGACAACCATTACAAGTGTACTTTCCTCAAGGAGCACAACCTCTTCCACCACAAATCCCTCAACCAAACCCTCGTCAACAATATCAACATTGTAACTACTTCCAATATCAGTTTCCAGCTAAGTATGCTATGAATGTCACAACGCATAAGGAACCTTCTTGGTTTGCAAAGATGTGTGAAACTTTAAGCAGCCAACAATCTATTCATGAAGCTGGATCCCTTGATAGACCTCCAATGCTCACTCCCAAAAACTATGATCAATGGGTGATAAGTTTTTTTAGGTTTTGTGATCTCAAGAAACCACATGGTAAGTTTTTGAAGAAGGTCATCCTTGAAGGTCCTTTTCAGATGCCTACTAACACTATACCCGGAGATCCAAATGCTACTCCACCAAGAGATGATGTTACCAACATTCTCAGAGTAAATCAACTCACTACATAACAACTTCTTCACTTAGAATCTGATGAAATTGCAATGCAATATATCCTTTTGGGATTACCCAATCCGATACTTCGTAGTGTTGATGCTCAGAAGACTGCTAAAGCTATGTGGGAACACATTCATCTCCTAATGGATGGCACTGAACTCAATCAAGAAGACATGGAATCCAAAATCTACTTATCATATGAGAATTTCATGATTGAACTAGGGGAATCATTAGAGTCATACTATCATCGGTTCGCAGACATCATCAATGACTTGGACAAACACAACATCATTATGCCAAGGATTGCAATCAACACAAAGTTCCTCAGCTGTCTTGGTCCTGATTGGGAGAAGTATGTTACATTCATCCGTCAAGCTAAGAATATTCATCAAGCAACGTATGGATTGTTGTATGACTATTTGAAGCACCATCAAAAGGAAGTAGACAAAGACAGAATCATCCGTGGAGTCCCTGCTTCTCCAACTCTCCCGGATAATCAAACTCTTTCCTTGTATACTCAAGCATGTTATCCTCAATTTCCAAAATTGCCAACTGTCTTCACAAATCCACCACAACAAACTGCTCAGATTACACCATATGATCCATCACAGCAAGCATAAGAAACTTGGCTAGTTGATAACGCTACACGCGTCGTTCGGGGTCAAGGAAACTTCCTTTTCTTCGAGCAAGTTTTATAACACCCTAGGCAGTGAACCTAATCGTTGTAGTGTAGTAATTAGGGTAAGCCACGGGTATTGATATCGTTCTCTAGGGGAATAGGAATGCTATTAAGAAGTTACTACGCTAAGGTTAAGATTGAGGAAGATTATTTTTGTATTTTTATATTTTATGAAATGGAAAGGTACGAATCTCGGGTATTGGATTTGGGGGGTTGGTATTTCTACCGATTACTCTACTATTTTCTAATTATCTAAACTAAGGTTGTGGGAGTCTATGTCTAATTAATGTGTGCTCGTATGATAGTTTAAAGATGTGTTTACTTAGGTTGTACTACTCCTTAATTATCTCCTATTGATGGTTGAGTTGTCACGTCCTTATTCTTAGTTGCATTTTGTGTCTAAAGTTGTAGGGTATGCGTTTCTCCCTAACTCTTTGAACTTACCAAAGGGTCTCGTCTACAAAACCCACTAGGGATGATAAACTCTTACTCTAAGGCACTCTTTGGATAATTTAGCCTACAACTACTCAGGTAATCATATTCTAAGGTTCACAAAGATGAATCAAGCATTAAGTACACAACGAATGACCTATCGTATTACTAGATCATTGATCAAATAAGATAAGAAACAACCAATCAATATTCAATAATTAAGTTTCATACTTCCTAAGCAAACACACAAATAAATTAGCCGGACATGGAGAACATGCAAGCATACACACAAATAATCAAAGACATAATTGAATTAATGAAGTAAATACTTATCTTGATGTAAGATAGGGTTTAAAACCCTAAAATACTGTACAAGACACCTTAGGTTCGGTTTTAGGTTTTCACTCCAAAAGACTCTCTCTAAAACTGAAAAATTCGGATTCTATATATAAGATTACATATGCGACGGCGTCACCTTATGTTTCGTGACGCCGTCGTGTCGCCTTCATTAGGGTTTCGTCTTGGCCACGTTAACCTTGCGACGGCGTCACCTTATGTCCGTGACGCCGTCCTCTTCAGCTTCTGACGTCGTCTGGGTTGCATCTAGGTCGTCTGAGTAGCAACGGCCTACTCTTTTAAAGCCCGACGTCGTCACTTGAAAATAGGGTATTTGGCTACTGTATCGTCACAAAAAATCCTCCGACGGCGTCGCAATTAACACCTGACGCCGTCGCCTTCTGTTTTCAGCAGCTTTGAGTGTCTCGATTCTGACTTTGGCCATTTTCTTCATATATTCGCGCCTTTTCGTCCAAATAAGTGCCATTCCAGCATTTTGCCTTCAAGAGACCTAAAAAGTGAAAAGGAACGATATTAAGCAATAACGGATACAAAAGTGATCAAATAAGGGCTTAAACGACCCCTCAAAATGGTACCTTTTAAAACCTTATCAAATATCCCTACACTTGTTATTTGCTTGTCCTCAAGCAAATGTGCTTTTAGCCAATTAATTTATAAGTTAGGGGTCATGAAGCATTAATTCAAAACGGTCCACAACACATATAAGCCCTGCAAAAGTCATAACAAGCACGGAAATTACATACTAGCACCTCACATGGGGTGTTTGGGTACTCACATCTCTCTCGGGTGTATATGAAATATAACAAATCGGAAATGGAAGATAAACACTCATTAACCGGTCCTAGTACATAGATTACCATAGGCTTGAGAATAGATCAAACCTCCATCGCTTTGGCGTAAGCACCTAGGAAAGACTATCAAAGAGGTCTTTTAAAGGGTTGTAATGTTAGGCTTACGGTAGGGAAACAAGGTTTGGTGGGATAGGCTATTTAGTGGTGGCAAGTCAAAAATCTCTGTGTTAAATGCATACGAAGAATGGCGTTGCTAAGCCAAGACTCGACACTCTAAAACTCTAGGTAACGGAAATAAACAAACATAAATTTAAAGGATTGATGTAGGATGGTAGCCCGTATTTTTTTTTTTTTTTTTTTTTTTTTTTACACTCTATATTTTTTTTTTCTTTTTTTTCTTTTACTCTTTTTCTATTTTTTTTCGATTTTTTTTTTCATACACTTTTACTCTACCATCCTCTATGGTAACATCAAAATGATAGGGATTTATAGGCACATCCCTACACTTGAGTTTTTATTACTCTAACACTAATTTGACCCGAATTGAAAAGATCAAAACACTTGGGGTACATTATTACGCAAACAAAGGGAATTTCAATTTAACGTTCCCTTCCCGTCATTTCATAAACTTTAACTTTTCCCATGAATCCCAATCGTCCCAAAACTGTATACAAAGGATATGACTCGACTTAGCAACTCATGCAAGCAACTAGATAATTGAACTAAGGGTTTAGGGTGATAACAAACATTTGCACTAAAAGTGAGTGCATAAGGGGTAGGCTAAGGCGATTTGGGTGTATATTAGGGGGTGGGGTGTAAACAATGCTCTTCATTGATATTCCGGAAAAACCGAAACATCACGAGAACCGCGAAAAGGATAGGCTCTGAGGGGTTAACTAGGGGTATCGTGTACTAAAGATGAGTACAACGCAAAGGGTGTGGGGGAATTACTCAACCGATGTGGAAGAAGTAATTATATTACGGGTATCAAACAAGGGTTTATCCTAATGCCTCTTATCATTTAGTTATTCCTAACTACACAAGTGTAGCCTCACTTGCGATCTCGGAATGCATCACAAAACAAGTTCTAGAATCTAATATACTACCGGTTCACACTCTAAGCATTGAAGATGAATGCTTTAATTCCTACTAATCTAAGGGCGATCCTCACATTTTGGGTGGAATTTGGGTGGTAAAGGGTTTTTGTGCTAATCATGCAACTTTCTATCCATGAGACGCTTTTGTTAAGACTAATGGCCCACTCCTATATGTCATGAAAAATTTTAAATTTAGTGCCAAAATTACCCTAACCGACATTTTCTCATGGTTTATTACGCAAATGCAATTGGACAAAGCAAATAATCAAGGATAAGCATAGTTTCAAAGTTCCCGTTTTATTTTCCCTCCCTACACTTAAACTGAACATTGTCCCCAATGTTCCCCGAAAGTATCAAAGTTATGATAATGGAAGGTAATTAAAAACGAAAGAAACTAATACTCCCCTGATTAGCTTGGTAGGATCCGTGTAAAGTGGTGGTTAAATCCTTTTCAAGAAGAATTATTGCGTAAAAAGCTCCTTCCAATCTTATGTAACTTCTTCTTGACAAACTAAACCTGTACACTTGAAGAAAACAAACGAAACCTTCGCGTAAAATCGGCGGTAATAATATATATAAGACTCGATTTAAACTAGGATATAATGCTTGTGGAATGGATGTTTACAGAATTTCTAAGAAAATTAAGACCTGGAAAATTCCAAAAATTTATAAGTAGCTCAGAAAACGAGAAAAAAATAATCTGATGTTTTTACTCCTTCCTGACGCCGTCAGGTTGCAATCCTGACGCCGTCAGGTTATCCTGACAAAAACTGGTCTGCGATTTTCTGAAAAAAAATTCTGGAAAATTTACATCTTTAGAATCTGGAAAAATTTCTGCAAAAACATCCATTATGACTCGATACAAGCATTTGACTCGAACAAACAAACATATATATCTTTTATTTAATTGTTATTCTCATGTTTACGTTTCTTTTGAAAACGTGTGTAATCCTCCCTACACTTATCCCTTATGTAAAATACCTTTATATGTAATTAAGACGAGGTTAAAGACAAAATAGAGCATTTTTACAAATTCAAACATGAGAACAACAATTAATAAAAGATATACGACTCACAAATGAAAATGAAAAACAAATACATGGGTTGCCTCCCAAGAAGCGCTTGTTTTTGTTCGAGTCACGAGCCTGACTCTACCCTTATTTATCAGATAAAGGGGAAGTCTTCCCTACACTTAAGTTTAAGTGAGGGTGATAGTAGCAATACACACCCTCAGGGTGGAAATTTGCTATGTGAGGAGAGGGTGATGGGTGATTTATATGCTCAAAGGAGTGTGCTCTATTCATTATAACCTTACCTAAGTCTATTGGTGTAGCGGGTGAATCAAATCTCTCTCCTAAAAATGGATCATTTTTTATCAACTTCAAAAGATTCCTAGTTAAGGATCCATCTTGACCTAATAAACCCGGTTTAAACCCATAGTGTTTTTTTTATCAACCATGAATGGGTGATGTAAGTGTGTAAGGTCATGGGTTACTCCTATATTAGCTTCTACTCTACATGGCCTAGAATCTACCACCTTTATCAAGCAACTACCCGGACTATCTATTTTGATGGGTGGATTGGGGCCTAATTCAATTCCAAGATTCACATCTAAAGATGGAAAATTGGGTAAGGTTTTTGGTTGAGGCTCCGTTTCATCAAAATTAGGAACTTTCCTAGGACTAAGAGAGAGGTCATGACAGCAAGCATCTAAACCTATATTCCCTAGTGGCGTTTGGTCCAAAGGTTCTACAATCGGGGTTCCTATAGTCTCTTCTACTTCTTCCGGGTAAGTTATAGGCGATGTGTGTTCCTCAAGTGATGGTAGGACTTGTGGGTTATCCGATGGGATTGGATTTTCTACTCTATCCTCCATCTTATCAAGATCACCTATGTATTCATTTTGTACTGTGGCAGCGCCTAACCATGACATGCACCTTGGTACCTCAACTCTAATCATCTCCTTCCTAAACAACCTTTCCGACCGAAGTTTCCAAATTGAAAATAGGTCTAAAGATTCATTTTTTGGGTCCCATGTTCCACTTCTAAATTGGGCGTGAATCTCAAAGGTTTCCCATGCATTTCGAACACCACGTCCCCAAATATCCCCATCCGCTACATAGTCAAGTCTCTTTTGGGTTTCGTGGGCGATACGAGTGTAAAAGAATTGTAGTGGAAACAGTAAATCAATACCATGATAAAGGACTTTATATAATAAATATTTAATTCGATTCCACGCCTCAGGAAAGGATTCATCATGATATTGCTGGAACCTCAAGATCTCATTTTGGAGTGGAAAGGGTAGATTATGTAGTGGGTTTCGTTGATTGGGTGACAGTTTTGGCAGATTCGCATTCTCCATAACGGCTAACGGAATAGTTAATGAAAATGGTTACGAACAAAGGTCACGAAGAAGGGGGATAGACTATGAAGAAGCTAAAAATGAGAAAAAATGTGTACTTGATAGGAATCAAGCAAAGAAACCTAAACGAGGTGGACTACTAACTAGCTATTCTATTCCCCGGCAGCGGCGCCAAAAACTTGATAACGCTACACGCGTCGTTCGGGGTCAAGGAAACTTCCTTTTCTTCGAGCAAGTTTTATAACACCCTAGGCAGTGAACCTAATCGTTGTAGTGTAGTAATTAGGGTAAGCCACGGGTATTGATATCGTTCTCTAGGGGAATAGAAATGCTAGTAAGAAGTTAAAGTTGAGGAAGATTATTTTTGTATTTTTATATTTTATGAAATGGAAAGGTACGAATCTCGGGTATTGGATTTGGGGGGTTGGCATTTCTACCGATTACTCTACTATTTTCTAATTATCTAAACTAAGGTTGTGGGAGTCTATGTCTAATTAATGTGTGCTCGTATGATAGTTTAAAGATGTATTTACTTAGGTTGTACTACTCCTTAATTATCTCCTATTGATGGTTGAGTTGTCACGTCCTTATTCTTAGTTGCGTTGTGTGTCTAAAGTTGTAGGGTATGCGTTTCTCCCTAACTCTTTGAACTTACCAAAGGGTCTCGTCTACAAAACCCACTAGGGATGATAAACTCTTACTCTAAGGCACTCTTTGGATAATTTAGCCTACAACTACTCAGGTAATCATATTCTAAGGTTCACAAAGATGAATCAAGCATTAAGTACACAAAGAATGACCTATCGCATTACTAGATCATTGATCAACTAAGATAAGAAACAACAAATCAATATTCAATAATTAAGTTTCATACTTCCTAAGCAAACACACAAATAAATTAGCCGGACATGGAGAATGCAAGCATACACACAAATAATCAAAGACATAATTGAATTAATGAAGTAAATACTTATCTTGATGTAAGATAGGGTCTAAAACCCTAAAATACTGTACAAGACACCTTAGGTTCAGTTTTAGGTTTTCATTCCAAAAGACTCTCTCTAAAACTGAAAAATTCGGATTCTATATATAAGATTACATATGCGACGGCGTCACCTTATGTTTCGTGATGCCGTCGTGTCGCCGTCATTAGGGTTTCGTCTTGGCCACGTTAACCTTGCGACGGCGTCACCTTATGTCCGTGACGCCGTCCTCTTCAGCTTCTGACGTCGTCTGGGTTGCATCTAGGCCGTCTGAGTAGCAACGGCCTACTCTTTTAAAGCCCGACGTCGTCACTTGAATATAGGGTATTTGGCTACTGTATCGTCACAAAAAATCCTCTGACGGCGTCGCAATTAACACCTGACGCCGTCGCCTTCTGTTTTCAGCAGCTTTGAGTGTCTCGATTCTGACTTTGGCCATTTTCTTCATATATTCGCGCCTTTTCATCCAAATAAGTGCCATTCCAGCATTTTGCCTTCAAGAGACCTAAAAAGTGAAAAGGAACGATATTAAGCAATAACGGATACAAAAGTGATCAAATAAGGGCTTAAACGACCCCTCAAAATGGTACCTTTTAAAACCTTATCACTAGTTCCTTACAACAACAACAATATTGATTCAGCACTCTATAGTGAAACTCCAGATGAGGATGTTGAGGCTTTCGATGCATTGAATCAAGGATTTGTAATGATTGTTAGAGCCTTCGGGAGATTTCCTAACAAATCCAACAATCGTATTCGTACCTCATCAAACACAAGAAATCAAGTTGTTGTTAACAATGGAAGAGTTGAGGTTCAGAACCGTGGAAGTGGTCGTCAGATGGGTAGTGGTCAAGGGTTTAATGCTAATGGAAGGAATAACATGGGTGCTCCACAACAACGGGTTCAAATGGTTGATCAGGGAAATTCTCAGACTGGGTTAATGGTCTTCACTGCTACAACTACAACGAGAAGGGTCATCTGGCTAATGCTTGCCCATAGCCGAGAACAAGAGGTAGCGCTTATCACAAGGAGGCTTTACTCTTGGCTCTCACGGATGAAGCTCACTTACCAACAAGGAACAGAGCTTCATGGCTAATGCAGAATCTGATGATGACATGGAGGACTTGCAAGCTAATGCAGTTATGATGTTAATGGCAAACATGAAAGAGCTCCACATGAGTGACACATATCCAGTGTATGACACTGATGGCTTGTCTCAGGTACCAGATCCTAACATTTGTCTTATACATGATCTAATATCTCCGCCTGCATATGTATCCGACAAGGCACGGAGTGTACAACATGAGCCTTCTACATCTCATCACAAAGAGAATCAAATGGATCCCGTAGTTACATTTCACGATCAAGATGACCTCATGGTTAATGTTGATAATCAAGTTGACCTCGTGCTTATATTTGAGGATCTAAGTAATGATTATGTGGAGACTCAAGTTGAACAAAATGAGCCTTTGTCTAATCCAGATCCTGGGCTCATGACATTATTTCAGACCACCCAAGCTCACTTAGAGAAGTGCAATGAGATTAATAAGAATCTTAATACTAAGATTGCACTGTTAACTAAGGATAATGAATGCTATAAGTTACAACTCAATAATTTTGAAACAAAATATAAACGTTAATACAGTTTTGAAGTCGCTTTTGCAAAATCCTACCAAAATGAAAAATCTTTGGAAATAAAGATCCGTGATCTAGTCGAATCCAAGAATGTATTGCTTTCTCAAATAGAACAACAAAAATTTGATCATCAATAACAAATTAACACTCTTACTTCATAAACTAAAAAAGCCAATTATGAGTTGTTAATATGTCGAAAACAGTTTTCTGAGTAAAAAAAAACATTCAAGGACGAGAATTGATCAGTATCTTGATGAAGTTGTCGACTTACAAAACAAAATCAAAGAGTTTCGAAATGTTGTTTATAAACATGGTGAGTCAATCACGACAATTCAAAAGTTTTCTTTTAAGCCAAATCCAGATGGATATAGACCAATTCTTGCTGATTACAAACCAAGTTTTTCACATACAGCATCCAAACCAAATCCTCTAGTGTACAGTGCAGAACATAGAATTGTTGATTCCATTATGAGTGTTGTTGAATATAATCGTGACGAGGAATCAGATGTTGATGTTGAGAGTTGATTAAAAATGGAAAATGTTGAATATAACAAACCATTCGATTACTGAAAAATCATACTTTCTGTTAAACAACAGGATAATATTAACACACCTTACCAATTCCGGAGTCCTCTTCTGATGTTAGTCCCCGAAACAATGTTGCACAAATTAATGGTCCTTTACCTTCCCTTAGTGAAATAACACCATTAATCGAAAGATGTCAAATTCCGAAATATTTTGATACATTCATGTCTGACATCAAACTTTTGGAACATGAAATTGAAGTTAATTCTGAAATAAAAGCTGAACATTTTCAATCGCCACATGCGCGAAATCAAAGAGATATTTTCAGAAAAGACTTTTACCCCATGTCGGAAATTTATGAATGTGTGCAATATATTGGGAACGAGATCTTCAAAAAGAGATTGGACTTATGAAAGCAGTTTTCGAGAAAACAGAAACATCGATTTCCAATACTAAACAGAAAAAGAAAATTTTGCGAAATCATGTTGATCGACTCTTGGAAGATGTTATCTGTGCTGATACCATAAATGTTGTGTTGTTACATACTGTTGCATATGCATTTGATTATATTGCTGTTGATTATGTTGATCATGTTGCGAATGTCGATAATGTGCCTCAAATCGAGTCTTTGAAAGTTGAAAATGAGCGTCTGTTAAATGAGCTTTCACATGCAAAACGTCGTCTTCAATGGTGTCAACAAGACAATCAAAATCGAGAACTTGCTTTGCAAAACAAAATCAACCAGTTGCGTGCCACGCCTTTTGAACCAAAAGTTGAACAACTGGATGATGAAAATGTGTCTTTAAAATGTCAAATTTCAACATATGAACAAAAAATAGCCAAAGTCAAAACTGAATATGGTGTCATATTTGATTTGCTCAAAAAGACTCGTGCTAAAGCATCAAAAGATATTGATGATTCTCTTAAATAAACCAAAGAAGTAATTAATGCTTGTGGAAATGTTCGCTCTGAAAATCAAGATTTGTTACACATTATCGTAGACTTAAAAGAGGAGTTAGAAAAACTTATGAAAGATAGTCTAGTAACACAAATGTCCTTGCACCTGGAATGTTTAAAATTGACACTAGGATGCCTCATGACAAACCACAAGACGCTAATGTGCCTCTAATCCTAACGTTAGCACTTCACAGCTTAAGAGCAAAAACAGGAAGAATTGGAAGTTGCAACGTAAGAGAAGAACAATAAAGACCTCTGAAGTAGAAGAACACACTAGGAATTTGAATAAAACTCATGCTACACTGACTCGTGTAAAGTGAGTGGTGAAAAACACAATATCAACGTATATCAAAATAACCGTAAAATTCGACAAATTAACCTTTTAGGAAAAAGGTCAACGTATCAAATCTTACGGGTGTGATAAAAGTGATACCGAAAAAGTGATTTTCCGGGTCGTGTCCCAACGAGGTGTGAATGGAAGGAATCGTTGAGTTTCGTGATTTGAACTTGAATTGGTTTTGATGATTTGTTTGAGTTGAATTACGTTTCTACAAATTAATTAACGGGAAAGTAATTAAGGCAAGGGAACCCTAATAAACTACAAATTAACTATTACTAAGCCTAAGGAATGATAAAACGAAGCTAAACTAAGTCCTAGGGTGCTAAAACTAAAAAAACGTAAAAACCGAGAACCACCCGAGCCATAAACGTAAAAGTTTTGCAATTTAAGGGCTACGGGTGTGAAATTAATTTTCCTACGTTCTATTTGACCAAAAATAATTTTAGAAAAAAGCCGGGAATTTTTTCGACTTTTATTTTATTTATTACGAATTAAAAACTATTAAACACTAATTAAATGATTAAAAATATTAAACTAACAAAGAAAAAAGTGGAAAAATCACAGAAAGTACTCTTAATGTTACTGATCCTAGGAAAATTTAAACACCTGGTGGTTGCTTTTAGAAATAAGCTACAAGTAAGCCAATAAGTGCTTATGCTTAAAACTGCCAAATCTAGTTAAGTAGATAGTTGTGTAAATAAATACACAAGGAAGTCCCAAGGGCAATTGGCATACAGGTACCCACTATATCACCTTCGAAGTTGGGAGGTCTCAGGTTCGAGCTTGCCTCCCCACTTTTTGCTTTTTTTTTTTTTTTTTTTTTTTTTTTTTTTTTTTTTTTTTTTACTTTTCTCTTGGGACTTGAAAACACAACTAAGGAGAATAATTTTTTGTGAAAACCTTTTAACCCAAGTCTTCTGAATAAGCAGTGTGACTGCTTATTCAGCACTGTTTAGAATCAGATTACACAAGCCCCTTTTTTTTTAAAACTTGAAATCACAATAAGCAACCTACCAAACACTCCTTATACAGTTTCAAGCTCAGAAAAGCAATGTGAAAAAAAATATATCTAAAAGGTAAATAAGCAATAAAAGACTAACCAAGAACTAGAATAAGCTAATTTATGAGGAAGATCAGTTGGCATATGGGTTTAAACTAATGGAAATCCTAACTGAAACTAAGGAAAATTACCACTAAAGGAGTCCTAATTAGAACTAAATAAGCTAACTCCTAAAGGATCTAAAGTAAACTAACAAAACTAATTAATCTCCTAAATAAGCTAGGTACAATCTACTGATAAGCTGAAAAGAAAAATGTGACCTGTGAGCTGCTGAGGTGCAGGCTAAAAACAGCAGCTGAAGAGCCTATTTGCAGCTTATTTTTAAGCTGGAATGTGGACTCCCAAGCCTGAATCAAGCTGCAACAATAAAGTAGGCATAGTGGATTGCAAGAAAAACTAATTAGGGGCAAGGGTAGACACTGTTGCAGCTTATAAATAAGCTACTATAACCAGCTCCTTGTGGGTTACTTGTTGCTGATGCAGACCAAAATAAAACAGATTTATGATGAACTTTGGCTCTATTTAAACTATGCTAGATGAATCTAAAAGCAAGAAAGATTAACTTAGAATAAGTTGGGGATATAAGGGTTTGAGAAAAAACACTTTTTACCAATTTTCACTACCAAATAAGCCACAAAAAAAAGGTTATGAACAGCAGCAAGACTGCTGTTCTGTACAGCTTAAGAAATCAGAAAAAACAATCTTTTGCACCCAACACAGTAGTACAAAACCTATGCAAACATTTTTCAACTCTTGTGACTAGTCTAAAACCGGCCTCTAAAAGAAACTTGACTTGACAAGTCAAACGGGTAAAAAGCAATATTTTGACCACTTTTCTTTTTTGACCCAAACACTTTTTTAAAACATGATTCCAACACAGAACTTAAGAACTACTTTGATAAATGCTGAAATGCACCTTAGTTCACACTAATTTGGAGATTTAGATTCTACTGAATGCATAAAAACTTGTAAAAAATTTCTTTCATTAATTAA
Source organism: Chrysanthemum seticuspe (assembly GCA_019973895.1). Lineage (NCBI taxonomy): Eukaryota > Viridiplantae > Streptophyta > Magnoliopsida > Asterales > Asteraceae > Chrysanthemum > Chrysanthemum seticuspe. The sequence continues at coordinate 201,803,084 of BPTQ01000006.1, read as the reverse complement.
AAGGTAACATTACATTAGAAAAAAAAACATAAAACTGATTTTTAAAAGCTAAGAAAAGGGTGCCTTATAACTTGGCTACATCAACTCTATTTATACTACTTCTTCATGGGCTCCAATTCTCTTGATGTCTTCACTTAGTGTGCTTCTTGTGTGAGGCAAAACAGCCAAGAGTCATTTGTGCTTCTTTGAGCTCAATCTCATCCGTCCATTAGGTAGGTACATATGAGAAGTAATCAGAGTCGTCTGTGGGGTTTCTTGTGCTTGGATTGCCACAGTGGCAGAACTTGGGGAAGGGTGAGGGAGCTTAGTGGGTTTGGGATTTGGGTATAACTGGGTAAAGGGATGATTGTAGGTTGAGTGTTTTGGGGTGGGTGATGTTGGGTAAAAGAGTGGTGTGAGTGTTCTGGGTAGGAGAGAAAAAGAGAAACAGATTAGGGTTTATGGGGGAAAGAAAAAAGAGAGGGAAAGGGAAGGTATTTGGGTCGGGTTTTTGGGTAAGGGCCGGGTATAGTGGTAAACGGGCTTAGGATTGGATTGGGCTTGGGATTAGTTTTGTGATCCAAGGCAAACATAGGGACCAAAACTGTTAATTCTGAAAATCCAGGGACCATTCTGGTACATTCTGACAAGTACTTCAAGGGCTATTATTGACACTCTCCAAAAATCCAAGGGCCAAACTTGCAAATCTCGAGTAATTGAAGGATCATTTTTGCCATTTTCTGAAACTTGAAGGACTGAACTTGTAACTTCTCAAAACTTTTGAAATTTTTCACCAAGGGACTAATTATGACAACTTATGATTTCAAAAGGACCTTTGGTGACTTTTCTTTTAAAGTACGTGCTCAGGGACTTTTTCTGCCAATTTTTGAAAGTCGGGGGACTGAAACTGCCAATTATGCAAACTTTGTTCGTTTTTCATTTGTTTTCAATAATTTTGCATCTGAAACATATAAAACACAGTTTTGAGATATTTTTAGTATTTTGATGCATTTCTGAGTGTTTTTAGATGTTTTGCAGTTCAGATTTGACCAAAAATAATGAGTTTTTACACACTCATCAATCCCCCACACTAAACCATTGCTAGTCCCTAGCAATCTTTTGAGAAAACTTAATGGATTTGAATCTCTTTACCAAAAGCCATTACTTCTGGAGTAGCCAAATGTTTTAGTTCAAGTAAGAACTATGGTACACTGATAACCATATGATTTTGAGCAAATCACCAGCTTCCAACGGATTTGATTTGTCTTTACCAGAAGCCGTTTGCTTCTGGACTAGCCAACTCTTAGATAAAATATCTTTGGTGAGTCGATTACCAATTATGGTTTTCCAACTGCCTTTACCACAAGCCATAAACTTGCGGGCTAGTCAACTCTTCACTAATTAAAGATATGGTGAGCTGAACACCATACAATTTTGGGCAAATTGCAAGCCGTCAACGGATTTGAGATATCTTTACCAAGAGCCGTTTGCTCCTAGATTAGCCAATCCTTTTGTTTATTAGACATGGCGGACTGATAACCATAAGCTGAGTAAGTGCAAAACACTTACTCCAAAAAAAATTTTGGCCAAAAATGGGGGAATAAGATGGCCAAAGTACCGGCGGTTATGCCGAAACATAGAACGTAAAAGGGAAATACTACGGCCATTATTTGAATTTTTTTTTTTTTTTTTTTTTTTTTTTTTAAAACTTAATATACAACAGCGGGGGGCAACTCCCCCACACTAGGGTGGTAGAAAGTAGAAAGAAGTCAGAAATACAGGTGAAAACCCATATAGTTTGCTACTGTTTTTGATTCCCGAGTCGCTAGCTTGACTCGACCCCGTATTCATTTGTTCTTGGGGAAGCAACGTGGAAAACCAATCTCGATCGGACTTTCGTTCACAGTGTTAATAAACATATGAACATCAGAAAGTTCCACACCGACGAGATACAACCGCGGTATTGTTAATAGTAGAAACTATAAAGGATGATACCGGGGTCAAAGATGGTGTCCTCATTCCCGAAAGAGAAAAGGGAAAGAGCAACCACACCATCTGTGAAGAATGGAATAAAGATGTGCATGAGAATGCAAGTCCATTCCTCATCAGTAAAAAGTAAATCACCATTTTTGACATTTTTAAGCTTAGTCTTGAAGTTTGTGTGGTGATTGTCAACAGAATTTCCGGTAGGGAGGGTTGGAAACGGTTCTTTAATCAACAGATTTTCCAGAAAAAGGATGTCTCCCTCCGAATCAAAGTAAGTATTATCAATTCCCGTTGGAATCGACTCATCACTAAGAAAGGCATCGACTTCATTCCAAAAGTTGTCATCTTCCTCATCCGGAGTGAGAGAAGGGATGGAAGAGTCGGAAATAAGAAGACTAGGGGATGATGGATCATTTTTTAGCAATTCTTCAATGGGAAGAATGTCTCCCATTGGATCACAAACATCATCATCCAATCCAGATGAAACTGAAGAGAGTTTGGTTTCATTCACAGAGTTAACAAACTCAATACGATAAACTGATTCCGGAGGTGGGACAAGTGGTGTGCTCTTAGAGCTAGGAATTTCCACCACTTCCGATAAAGTCTCCGATTCTAGATCATCATCATCAAGAACACTCTTGACTTCCTTGGTACAACTTTCAAACCATTTGTTTGCACCAGGATTGATTTTCAAAGCTTTTAGCTCAGCACGTTTTTGGTGACTCCTCTTAACCGTGAAATTTGAGAGTGTTGCATTGATTCTTTCAGATTTTTGATCAATTGTGGCAACACTATGTTTGTATAGAGGTTTGGAGTTCTGGTTGATATTAAACGTGAGTTCTTCGTTGTCAACCCGTATGGTCAACTCTTCAGCAAACACATCAATTAGAGCACGGCTCGTTCTCAAGAAAGCTCTCCCTAAGATGAGGGGAACTCTAGGATCTACATCAAAGTCTACTACAACAAAGTCAGTAGGAAAGTGAAACTTTCCTACTTTCACCACGACATCCTCGGCTATCCCAAGTGGACGAGTTTGGGTACGGTCCGCTAGCTCGAGTGTCATACAAGTGGATGTAAGTTTAGGAAGAGACAGTTTCTTCCATACTGAGAGTGGCATGAGGTTAATGCTAGCGCCAAGATCGGCCAAGGCGGAGCATTGAACCATCCCCAAGAAATCACACGGGATTAAAAACCTGCCGGGGTCTTCAAGCTTTTTGGGAAGCTTCTTGAGAAGGACCGCTGAGCATTGCTCATTGAGAGGGGTTTTAGCGATCTCAGATAACTTATCTTTGTTGCTCAGTAAGCCTTTAAGCGTGGATGCAAATTTGGGCATTAGAACGAGAGCATCAACGAAGCTTATATCAAAGTGCAGTTCATTGAAAATTTGGAAAAATTTTTCCATTTGCTCTTTGGTTTTGTCTTTGAGCTTCTCATCATGCAATCTTGATGGGTAAGGAAGCTGACTAGACTTTTGAGCCGGGACGGAAGTCATTTCTGGCTCAGAATTTGTCTTCGGAACTTCGGGTTCCGGACTTAAAGCTTGGACTACCGAAGGTGGGACGTGTGCGGTAATTCGTGGGCTTGAGAAATGCACCTTGTCCGTTGTATCCTTGGTAACTTGACTCATTGCTCCTGGTGGAGGAGGTATTGTAGTCGAAGGTCCATTGTGCGTCTTACCACTACGAGTGGTGACGGCTTTCAACTCGGCATTTGGATTTGGAACTGTATTGCTTGGGAGTCCTCCAGAAGATGACGAAGCTTTGTTCATATTCATGTTCATGAAACTGCTCATCATATTCTTCAACTCATTTGTCTGCCGAGACATTGTGGTATCAATTTCCTTTTTTAGCTCAACTCTCATGTTATTGATCTGAGTTTGCATTGAACGTATGCTTGACTCAGTAATTTTCATGAAGTCATTTGGTAGGGGAGCTTGCGAAGGTTGTTGATAACTTTGCTGATTTGGAGCTTGATATGGTTGGTTGAAATTGTTCCGGTTCTGATTGAAATTTTGAGAATTATTGAAGTTTTGTCCTTGATTTGGAACAAAACGATTCTGATTGCCATGGTTTTGCACAGGAGGAAAACCAGGTGGTGTCATACCGCTAGGTGCACGGTATTGAGGATCAGCTTGTGGTCGGTATTGATTGTGGTTTACAGAAGCTACGGGAGCTTGGTAAAAAGAAGCATCGGTTGCTTGACAATCATAATACGCGTGTGGACCACTACAAGTTTCACACACCTTGTTCACGGCTTTGATTGGTTCCGGCTTATGAATTTCGCTTTTGATTTCCTTTACCTCTTTCATCATACAACGGATGACGTCCGTTAGAGCGGCTAACGGAGCGGCTAACTCGGAAGAGTTACCGGATGAAGAAGCAGGAGTGTTCGGAATATTGACTTTGTTGCGAGAAATAGGAACTTTTGATTTTATTTCGCAAATCTCAATCACATCTTTAGGCTTACGATTCAAGATATTGCCACCTGCGGCGGCGTTCAAAGAATCTTGATCGTTACCGTTAAACCCATTATAAAAGATATTAACTTGTTGAAGCTCCGTGAATTCATGATGGGGGCATTTCCTGAGGAGATCTTTGAATCTCTCCCATGCCTCTCCAAAGTTTTCATCGAAATTTTGACGAAATCCAGAAATTTCATTTTTAAGATTAGTTGTCTTTGATGGAGGAAAGAAATAATTGACAAACTTTTGAACAAGATCCTCCCAAGTTTCGATGGTTCGAGGGGGTTCTTTTTCCAGCCAAATCCGGGCTGCCCCCTCAAGTGAGAACGGAAATAGCATCAGTTTGATCACTTTTTGTGGCACATCCTTGTAATTGATAGTTGAGGTCAACTTGTTAAACCAACGGATGTGTGCATACGGGTCTTCTCGATCAAACCCGTGGAATTGATTCGTAGACACAAGTTGGATCAAATGCGTCTTCAATTCAAAGTGATCAGAATTGATTGGTGGTAAAACGATGGCATCTCCATAACCTTCGGTGGGTGCCTGGAGCATTTCTGCCATAGTTCGTTCGTCTGCCATATTGTTGTTTGGAATAGTGCGAATCTCGGGTTCGACTATTCGGGCAGCACGTCTATGAGAACGTCTTCTAGGAATTTCTACTAGATCACGAAAAGGGCTCAATGATCTAGAAGAACGAGTGCGCATGCACTAGACGTAACTCGAGGAAACAAGAGAATTATGAAAATGGGGAAAGAAGAATCTTTTTGGGTTTTATAATAACAAATCCAATTAAAACAATATCGAGGCAAAACGACAGTGAACTTAAACCAATAATCCCACGTGAAATGATCACTTCTATAAGTAAAACGCACAAAGGAGCGGAGAGACTTTATTAGGTCAGCGCGAAGCTTATTAAAAACCCGTCTCTTTTCAGCCTCAATTTAATGTCAGGCCGTCCTTATACCCCTCACACAGTTTGTTAAACCGATAAAAGTAAACCAAATCACGAGCGACACAAAGGCAAGTTTTAAATCTTTTGTTCGGGAACTTATAATGATAACACCTCAGTTGAGAATGTTATATTGATTGTGCCTTCTATATTATTTAAAACAACAAGGAAAATCTTTTTGTATTTTTAATCTTTTACATATATATACAAAGAAAAGGAAAATATTTTTGTATTTTTGAAAACAATAACTTCACGAGGAAGGTTCTTCAAGTCACTAATCGCAAAAACTTCACGATATTGTCGCAACACACCTCCCCGGCAGCGGCGCCAAAATTTGACTCGTGTAAAGTGAGTGGTGAAAAACACAATATCAACGTATATCAAAATAACCGTAAAATTCGACAAATTAACCTTTTAGGAAAAAGGTCAACGTATCAAATCTTACGGGTGTGATAAAAGTGATACCGGAAAAGTGATTTCCCGGGTCGTGTCCCAACGAGGTGTGAATGGAAGGAATCGTTGAGTTTCGTGATTTGAACTTGAATTGGTTTTGATGATTTGTTTGAGTTGAATTACGTTTCTACAGATTAATTAACGGGAAAGTAATTAAGGCAAGGGAACCCTAATAAACTACAAATTAACTATTACTAAGCCTAAGGAATGATAAAACGAAGCTAAACTAAGTCCTAGGGTGCTAAAACTAAAAAAACGTAAAAACCGAGAACCACCCGAGCCATAAACGTAAAATTTTTGCAATTTAAGGGCTACGGGTGTGAAATTAATTTTCCTACGTTCTATTTGACCAAAAATAATTTTAGAAAAAAGCCGGGAATTTTTTCGACTTTTATTTTATTTATTACGAATTAAAAACTATTAAACACTAATTAAATGATTAAAAATATTAAACTAACTAAGAAAAAAGTGGAAAAATCACAGAAAGTACTCTTAATGTTACTGATCCTAGGAAAATTTAAACACCTGGTGGTTGCTTTTAGAAATAAGCTACAAGTAAGCCAATAAGTGCTTATGCTTAAAACTGCTAAATCTAGTTAAGTAGATAGTTGTGTAAATAAATACACAAGGAAGTCCCAAGGGCAATTGGCATACAGGTACCCACTATATCACCTTCAAAGTTGGGAGGTCTCAGGTTCGAGCCTGCCTCCCCAATTTTTGCTCTCTTTTTTTTTTTTTTTTTTTTTTTTTTTTTTTACTTTTCTCTTGGGACTTGAAAACACAACTAAGGAGAATAATTTTTTGTGAAAACTGATCGGTGCTAAACAGTCAAGTCTAAAAGACTAAAAACTGCTCAAACACTAATGCAATTAAGATCAGAGGAGGATAGAGTCTCCCCGGGTCGTTATGTCCCAGCGAGCTATGCAATGGATAAATCAACGTCTAGTAATCGAGAAGTTTGAACAGAAAAAGGATTATGAATGATATTATAACTACGAGAAAAGCCAACAAATTAAAAACGCCTAAAATGCAAATTAAAGAAAATCAAAAAGATAAAACCTATTAAATAAACGCTATCACTATATTTAAAGTGATGAACGTTTAAAATCTAAAACGTACGTTTAAATTAAAATCTACGCGACGTACAAAATAAAAAAGTGAAACTAAATCAATATTAACCCTAAAAATATGAAAATGATGTTTTTATAAACCTAACGATATAAGAAAATATTTAGAAAAATAAAATTATTTTTAAAACTAATTATCTAATTAAAAACTATTTTTAACTATTAATTAATTACCTAAAATACAAGAAAATAGGAAATTAAGCTAGAAAAATAAAATTAACACTTGGAAAAGTCTAAAATATCAAAATAGACTTTTCAAAACTATTTTTGTATTTTTGTGACTATTTTTCTATTTTCTATGGATTTTAAACTATTAAAAACTAATTAAATTACTAAAAATTACCAAATAAGCTATGAAAAATCTAGAAAATTACTTTTTCTACTTTTTATATTTATCTAAGCCTGAGAAAAATGAAAACTTATTTTTTTGAACCTTTTTCTAATTTTTTGTATTAAATGCTATTTAAAAAGTATTAAAAACTAATTAAAAATAGGAAAAATAGCAAAACAGCTTATAAAAATCTGAAAAATTCAGGGAAACTCTAAAATAATGATAAGAAGCTATGAAAATTAGAAAAACAGGTACTTGTGTAGAGAAATAAGCAACTGATCTCACAAGTGCTTATAAATAAGCACTCAAATAAGCCAAAAGCTCACCAAAAGCTACCAAACTGATACAGAGGCTATAATAAGCTAAATATACCCTAATGCACTTAAAATCAACAGGCTATAACTACTGATAAGCAATTTTTAACAGAATTGATGTTTTGAGTATTTGCTTAAAAACAGTTAGAGGGTAGCAACTTTAAGCACAAGCACTAGCTTAACAATAAGCTCAATCTGAAAACTATTAATTAGGACCTAAAGTAGACCTGGTTGAGAGTACTTAAACCAAAAATGAGGCCATGGTGAGCTCTTATGAGCTCTGTACACTTGCTGCACAAACTGAGAAAGTCTCAGCTGATGCTGAGACAGTGGAGCAGGGCAACTGGCCCCTACTTTGAGCTTGTACACAAGCTTATCCAAAAAGCTTAAAGAAAAAACAGATATTAGGTCTTGGAAACCACCTAGAGGACTACTTGTATCCCAAAAATCAGAACCCAAAACCCTTTAATGAGTCCTGTGCACAAGCTGCACTTTCTGCATAAAACAAGATTTTTGACATTTTGACTTTTTGAAACAGCTAAGAACTTTGACTTTCTCCAACTTTGGATTCAATTTAATGATTGATTATGAAGTTAAATGATGTAATGAAGCTTTAACAACCTTTGTTAATGACTTTTAAACACAAAATGATGATTTGCTTTTCCAAAAATCTCAACAGTGGACTGTTGAGACAGTTTCAAATGATTTTGACTTTTAGAGGTCACAAGCACAAAAGTAAGACAGGTAAAGACTCAAATGAGTCTAACAGGCATGAACAAACAGAAATCACTCACTGCACAACCCTTTGAGACAGCTATTTCAGCAGAACCAAACACCCCTATAACTAACTGTTTTGACACTTAAATGAGACAAACACTTTACCAACTTGTAATTATGATCAATCTAAGTTTATTTAACCTAAACACTGCTGTTTGACCAGGTTTTAACAGGTTTAAACAACAAGAGCAGATTATGCACAACTACTTGAAAATCACTTACAATAGTCCACAACCACAATGGTTTGAATCCAGGAACCAGAGAACTTCTAACCTATCCAATTCAACCTACTAGTCCTAAAGCAACCCACATCCAGCACTGCATCATCCCTTTGACCATTTCCATTGCCAGTTTGACCCCGTTTGACTTTCTTTGACCAGTTTCCAAATGTGCTTAAAACTGGAATTTGAGCTTATAAAAAGCTTTACTAAGCTTATTTAAGCTCAATGTAACTGAGAAACAAGTGATATGAAGCTTTTGAGTGTGATTTTGTAAATGGAAATTTCAACAGTGGACAGTTAGAATCAAATATAATCATAAACTGAAATTGGTGCTTAAATTTAATTGCAATACACTTGAACACATAAGTTTGATATAATTTAACAAAATGATACAAGTTTAACACTGAAATAACACTTTTACATAAAAAACGACATAAGAAAATAAATAAAAATTCGAAGACTCCTTCACTTGCTCCAATTGCTTCTTTTTTATAACCCAAAGCCTTTTCCTCTCTCCTCTGAATCTTTCCCACCAATTTGAGCCATTGGATTGCTTTGATTTGATCTCAACCATTCAAAATGGATTTTGGCGCCTTTTTTTCTTTTGACAGATAGGAGAGATTTGAGTGAAATGGGGGAGAGGCATTTAATGCCTTTGGAGTTTGGTGAGGTGGGGGGGGGGGGACAGGAAGGTGATATGGTGAGGCTAGGTGGTGTGTTGGTGGCTGGTATGGTGGGCGGACAAGAAGGAGGGAAAACGGGGAAGAGGGTGGTTGTTTGACCAGTTAGACTGGTCTTTTGACCAGATATTTAAAAAAGGGGGGTCAAATTCATATGACAGGGGTCCAAGGTTTGAAAGGGTCCAAAATAGGTTTAAAGTATAAATAACTTAGGGACCTTTCATGTAATTTCTGAAAATGGAGGGACCTAAACTGCCAATCTTGCAAAGTTGCTTCAAGGGACCATAATTGACAATCTCAATAAGTATAAGGACCAATGTTGCCATTTTGCAATTTTCCGGGGGCCATTTCTGCCAATTTTGAAAGTTGAAGGACTAAACTTGTAATTTCTCAAACTTTTTGATATTTTCCACCAAAGGACTAAATTTGATAACTTTAAAAAGGACCTTTGGTGACTTTTCTTTTGAAATTTTGGCTCAGGGACTATTTTTGACAATTCTTGAAACTTGGGGGACTGAAACTGCAATTTTTGCAAAATTGATATGTTTTTCATCTGATTTTGATATTTTTGAATTTGAAACACATAAAACACTGATTTGTGATATTTTGATCATTTAGATGTGTTTCTGAGTATTTTCAGATGATTTTGTAGTTTATTTTGTATAAAAATGATGAGTATTTACACACTCATCAATCCCCCACACTGAGATATTGCTAGTCCCTAGCAATGATTTGAGAAAACATAATGGATTTGAATCTCTTTACCAAAAGCCATTACTTCTGGAGTAGCCAAATGTTTCAGTTCAAGTAAGAACCATGGTACACCGATAACCATGTGATTTTGAGCAAACCACCAGCTTTCAACGGATTTGATTTTGTCTTTACCAGAAGCCGTACCCTTCTGGACTAGCCAACTCTTAGATAAATTATCAACATTATCTTTGGTGAGCTGAATACCAATTATGGATTTTCCACTGCCTTTACCACAAGCCATAACCTTGCGGGCTAGCCAACTCTTCACTTTTTAGGATATGGTGAGTTGAGAACCATACAATTTTGGGCAAATTGCAAGCCATATAAACGGATTTGATATATCTTTACCAAGAGCCGTTTGCTCCTGGATTAGCCAATCCTTTTGTCTTACAGACAAGGCGGACTGATAACCAGATGAGAAAGTGTAAAACACTTACTCCAAAAAAAAAAATTTTGGCCAAAAACGGGGGGATTAGGCGGTATAATTACATGATAAAATTCGTGAGAATCCCCCCCACACTTAGAAATGAATATTGCCCTCAATATTCAAAGTACCGGCGGTTATGCCGAAACAAAGAACGTGAAAGGGAAATACTACGGCCATTATTTAGAAAGAAGATTTTTTTTTTTTTTTTTTTTTTTTTTGAAACATGTGGGCAACCCCCCCACACTAGGGTGGTAGAAAGAGGTAAGAAGACAGAAATATGGGTGAAAACCCATATGGCATGCTACTGTTTTTGATTACCGAGTCGCTAGCTTGACTCGATCCCCGCATTCATTGGTTCATGGGGAAAGTTTGAAGATCCGGGACAACCATGGATGGAATGTCCTCTCCAAAATAATGCTTCACTCGATGACCATTCACTTTGAAATTAGGACCATCGGGTTGAGATAACTCAATGGTGCCATAAGGATAAACCTTAGCGATAGTAAATGGACCAGACCAACGGGACTTGAGCTTTCCCGAGAAAATCTTCAACCTTGAGTTGAAAAGAAGGACTCGATCACCGACGTTGAAAACGCGGTTCTTGATTTTTGAGTCATGGATCTTCTTTGTCTTTTGTTTATAGATCAAAGAGTTCTCGTAAGCTTGATCACGGAGTTCATTTAATTCATTCATTTGAACTTTCCGATGATCACCCGCTGTCTGTATATCAAAGTTAGCATGCTTCAAGGCCCAGTATGCCTTGTGCTCGAGCTCAACTGGAAGATGACACGCCTTCCCGTACACCAGCTTGTATGGAGTGCACCCGATGGGTGTTTTGTAGGCTGTACGGAAGGCCCAGAGTGCGTCATCTAACCTATCCGACCAAGAGGCACGGTTTTCACCAACCGTCCTCTCCAAGATTCTTTTAATCCCCCGGTTAGAAACTTCCACTTGCCCACTTGTTTGTGGGTGGTACGCAGTAGAGGTACGGTGAGTTACACCATACTTTTGCATGACTCTTGCAAATTGGTCATTGCAGAAGTGCGTACCACGATCACTGATGATGGCTCGTGGAGTTCCAAACCTAGCAAATAAGGATTTCAAGAATTTCACAACAACTCGGGCATCGTTGGTGGGTAAAGCCTTAGCTTCAACCCATTTTGACAAGTAGTCAACGGCCACGAGTATGTACTTATTTCCGTGAGAAGAAGGAAATGGCCCCATAAAGTCAATGCCCCAGATGTCAAAAATCTCACACACTTGAATGGCGTTTTGCGGCATTTCATTCCTTTGTGAGATATTCCCGTGACGTTGACAAGCGTCACATGTTTTGACGAATTCATGGGCATCCTTATAGATTGTGGGCCAATAGAATCCCGAATCAAACACCTTCTTGGCGGTGTAGTTGGGGCTATGATGTCCCCCAGTAGGTCCAGAATGGCAAGCTTTGAGAATGTCAATAGCTTCCTGACCATATACACATCGCCGGATGACTTGATCCGCACAGATTTTAAACAAGTAGGGGTCGTCCCAGAAATAATGTTTCACATCTTTGAAGAATTTATTTTTCTGTTGGGACGACATCCCTTTCACCACAAAGTTACCCGCATGGTAATTTGCAAAGTCGGCAAACCATGGGGTAGAAGAATCTCCACGAAAAGAAACCATATTGAGTGTTTCGAGAGGAAATGTTTCATTGATTTCCTTTTTCTCGAACACATTTTGATGAGGGTTCTCTAATCGGGAAAGATGATCAGCAGCCAGGTTCTCAGCTCCTTTTTTATCACGAATGATGATATCAAATTCTTGTAGGAGGAGAACCCAACGGAGCAATCTCGGCTTTGCATCTTGTTTTGCAAAGAGATATTTGAGTGCCGAGTGATCCGTATACACCACGCATTTGGTCAAGATAAGATATGGCCGAAACTTCTCAAACGCATACACCACAGCTAATAGTTCTTTTTCCGTAGTGGTGTAATGGGTCTGAGCTTCAGTCATAGTTTTGCTCGCGTAGTGGATTGGCTGGAAATGTTTGGTTTTGCGTTGCCCCAAGACTGCACCGATTGCAAAATCACTTGCATCGCACATAAGCTCGAAGGGTAAATCCCAGTCGGGGGCAACTAGAATGGGTGCTTCCGTAAGCTTTTTCTTAAGTGTTTCAAAAGCTTCGATGCACTCAGGAGAGAAGATGAAAGGAGCATCTTTTTCGAGAAGATGGGTCATAGGCCGAGCGATTTTAGAGAAATCTTGAATAAATCTACGATAAAACCCGGCATGACCTAGGAAACTCCTAATACCTTTGACAGTAGTGGGATGAGGTAGTTTAGCAATGACATCAACTTTTGCTCTATCAACCTCAATCCCATTCTTAGAAATCTTATGGCCGAGGACAATGCCCTCTTTGACCATAAAGTGGCTCTTCTCCCAGTTTAGACATAGATTGGTGTCTTCACACCTTTTTAGCATTTTGTCTAAGTGGGAGAGACAAGTCTGAAATGAGTCCCCAATGACCGAGAAGTCATCCATAAACACCTCCATAGTTTCCCCGATCATGTCGTGGAAAATGGCCATCATACAACGTTGGAACGTGCCAGGAGCATTGCATAAGCCAAAAGGCATACGTCTGTAGGCAAACGTCCCGTATGGGCAGGTGAATGTGGTTTTCTCTTGATCCAGCGGATCAATGGGGATCTGAAAGTATCCTGAGAAACCATCAAGGAAACAATAGTACTCGTTCCCTGCTAATCTCTCAAGCATCTGGTCCATGAAGGGTAGAGGAAAATGGTCTTTTCGGGTGGCGTCATTTAACTTTCGATAGTCAATACACACACGCCAACCCGTAACCAATCGAGTTGGAATTAACTCGTTTTCTTCATTCGTGACAACAGTAATGCCACCCTTTTTTGGAACGCAATGAATTGGGCTAACCCAAGGACTGTCAGAGATCGGGTAGATCAGACCGGCATCAAGAAGTTTGAGAACCTCTTGTTTGATAACCTCGTGAATCTTAGGATTCACCCTTCTCTGACTTTGGACTGCTGGCTTGAAGTCATCCTCCATTAAGATTTTGTGAGTACAAAACTCAGGGTTGATACCCTTAATATCGGAGAGTTTCCAAGCAATTGCTTGCTTGTGCGACTTCAAGACCTTTATGAGAGCAGTTTTCTCCTCCTCAGTCAAGTCTTTAGCAATTATGACGGGTAATTTATCATTGCCCTCTAAGAATGCATACTCGAGATGAGGAGGTAGGTCCTTAAGTTCAACCTCGGGAAATTCTTCAGTGGAAGATTGCACTGATTTGATTTCCTCAATCGTGATTTCTTTCGGAGGGGGTGAAGGTAATGGATCTTCATTAAGCAATTGCTCAAGATAAAGAATATCCCCCTCTGAATCATACACACCATCAATTCCAGGCGGAATCGATTCATCAGTAGCCAGAAATGCATCGATCTCTTCCAGAAGGAAGTCACCTCCCTCAAACGGAGTAAGAGAGGGGGAAGAGTCGGCAATGATAGGTTGAGGAGATGTGGTGGAATTAGAATTCCCACTCACAGAATTATGAAGATAACCAAGAAACTCTTGAGAGTACTCCTCCGAAGCAATGTCAATTAAATCGACTCGATTAATTGATTCAGTATCATAATTTGAGGAGTACCTCGAAGTTTGATCGAGGTTAAAGGTAACAGCTTCATTACCCACACGGAGAGTGATCTCTTGCTCAAATACATCTATAAGAGCACGGCCCGTCCTCAAGAATCCCCGCCCAACAATGAGGGGAACTCGAGGATCAGCATCGAAATCAACGACAACGAAGTCAGCTGGGAAATGGAACTTTCCTACTTTCACGAAAACATCCTCGGCGATGCCAAGAGGACGCGAGATAGAACGATCTGCAAGCTCAAGAGTCATGCAGGTAGGAATGAGTTCCGGAAGAGACAGTTGTTTCCATACTGAATACGGCATCAGATTGATGTTTGCACCAAGATCGGCAAGGGCGAAGCACTCAATCATCCCGGGAAAAACACAAGGAAGAAGAAATTTTCCGGGATCTCCAAGCTTCTCGGGAAGCTTCTTTAACAACACTGCTGAGCAATTCTCATTCAAAGGAGTCTTAGCCATTTCAAACAGCTTTTCTTTGTTGCTCAGCATATGTTTCAGAGTAGATGCAAACTTTGGCATTAACATGATGGCATCCGCGAAGCTTATGTCAAAGTGAAGTTCTTGGAAAATCTGAAAGAATTTTTCCATCTGATGACTAGCTTTCTCGCGGAGCTTTTGCTCATGTAACCGTGAGGGATAAGGAATAGAAGGTTTGGATTTCTGATTCTCAACAGGAGCTACAGGAGGTTCAAAAACAACTCCTTGATTTGACTTGGGTTGCTGGACCACTTGAGGTTGGACTACCGAAGGTTGGACGTGTGCGGTACTTCGTGGACTTGAATAATGTACCTTGTCCGTTGTTTCCTTGGTAACTTGACTAAATACCACAGGAGGAGGGGGCATTGGAGTCGTAGGTCCATTGTGTTTTGGAGGTTCGCTTTCCACTACCTTCGGGATAGAAGAAGAAGAGGTAGTATGAACAGCAGGTCCAGCATATGAAGCACCACTTCGGGTTGTGATCGCCTTTGCATCGCCCCTCGGATTAGCGATCGTGTTGCTAGGTAGAGTACCTGAGCCCGAGGGTCGATCATTTAAAGACTTCTTGATGTCAGAAATTTGGCTGACCAACAACCGATTCATTTCCTCTTGGGATTTCATGAATTGTTTCAACAGCTCATCAGATGATGGGCCAGTTGAAACAATGGCTTGAGTTTGCACAGGAAAATTCTGGCCTCTATTGTTAGGATTAGGGCCTTGATTCTGAAAATTCCCTTGATTGTTTCCATGAGAATACCCTGGGTTGAAATTTCCCTGACCTGGGTTTCTATTGTAATTTCCTTGATGTTGGAAATTTTGATTCTGATTCTGAAAACCGTTGTTTTGATTGAATTGACCTTGGTTCTGGAAACCTTGGTTTGGTCTATTCTGATTCTGATTACGGTTCTGGTTTTGATTGAAACCGGGAGGTCCAGAGTAGTGGTTAGGACGGTGGTTCGGGTCTACAGGAGCACGATATTGATTGCCTCCTTGATTAGGCATCCCGCCCACAGCATTAGCTTCAAAGGGGTTACCATCAGTGGCCATACAGTTGTAATAAGCATGGGGGCCACCACAGGTAACACAGACTTCCACTTTCTTAACCTCAGCAGGAGGTGAGGTTTGTGGAAAAGAGACTTTCTTCTGATTGGAGAGAACCAAAGCTTGGATAGCTTCCGTGAGTTTATCAATCTTAGCATCGGTGCTAGACTGACTCACGGGCGATGAAGAAGAAGAAGGACCAACACTGACTTGGGAAACAACCGGCTTGCTTCGTGCAGTGCGGACCTTGGACTTGTTTTCGATTATCGCCAAAGCTTCTTTGACAGTTTTGCTTAGGAAATTTCCTCCCGCGGAGGAATTAAGAGAATCTTGGTCAGATTGACTCACTCCATTATAGAAAGTATCGAGTTGCATCAACTCGGAGAAACCGTGGTGAGGACATTTGCGAAGCAATTCCTTGAAACGATCCCACGATTCACTGAAGGATTCATCAAACTTCTGAGTGAACTTGATGATTTCATTTTTAAGACTCGTGGTCTTGGAAGGTGGATAGAATTCATTCACAAATTTCTTCACCAGATCTTCCCATGTCTCTATTGATTTAGGGGGTTGTTTTTCAAGCCAAATCCGGGCTTGCCCCTCAAGAGAAAACGGGAACAGAAGAAGCTTAACAGCATCAGAAGGGACATTCTTATACTTGATGGTAGATGCAATCTTGTTAAACCATCTTATATGAGCATGAGGATCATCCCGCTCAAAACCGTAGAACTGATTTGAGGTTACAAGGTTCAGTAACCCGGTCTTGAGTTCAAAATTTTCAGCCACGATGGCTGGTACAACGATAGCATCTCCATACCCGTCGATGGGTGCCTGGAGAAGCTCACACATAGGAATTTCATCCGCCATGATAGCGGAAGTGGTGTGAACAGTCCGGATCTCAGATCCGACTGATGGAGCAGAAAGTCTACGAACACGCCTTCTTGGAATCTTGACAAGCTCACGAAATGGGCTTACAGATCTAGAAGAGCGAGTGCGCATACACAAGAGTTAACTCTAAGGAAACTCAGAGTTAAGGAGAGATTTGGAATTATGAAATCTTTCACATGAGAATGAGAATTATGAAGACGTTTTGTAAAAATGGTGGTGAGAAGAATCTTTTGGGTTTTCTGGTTCTGAAACGTCGATATCACAACAAAATCAATTAACACAAAATCGAGGCAAAACAACAGTGAACTTTACCAATAATCCACAATGAATGGCTTCTTTGAAAAAGGTACACCAATCACAAGGACACAAAGGCAAGTTTTATATCTTTAGTTCGGGAACTTATTATGGTCGCACCCCCAGTTAGGTAGTGCACTGCCTTGGTTTTCGGTGGTAATCTTTTAAGTTGTTAATTATTAGAGAAAACGACGATTCTTTTTGTATTTTTATTTTTGATACATATATAGAAACAAAAGAGAAAATATTTTTGTGTTTTATAAGTTTTTGGCTGTTTTTGGGTTTTTGGATTTTTTAGAAGAAAATATGGATATATATATATACAGAGATGGATGATATAAACAATGAGTGAGGATTCAAACAACTAATCTGCTAAAACGGGAGATAAATCAGCACAGCTCCCCGGCAGCGGCGCCAAAATTTGATCGGTGCTAAACAGTCAAGTCTAAAAGACTAAAAACTGCTCAAACACTAATGCAATTAAGATCAGAGGAGGATAGAGTCTCCCCGGGTCGTTATGTCCCAGCGAGCTATGCAATGGATAAATCAACGTCTAGTAATCGAGAAGTTTGAACAGAAAAAGGATTATGAATGATATTATAACTACGAGAAAAGCCAACAAATTAAAAACGCCTAAAATGCAAATTAAAGAAAATCAAAAAGATAAAACCTATTAAATAAACGCTATCACTATATTTAAAGTGATGAACGTTTAAAATCTAAAACGTACGTTTAAATTAAAATCTACGCGACGTACAAAATAAAAAAGTGAAACTAAATCAATATTAACCCTAAAAATATGAAAATGATGTTTTTATAAACCTAACGATATAAGAAAATATTTAGAAAAATAAAATTATTTTTAAAACTAATTATCTAATTAAAAACTATTTTTAACTATTAATTAATTACCTAAAATACAAGAAAATAGGAAATTAAGCTAGAAAAATAAAATTAACACTTGGAAAAGTCTAAAATATCAAAATAGACTTTTCAAAACTATTTTTGTATTTTTGTGACTATTTTTCTATTTTCTATGGATTTTAAACTATTAAAAACTAATTAAATTACTAAAAATTACCAAATAAGCTATGAAAAATCTAGAAAATTACTTTTTCTACTTTTTATATTTATCTAAGCCTGAGAAAAATGAAAACTTATTTTTTTGAACCTTTTTCTAATTTTTTGTATTAAATGCTATTTAAAAAGTATTAAAAACTAATTAAAAATAGGAAAAATAGCAAAACAGCTTATAAAAATCTGAAAAATTCAGGGAAACTCTAAAATAATGATAAGAAGCTATGAAAATTAGAAAAACAGGTACTTGTGTAGAGAAATAAGCAACTGATCTCACAAGTGCTTATAAATAAGCACTCAAATAAGCCAAAAGCTCACCAAAAGCTACCAAACTGATACAGAGGCTATAATAAGCTAAATATACCCTAATGCACTTAAAATCAACAGGCTATAACTACTGATAAGCAATTTTTAACAGAATTGATGTTTTGAGTATTTGCTTAAAAACAGTTAGAGGGTAGCAACTTTAAGCACAAGCACTAGCTTAACAATAAGCTCAATCTGAAAACTATTAATTAGGACCTAAAGTAGACCTGGTTGAGAGTACTTAAACCAAAAATGAGGCCATGGTGAGCTCTTATGAGCTCTGTACACTTGCTGCACAAACTGAGAAAGTCTCAGCTGATGCTGAGACAGTGGAGCAGGGCAACTGGCCCCTACTTTGAGCTTGTACACAAGCTTATCCAAAAAGCTTAAAGAAAAAACAGATATTAGGTCTTGGAAACCACCTAGAGGACTACTTGTATCCCAAAAATCAGAACCCAAAACCCTTTAATGAGTCCTGTGCACAAGCTGCACTTTCTGCATAAAACAAGATTTTTGACATTTTGACTTTTTGAAACAGCTAAGAACTTTGACTTTCTCCAACTTTGGATTCAATTTAATGATTGATTATGAAGTTAAATGATGTAATGAAGCTTTAACAACCTTTGTTAATGACTTTTAAACACAAAATGATGATTTGCTTTTCCAAAAATCTCAACAGTGGACTGTTGAGACAGTTTCAAATGATTTTGACTTTTAGAGGTCACAAGCACAAAAGTAAGACAGGTAAAGACTCAAATGAGTCTAACAGGCATGAACAAACAGAAATCACTCACTGCACAACCCTTTGAGACAGCTATTTCAGCAGAACCAAACACCCCTATAACTAACTGTTTTGACACTTAAATGAGACAAACACTTTACCAACTTGTAATTATGATCAATCTAAGTTTATTTAACCTAAACACTGCTGTTTGACCAGGTTTTAACAGGTTTAAACAACAAGAGCAGATTATGCACAACTACTTGAAAATCACTTACAATAGTCCACAACCACAATGGTTTGAATCCAGGAACCAGAGAACTTCTAACCTATCCAATTCAACCTACTAGTCCTAAAGCAACCCACATCCAGCACTGCATCATCCCTTTGACCATTTCCATTGCCAGTTTGACCCCGTTTGACTTTCTTTGACCAGTTTCCAAATGTGCTTAAAACTGGAATTTGAGCTTATAAAAAGCTTTACTAAGCTTATTTAAGCTCAATGTAACTGAGAAACAAGTGATATGAAGCTTTTGAGTGTGATTTTGTAAATGGAAATTTCAACAGTGGACAGTTAGAATCAAATATAATCATAAACTGAAATTGGTGCTTAAATTTAATTGCAATACACTTGAACACATAAGTTTGATATAATTTAACAAAATGATACAAGTTTAACACTGAAATAACACTTTTACATAAAAAACGACATAAGAAAATAAATAAAAATTCGAAGACTCCTTCACTTGCTCCAATTGCTTCTTTTTTATAACCCAAAGCCTTTTCCTCTCTCCTCTGAATCTTTCCCACCAATTTGAGCCATTGGATTGCTTTGATTTGATCTCAACCATTCAAAATGGATTTTGGCGCCTTTTTTTCTTTTGACAGATAGGAGAGATTTGAGTGAAATGGGGGAGAGGCATTTAATGCCTTTGGAGTTTGGTGAGGTGGGGGGGGACAGGAAGGTGATATGGTGAGGCTAGGTGGTGTGTTGGTGGCTGGTATGGTGGGCAGACAAGAAGGAGGGAAAACGGGGAAGAGGGTGGTTGTTTGACCAGTTAGACTGGTCTTTTGACCAGATATTTAAAAAAGGGGGGTCAAATTCATATGACAGGGGTCCAAGGTTTGAAAGGGTCCAAAATAGGTTTAAAGTATAAATAACTTAGGGACCTTTCATGTAATTTCTGAAAATGGAGGGACCTAAACTGCCAATCTTGCAAAGTTGCTTCAAGGGACCATAATTGACAATCTCAATAAGTATAAGGACCAATGTTGTCATTTTGCAATTTTCCGGGGGCCATTTCTGCCAATTTTGAAAGTTGAAGGACTAAACTTGTAATTTCTCAAACTTTTTGATATTTTCCACCAAAGGACTAAATTTGATAACTTTAAAAAGGACCTTTGGTGACTTTTCTTTTGAAATTTTGGCTCAGGGACTATTTTTGACAATTCTTGAAACTTGGGGGACTGAAACTGCAATTTTTGCAAAATTGATATGTTTTTCATCTGATTTTGATATTTTTGAATTTGAAACACATAAAACACTGATTTGTGATATTTTGATCATTTAGATGTGTTTCTGAGTATTTTCAGATGATTTTGCAGTTTATTTTGTATAAAAATGATGAGTATTTACACACTCATCAAAAACCTTTTAACCCAAGTCTTCTGAATAAGCAGTGTGACTGCTTAGTCAGCACTGTTTAGAATCAGATTACACAAGCCCCTTTTTTTTTAAAACTTGAAATCACAATAAGCAACCTACCAAACACTCCTTATACAGTTTCAAGCTCAGAAAAGCAATGTGAAAAAAAAATATCTAAAAGGTAAATAAGCAATAAAAGACTAACCAAGAACTAGAATAAGCTAATTCATGAGGAAGATCAGTTGGCATATGGGTTTAAACTAATGGAAATCCTAACTGAAACTAAGGAAAATTACCAATAAAGGAGTCCTAATTAGAACTAAATAAGCTAACTCCTAAAGGATCTAAAGTAAGCTAACAAAACTAATTAATCTCCTAAATAAGCTAGGTACAATCTACTGATAAGCTGAAAAGAAAAATGTGACCTGTGAGCTGCTGAGGTGCAGGCTAAAAACAGCAGCTGAAGAGCCTATTTGCAGCTTATTTTTAAGCTGGAATGTGGACTCCCAAGCCTGGATCAAGCTGCAACAATAAAGTAGGCATAGTGGATTGCAAGAAAAACTAATTAGGGGCAAGGGTAGACACTGTTGCAGCTTATAAATAAGCTACTATAACCAGCTCCTTGTGGGTTACTTGTTGCTGATGCAGACCAAAATAAAACAGATTTATGATGAACTTTGGCTCTATTTAAACTATGCTAGGTGAATCTAAAAGCAAGAAAGATTAACTTAGAATAAGTTGGGGATATAAGGGTTTGAGAAAAAACACTTTTTACCAATTTTCACTACCAAATAAGCCACAAAAAAAAGGTTATGAACAGCAGCAAGACTGCTGTTCTGTACAGCTTAAGAAATCAGAAAAAACAATCTTTTGCACCCAACACAGTAGTACAAAACCTATGCAAACATTTTTCAACTCTTGTGACTAGTCTAAAACCGGCCTCTAAAAGAAACTTGACTTGACAAGTCAAATGGGTAAAAAGCAATATTTTGACCACTTTTCTTTTTTGACCCAAACACTTCTTTAAAACATGATTCCAACACAGAACTTAAGAACTACTTTGATAAATGCTGAAATGCACCTTAGTTCACACTAATTTGGAGATTTAGATTCTACTGAATGCATAAAAACTTGTAAAAAATTTCTTTCATTAATTAAAAGGTAACATTACATTAGAAAAAAAAACATAAAACTGATTTTTAAAAGCTAAGAAAAGGGTGCCTTATAACTTGGCTACATCAACTCTATTTATACTACTTCTTCATGGGCTCCAATTCTCTTGATGTCTTCACTTAGTGTGCTTCTTGTGTGAGGCAAAACAGCCAAGAGTCATTTGTGCTTCTTTGAGCTCAATCTCATCCGTCCATTAGGTAGGTACATATGAGAAGTAATCAGAGTCGTCTGTGGGGTTTCTTGTGCTTGGATTGCCACAGTGGCAGAACTTGGGGAAGGGTGAGGGAGCTTAGTGGGTTTGGGATTTGGGTATAACTGGGTAAAGGGATGATTGTAGGTTGAGTGTTTTGGGGTGGGTGATGTTGGGTAAAAGAGTGGTGTGAGTGTTCTGGGTAGGAGAGAAAAAGAGAAACAGATTAGGGTTTATGGGGGAAAGAAAAAAGAGAGGGAAAGGGAAGGTATTTGGGTCGGGTTTTTGGGTAAGGGCCGGGTATAGTGGTAAACGGGCTTAGGATTGGATTGGGCTTGGGATTAGTTTTGTGATCCAAGGCAAACATAGGGACCAAAACTGTTAATTCTGAAAATCCAGGGACCATTCTGGTACATTCTGACAAGTACTTCAAGGGCTATTATTGACACTCTCCAAAAATCCAAGGGCCAAACTTGCAAATCTCGAGTAATTGAAGGATCATTTTTGCCATTTTCTGAAACTTGAAGGACTGAACTTGTAACTTCTCAAAACTTTTGAAATTTTTCACCAAGGGACTAATTATGACAACTTATGATTTCAAAAGGACCTTTGGTGACTTTTCTTTTAAAGTACGTGCTCAGGGACTTTTTCTGCCAATTTTTAAAAGTCGGGGGACTGAAACTGCCAATTATGCAAACTTTGTTCGTTTTTCATTTGTTTTCAATAATTTTGCATCTGAAACATATAAAACACAGTTTTGAGATATTTTTAGTATTTTGATGCATTTCTGAGTGTTTTTAGATGTTTTGCAGTTCATATTTGACCAAAAATGATGAGTTTTTACACACTCATCATACACCCACTTTAGACATTGCGTTAGACAAATGTAATAGAAAAACTGATGTAACGACTGCTGAATCATTAAGTATTTTGAATGTTTTGTTTGAAGCATCTTGTATTGGTTGTCGTAAAAGCGTGTTTTCTGGTTGTCATAATAAATGTGTTGCTAAATCTATCTTATCTCGCAAGCTAAATAATAGAAATCGGATTACCTCTAGGCCCACTCATGCTTCTAAGTATGTGCTAGGTAAACCGCCTTCTAGTGTTTCTGCAAATATCATTGATGTACCAATAGAACCCACTTCACCTCCTAGGAAGAGAATATCACCTAGTGTATTCACTAAGACCAAAGCACAAACTAGTTGGACTTGGCAGAGATGGTTACAAAATACACCTAGATTTAAATGGATTCCGAAAATCATTAACATGTGTGTTTCAACTGTAACTGTAACGGAACCCTCTTAACTCTTCGGGTTCCACCTCTGCTTCTATTCCACCTGTGTCGTCTGTGTGTAATGCAGGTGATACAAATCATTCTTTGGATTGTTGATAGCAGATGTTCACGACACATGATAGGCAATCTCAAACTGTTATAAAACTTTGTCTCAAAGTTCATCGGCACTGTCAGGTTCGGGAATGATCACTTCGCAGCTATCATGGGCTACAGAGACTACATCAGTGGGAACATCGAAATTAGCAGAGTTTGATATGTGGAAGGTCTCGGTCACAATCTCTTTTCTGTCGGTTAGTTTTGTGATGGTGATTTGGAAGTTGCTTTTAGGGAGAAAACTTGTTTCATTCATGATCTACAAGGAAACGATCTTATGTGTGGAAACCGCACACCAAGCCTTTACACAATCTCAATGCAAGGCATCATCTACAAAATCTTGGCTGTGGCACCGTCTTCTTTCACACTTAAACTTTCAAACCATAACCAATCTTGCACAACACAAACTAGTCGAAGGTCTTCCAAGATTTAGGTATTCAAAAGATCACCTATGCTCAGCTTGTGAACAAGGGAAAAGCACTCGTGCTCACTTTCCTTCAAAGAAGGACCACAGCTCTCAGCATGTCCTTCATCTTCTTCACATGGATTTGTGTGGCCCGATGCGCGTGCAGACGATTAATGGCAAACTCTACATTCTAGTAATTGTTGATGACTACTCTAGATGGACTTGGGTTTATTTTCTTCGAAGTAAATATCAAGCTCCACAAATGATCATCACCTTTCTTATGAAAATTCAAGTTCAGCTCCGGAATACAGCAAGACAAGTCAGAACAGACAAAGGAACTGAATTTATGAATCAAACTCTTCAAGAATACTATGAGAAAGTGGGAATTGAGCATCAAACATCCATTGCACAGACACCAGAACAAAATGGAGTTGTCGAAATACGAAACCGTACGTTAGTGGAAGCTGCAAGAACAATGTTAATCAATGCAAAACTTCCAGATTACTTATGGGAAGAAGCCGTGTCAACTGCATGTTACACTCAGAACCGTTCTATGATAACTAAACGCCACAACAAAACACCTTATGAGCTTATCCATAATAGAAAACCGAATCTCAAACACTTTCATGTATTTGGTGCTCTTTGTTACCCAAATAATGATCGTGATGACTTTGGAAAGCTCAAGGCTAAAGCTGATATTGGAGTCTTCGTTGGATACTGTGAAAACTCAATAAGATACCGGATCTGGAATTGTCGTACAAAGGATATTATTTAAACCATTCACGCTAATTTTGATGAGCTTACAGAAATGGCTTCTGAGCAAAACAGCTTGGAACCCAGACATAACCGTCTCAACTTCCCATAATCATCAGCTGATCAATCTTTTGAACTCACTCGTCGTCAAATGGAAACATTGTTTGCTCCCTTGTTTAGTGATGATTTTGATCAACGTGCTCCAGATGTATCAAATGTTTCCACTGCTCAACCTAATAATATTCCAATCCCTGATACACCTGAAACAACAGCAACCATTGCTGATGCACCTCCAATTGAATCCACAACAACTGCTGAACAAACTGCTTCTAATGACGCTGATCCAGCTGATGATCCTCTTAATCAAGATGTACCTGCACCAGCGGATTATGATGGAAATGCATTCTTTAACCCTTTTGCTATTGAAAATGCAAACTCAGATGTTGTTGTATCATCTACTAGTCATCTGAATCCACCAAATCTTCACAACGTATAACAACACCAACCCTCTACACATCGTTGGACTAAAGACCATCCTCTTGTTATCATTATTGGCAACCCGAATCAACCGGTCATAAATAGACAACGCCTTCAAACTAACGGTGAACACTGCATTTATGCACTCACTGTTTGTCAAACTGAACCCAAAAACATCAAAGATGCAATGACCAAAGATAACTGGATTGAATCCATGCAAGAAGAGCTGAACCAGTTCAAACATATAGAAGTATAGGAATTGGTTGAAAGACCAACAGGGGTCTACGTCATTGGTCTCAAATGGATTTGGAAAAACAGGTTAGATGTTGAGGGTACGGTTATCCGAAATAAGTCACGTCTGGTGGCCAAGGGTTATAGACAGGAAGAGGGGATTGACTTTGAAGAATCATTCGCACCGGTAGCTAGACTTGAGCCTGTACGGATTTTTTCTGGCCTTTGCGGCTCACATGAACATCACGGTCTATCAGATGGATGTCAAAACTGCTTTTCTGAATGGTAAACTGAAGGAAACGGTATATGTTAGTCAGCCAGATGGATTTGTTGATCCAGAGTTCCCTAATCACGTCTACAAACTGAACAAGGCTCTTTACGGTCTCAAACAAGCCCCTCGGGCGTGGTATGATGAGTTGTCCTCCTTTCTCCTTTCTTATAATTTTTTCAAATGATCGGTCGACTCAACACTATTTATTCAATATCACGGGGCACACATTTTAATTGTTCAGATTTATGTGGATGACATCATTTTTGGTTCCACCCACAAAATGTACCCAAACGCTTTTTCAAAACTAATGAAAACAAATTTTGAAATGTCAATGATGGGTGAACTTACGTTCTTCTTAGGACTTCATGTTCATCAATCACCATGTGGTATTTTCCTAAGTCAGTCCAAATATGCTCTTGAAATATTGAATAAACATGGACTTCAAGTTCATCATTTTCTGTTTATCTTTGCTCCCGTTATCAGTCAAGACCAACTGAAAGACACCTTACTGAGGCTAAAAGAATCTTCTGATACGTAAAGGGAACCATTAATTTAGAGATCTGGTATCCGAAGGATTTTGGTTTTGAACTAATAGCTTTTTCAGACGCTGGCCATGCAGGATGCTTAGATTCACGGAAAAGTACTTCAAGAAGTTTACAATTCCTTGGTGATAAACTGGTGTCATGGCAATCGAAGAAACAAGACTGTACATCGCTGTCCTCAACTGAAGCAGAATATATAGCCATGTTTGCGTGTTGTGCTCAAGTCATTTAGATGAGAACACAACTCAAGGATTATGGTTATGTCTTTGACAGAATCCCGGTGTACTGTGACAATCGAAGTGCTATTGTGATCTCGTGCAACACCGTTCAACATTCGAAGTCAAAGCACATCGATCTTCGATATCATTTCATCAAAGAGCATGTGGAAAAGGGTACCGTTGAATTATACTTTGTAGGTACTGAACACCAACTGACGGATCTTCTCACTAAAGCCTTGGCTCTAGCAAGATTTACTGATTTGATCCACCGGATTGGTATGAGGTGTTTGACTCCAGAATAACTGGGCGAACTTTTAACACATTATTGAAAACAGTCAAACACCAAAACCTCTTTTGTAAATAAATTTTCAAAAACAAAATATAAAATTATAAAATCTGATAAAATCCAAAAATATTCTTCTATCTAAATTTCTATCAAAAACCAAAACATTGCAAGTACAAATTTTCCGTCAACATTTTGTTCCATAAAACCTTTCACCATTTTTCCCGAACAAGTGTTAAGGGGGAGAATGTAAATATTTTTCAGTTTCATAAAACCTTGTACTTGCATGTTACCATTAATATGTTGTTTCTTCAGAAATGGTGGATACGTTTCTTGTTAAATACTCTCCTCGGACTCAAATGTTTTAAAATTTTATCATTTCAAAAGTCGAGGGGGAGTATCGTCATGTTTCTTGCCCAAAATAAGTTTTGTCTAACCAAAGTGGAAGTTAATGGGTCTTGGATGGAAATGGTTGAGATGGAGGGACTAATCTTGTCATTTTTGAAAAGTCATTTTAACAAAACTCCCCACCTGACAAAATTTAAATCATTTACTCCTAAACATTTATTACTACAACCACCAAGATCCACGCATAGCATTCAATCCACAAATCCGCTCGTCAAAATCAAAATCTGTAAGTTGGAAAAGTTTTTGATCATGATTACAAACAATGGTTTTTAATATCATTCAAATCCAACAGTTAAATCCTTTAATATTTTTGATTTTGTGTTCTACGCATATGCGTAAGAAGTAGAAATCTGTCTAAGTGTGTTTTTGATGATATGGATTGTGTCAAACCTTTTAAAAATCAGTGTTACATCCATTTCAATCATTAAATTCAACCCAGAAACAAGTTTTGATGATTTTTTAATTATTAAGGTTTATAGTCAAATTAGGGGTTTACGCATAAGAAGGTTTTGCTTTGATTAGATGCTTAAGATACGTTTAGAACTATGTTAATTTCACTAAAACAACCTTGAATCCTACCCAAAAACAACAAATATGAAGAATTGAATTTTTTAGGGTTTGTAGGTCGTAGAACATGAACTTTTTGATTCTATGGGTATTTGGTGTTATAACATGTTGCTAGGTATTCTTTAGGCATCTATTAAAATACATAAACAATCTTATTGATTTTCCATGGCTTGAATTGTTATGCGTAATTTTAGGGTTTAGGGTTTAAGTAAAAGTTTACGCCTAAGCTTTTCTACTCGTAACTGTGTTGGTCATTAACCTGTTTTGTGATCCTGAAAGTGTTAGAATTGAGTTAGTAATCATGTTGTTATGTGTAATTTAGTTCAGGTTGATTACGCGTAAAGATCAGAATAAGGTGTTCATGGATTACGCATATGCAATACCTTATGCGTAAAGGTTACGCATAAGAGCAATCTTACGCGTAACACTTACGCAAAAGGGTCTACAGTGAGACTAAGCGTATCCTGGAAGGATATGCGTAAACATGGACGTTTACGCCTAAGGGTTACTCTTACGAGTAAACCTTACGCGTAACTCCGTTTGCCTAAGCTTACGCGTAAGCACATAAGCTACGGGTATGCCTTTACGCGTAAGAAATTCTTATGCCTTAGGGTTACCCTTACACTTAAGCTTACGCCAACGCCTAAGGTCCTTTGTTTACGCATAAGCTCACTTGCTTACGCTTAAGCCAACTTGTAACTTTATTTTGCAATGTTACGCGTAATGTACTTGTAATAAGTTACTCATAAGTCACAATAACCAAAATGTCACTCATAAGCTACAAAAAGATAAAATGTTGTGTGATTAAGTGAAATTTGGACATTAAAATTCAAAACTATCATACTCACGTAACTTATCACTTCAACTTCGGACTATTGGACTTAATGTGACTTTAGACTCGTAACATTCATAAACATGATTACTTCAATCAATAATTGGACAATAAAATCAAACTTAGACTAACATAATGTATTTCGATATGTTGGTTCTTTTGTCTCAATACCTTTCAGATTGCGAAATGGACGTCAACATGGAAAACCTCAATGCCTCCAATGAACTAACAATGGCAGATATCTTCCCAACGAATTATCACAAAACAATTGGAAAGAACAACCTCAGAGTTGACTTTGAAAACTTCACCTGCTCAGAATCCTCATGCAGAGTAGTTGTGGACATTCTCAAGGATCATCTCTACCATCTTATGTTGTCTAACTCAGCTTAAGTACCAGAGATCTACATTCATCAATTCTGGCACACAATGGACAAAATTGATGGTCAAGATGCTGTGAATGTGACCATTGGTACCAAAGAAGTTAAAGTTACTATGGCTGATCTTCGAACTATTCTTCTTCTACCAGCTATTCAATATTCTGAATACGTTCCTACAACAAGTGAAGAGGAAGTATTGCAATTCATGATAGACATTGGATACGATGAAGCTTCTGGCATCATCACCAAACATTCCAGTGTTGACCTCAAGAACATCCCACAGCCCTGGAGAACTCTTTATATCATGATTTCCAAGTCTGTATCTGGGAGAGATAGCGGTCATGAACACCCAAAGCTGATGCACCTTCAAACCTTTTGGGGGATGGTCAACATGAAACACATTGACTATGCAAGCTTGATATGGGAAGACATGATGCAACATCATAAGAAGCCTAGTTTCAAAATCCCTTTCATCAGATACACAAAGTTGCTCATCTACAATCAACTCGGGAAGCACTTGGACATCCCGATGAGAATCAATGACCCCAAGACTCACTCAATGCTATATGAGCCGACCTTGAATACTGTCAGATTTAAAGACTCCTCTACATGTAAACAAGGTGCGGAATTACTTGGCTGCTTGATTACTGATTCAATCAAGGTTCTTCCCTCGTACCTTTGATACAATGAAGCAGTGAGTGATGGGAAAGTCGGGTTTATGGATGAGAAAACTACTTCAGTGGCTACTACTAGGGCTAGAAGATCTGGAAGCACTGGAAGTATTGGCAGCACCACAAAGTACAAGAAAAGGCATCCTAGCTTTAAGAAAAGAGTCCCAGCTTAGATCGTTCGTCCTCAAGTTAAACCAGAACCAATTCCACATGACGACGACTCTGAAACTGAGTCAGATGAGGTGACTTACTACTCTGAATCGCAACAAGATGACTTATCTACTCAAAAGTCAGAGGAAAAACACCAGTCCCCCATCTGACAAAGGAAAGAAGCCAGTAGAAGAAGAAGAAGAAGATTCAGATGATGAGATTGATCCTAAAGATGAAGACAAAGAATACCAGAAAACTCTGAAAAGACTAAGGATGGAACAAGCTGCCAAAGACTTTGAAAGTCAAAAAACCAAAGGCCCTGGAGATTCCAGCGGTGGTGTTCCTGTTACACCAGTTCTTGATGCGGTTAATCAACTCGATAAGGGAACTGGTGCCACCACCAAAGAATCTACGGAGCAGAAGCAACAGAAGTATGAAGTAAGGTTTGACTTTGAAGAAGATAAGCAAGAAACCACTGAGATGATTACTAATAAAGATGTGGAAAAAGCTGCAAAAGAAAGGGTTGCAGAAGAAGCACTTGCAAAGAAGGCGAAGAGGAATGAATCAGAAAGGAAGCAGATGATTACATTCTAGATAACCCTGATCACAACCCTCAGCAATCTTCGGAGCAACCCCATGACCACTCCAGAACTGAATCATCATCCCACTCATCACCACCACCATCAAAAGATACAACAACTAAATCATCATCGAAATCAATCAAGAAATGGGCAGACACATGGGCGTCTCGTACCAAAGCTAAGATCCAGAAAGCCGTGCATCAAGCAAGAAAACGTAAACAAAGTCTAGTAGACCGAAAATTGAACTTGCTAGCTGACAGGGTCAATGCACTTGGTCAAGAGATGAACACGTTCATAGAGGAGAGATATCAGATAAAGTTATTCCTCAACAGAGACGTTCAAGGAGAAATGGACGAGAAGATTAAGGACTACACTCATCAGTTCCTTCTCCAATATGTCCCTGGAGTTACTAAAAGACATGTTCTCAAAACAATTCTACCCAACATTGAGAACACTGGTCCGGCAAACAATTACAACTACACCGGTGACAATGCAAACTAGACCAGTCCCGCCTCCTCATGTTACTGAAACTGATCTTCTATCACAGCTGATAACACAGATGTCTGCTCGATCTTCTACACTCACATCTGATGAATTGAAGTTTCTTGAGGTACTCTTTGCTCATCAACTGAAGGCAACATTCAAAGAAGCAGCTGGTCTAGAAAAGTGTCTAAGAGATGATGATGACATGGACAAAGACCCAAATGTAAAACGTCCAAAGAAAACTGGCGAGTCACCTTCATCTATGCCACCACCACCGCCAAAGACCACCACCACATCAACTACTGAGTCTCCACCACCACATCAGCAACCTCCTTCATCTGATAAACCACGGGATACTGAGTCTCAACCAGCACTGGAGAAAACCGATGATCACTTTCAATATACCGGTGGTGAAGATGAAGACATGCCTGAGCCCCAACAACAACCATCACCTCCACCATCATCTAAGCAACAACCGGAATCATCCTCCAAACCAAAGAAAAAGAAACAAAGTTTGGTCGTCTCCTAGTGAGACGAAGATGACACAAAAGAGTATAACTGGTTTAGTAAATTAGTTGATGCGACGCCAAGATTACCGGAAGGTCAAGAACCAGTAGATGGTCGTACTATGGAGCAAGTTAAGATTATCCAGGATCAGTTTAAAGTCAAGAAGATGACGAAAGGGGAATTACGCAGGATCAAGAACGATGCATTCCAATTGTTGAAAGACAGATACAGCAGTGTTATTGAAGTCGAATATCATCTCGACAACATTGCACGAGCCATGTCTAATAACAATGACTGGCTAAATCCCGAGTCGAACATCGACGTGTCAAGAAGGGATAACACTCCACATTACACCGATTGGACCAAACCACTACCAACCATTGGCCGACCTGAGCAACCTAAAATTCCATACCGCTTCTTCTTTAACAACGATCTCGAGTTTCTTCAGCATGGAAGTAGCATCAGCAAAAATTATTCTACCACAGGATACTGAGTCTCCACCAGCACTGGAGAAAACCGATGATCACTTTCAATATACCGGTGGTGAAGATGAAGACATGCCTGAGCCCCAACAACAACCATCACCTCCACCATCATCTAAGCAACAACCGGAATCATCCTCCAAACCAAAGAAAAAGAAACAAAGTTTGGTCGTCTCCTAGTGAGACGAAGATGACACAAAAGAGTATAACTGGTTTAGTACATCACTAACCTTCAACATACCAGTTGCAATCTTCTCTACCAATGTTGCCATTGAGGAAGAGGCCACCAAACTGTTCGTTGACAAAGTGGTGGACTATGATCTTGACGCAAAATATGGGATTCATCATTGGCCATCAAAGAGAAGTTTGTATTACAGAAGCTGCCAAGTTCCAAGGTCGAACAAGGAGGTTTATAGTGATAAGAAGATCGTTGCTATCATGAACGTCACATTGGCTATGAAATGGGATTATTCATTTGGTATGTGCTAAAACACATACCTTTTCATTATCAAAACTGACCCAAAATAACCTAGAAAGAGCCGTTTATTGCTAATATTTGTGGTTTTCTTGAGTTTGTGCTTGTGCAGGTATGGATATGTAAAAACACGCAAAAAGGAACCAAATCAGACGTAAATCCGAGCACGAGAGATTAAGAGAGCTTAAGCCGAGCCGGAAGATCAAAATTGAGCATTTATGAAGATTTTATTCTCCGAGGATGATTTTTGGAAGAAATAACCAAGTTTGAAGATATGTCAAGAATGGCCCCTCAAGTTTGAGCAATTGGCAAAATTGACCCTTGAAGATTCAAAAAGTTGCAAATTGGCCCTTGGTTTATTTGAAGATTGTCAAGAATGGTCCTTGAAGATACTTTCAGAATTTACGTGTTTGGCCCTTTGAGTTTCAGCTTTTGCAACTTTGGTCCCTATATTGCTAATGGGTTCACTACTAGTCCATTTAACCAAATCCATTATCCAACACCATTACATAATACACGGCCCAATCCTAAACTACAAACCCAACCTGGTATACTACACTACCCATTTACCCGACCTTTTTACCCAAGTCAAAACACCTCATGACCCGGTCAACCCCAATCAAAATATTATTAACTAATCCCAAACGCGCCCAAACAAACCCCTGTCTTCCCCAATCCCAAACACGCTAGTCACCACCATTTACCCACCAATCCCAAACACCTAACCTCGTACTAAGTATCTTCCCAAGCTTCAAGAGACCTCTGACTTGTCAGGATAAGAATGCCCATGTGGATAAGTGGAGCTCTCCTATTGGCCGTAACACCTCATCAAAGGAATTGGAGCAATGTGATTGGTAGTGATGACAATGGATTGAATGTGTGGCTGTGGATGAGCCTCTAGTATCTTCTGAAAAGGATCCCAAGACTCCAAGCTCGAGCTATATTTACCTATTCAAGTCACAATAGAATTTCGTCCAATTCCTTAAGCATTAGAGGAATTTTGACCTTTCCATTTCTTGTCATTTTAATTGTTTTTAATAGTGTAATTGTTATTTTAAAATGTAATTTCATTTCAATTAATGCAAGTTTGCTTTTGGTTTAATACAAATTAAGTTTACCTTGTCGAATTCATTTGTCTCCAATCCGTTTTCAGTTTTCAATCTCTACTCATTTAAGCTCATATAAGCTTGTTAAAGCTTGTGTGAGCTCATTTTCCTCTTAATTAATCTTAACTACAGTTTTTAAGCAAAAGTCAAGAAAAGTCAATTGTGGTGCTAATCTTGGTTCAGAAATGGAAATGGGTTGAAATGATGCTTATTTAGGTTTAATTCAGTGTTTGGTATGGGATTTGGTTGATTTGGTACTGTCACTCTGCCAATTCAAGCTGGGATAACTAAGTGAGTAGTAATTCTTTCTCAAAACTGTTTTAATAAATGATCTTGTGGCCTGCTGTTTGATGCTTGATTTAATGATTTCTGATGCTCTCTGATCTCAGTCACTTAGTTGTTATAATCACTGCATAAGTAGATTTAGGTTTAGTTGCTTTGTTTGCTTATTAAATCTGTTAAGGGGTGTTTGGATTAATGCTTAAAATGTGCTAGAGGTTAGAATACTGTGATAGTTAGGTTGTTTTAGGCTTGCTTTAGTTCGTTGCATTCAAACCTGTCTCAAGTTTACATCAGTTTTTCACTAAAGTCAAAACCACAAGTCCACTGTTCTTGTTCTCAAATCTGTGAAAAATCAGTTGCTCAAACCTTTTCATATAGGTTTAGAATCAGTAGAACTAGCTTTCTATAGTCTTATTACATCATATTTCACCTTAATCAGTCTAAAATTTGCTTCTAAATTTCACAAAAGTCAAATTTTCAAACTGTTCTTAAAAGTCAAAATGGTGTAAAAGTCAGTTTTCCTCAGATCTTGCAGCAATTGCACAAAGTTCATTTTAAATAGTTAGGGTCTCAAACTTGGCACATTTGCTCTTTGCTAGGTGGTCTTGAAGACCACCTATCTGGTTTTCACTTAAGTTCCTTGGATAAGCTGGTGAAACAGCTTAAACAGCAGGGTCAGTAGCGTATTTTGCTTAAGTGGTCAATTAGCTTAAATCTTTGTAATCTACTTATTAGGTGTTAGGAGTAGTTGCTAATAGTTGCTTTAGAGTAGTTTCAGTATTAATTAGCTTCTGTTATCAGTTGGTACATTATAGTGCTTATTAGCTTATTCCATAGTGCTTATTTTGCATCTGTTTACACTGCAGCCCTTATTTCTCATACATAAGCATCATGTTTTACCTTTTTTATAGCTCTAGAATAATATTTTAGAATTTCCCTGAATTTTTCATAATTTTTGGTCACTGTTCACTATTTTTCTTTATTAAAATCAGTTTTTAGGCATTTTAAAATAGCTTTAATTGCAAATAATTAAGAAAAAGTTCCAAAAAATAATTTTTCAATTTTCCCAGTTTAAGAAAAATATAAAAAGCATAAAAAATATTTTTCCCTATTTTTCCCCTTTTATTTGGTATTTTTCACAATTTAAATTAGATTTAAATAGTTTTAAATTCATAGAAAATAGAATAATAATCAGAAAAATACAAAAATAGTTTTGAAAATTCTTTTAGGATATTTTAGATTTTATAAAAATTAGTTTCATAATTTTCCCCTTTATTTTCATAATTTCTAGTATTTTAATTTAGTTTTAATAGTTAAAAATTAGTTTTTAATTTGAATAAATTCAAGAAAAATCCTAAAAATTAGTTTTAATTCATAAATAGTTTTCTAATATCATTTTTAGTATAAAAATAATTTTAGATCATTTTTAGGATTAAGATTAGACGTAGTTGCATTTTATTTGCATTTCATTTATTACATTTTAGTTTTATTTGCGTATTTAGGATTTCCCGTAGTGTAATTTCCTTTTATATGTTTCCCTTTACTTCTCTTGCCCCATAGTTTAGAAAACATCAAATTATCCCCTTCTCTCATTCAAATCACAAAAATCGGGACGTGAGTTGGAAATTCCATTCAACCCTCGTTCGGAACGATCTCGGTGCTCAAACCTAATACGTTTGAGTTACCCAACATACTACACACTTCTCTATATTATTGATTTTTAACGGAATCAATTTTTGGCGCCGCTGCCGGGGAGGGCTTGTAGCGAGTTTTCGTATTCCGTCTCGAATCGCGTGCATTTGAAGATCCTTCCCCGAGTGAAGTTACCATCGTTTTTGTAAATATATATTTTTCAAAAAACACCAAAACATTCTTCCTAGAGTGTTTACAAAACCATAAAAATTAAAAAAAACCAACAAAAAAAACTGAAACGTCAATTGTTACGTCGGCTCACCTTGAAGGTACAACCTATACACGGGGTATAAGGAAAGTCTTGACATTAAATTGCAGACTGAAGAACGATCCACTCTTCGTTCCCGCTCCACTGCGCGTACTTTTGAGAGCTACCGAGCACCGTTTGACGTGACGGTTACAAAAATATTGTGTTTTCTTAAATATAAAAACCCAAAAAGATTTTCCTTTTCAAAATTTGTTTAAAAAAAAAAAAAAAAAAAAAAAAAAAAAAAAAAAAAAAAAAAAAACCAAAAATATCCTTCTTTACCCTCTGAACCGTCAATTCTTTATCTCTTTACCCTCTTATTCGTATAATTCTTCTCGATGTCTTCGTCTTACCATTATGGTTGTCAATGGTGTGGGGGACCTCAAAATGGTGGGAATTGTCCCGGATGTAGCATTGTGAGTACGGGAAACGAGTTTGTCTATGACCAACATCCCTACAATGAAACAACCGATTTCCTTAACCAATCCCCATACCATGAGACGGAGTCATACTCGTGTGAGTACTATGGAGGTCCTCACCAAGGTTTTCAATGTCAAGCCCAATTTAACAATACAACCTTTGGTTATGAACCTTATCCATATACTTCACCAAACCCGTCACAACAATCATACTGTTGTGAGTATTGTGGAGGTCCGCACGTTAATTCCGATTGTCAGATGCAGAACCCTATTGTTTACGAGCAAGTTCCTTGTGATAATTACGACTATGCTTATAACCCACCTCCACAATACCAAGAAATTCAACCACAAACTCCGTCATATGATCAAGAATTTCACCAAAGTTGTCTCGATATATTACAAAAGTTAAAGGAAATAAAAGAATTGCTTCATGAACCTGCTCAAGAAAAAGATCCTAATCAGAAAACCTATCGTGATTTATTAGCTGAAGAAGCCGCGAAAGTGATCCAATATCATCCAACTACCTATTATTACGATTCTGATTCTGATGACGAATATACGCCTCCGAGTGGCAATCCCACTCCCGTTTCTGAGCCTTTCATTTCCGACTCTTCCCCTTCACTCACACCGGTTGAGAGAAGCGACGTCATTTTGGAAGAGGTCGATGATTCTATATCTTCGATAATTGTTAAACCCGTTGACTCTCTCATAATGGGGGACGAGCCTCTTAGCACTATTCCGAAAACGGAATCTTCTAGTGTTGAGAGCCTTGACCCAATCCCAAGTGAGTCCGAGGATGTATCTGACAGTGATTGTGATTCGCTTTTATGTGATTCTCTTGACATCTCCGAGGTTACATCCGGGATTTTCTCAAATCCAGTTTTCACGTTCAGTGATGACTACACCTTTTGTGAAGTTAATCCTCTTTTCGACAAAGATTTTGAGTCCGATTCAGAGACCACAACGGAAGTGGTGGATATTGCAAGCTTTCAGAGCACACCACTTGTCCCATCTCTGTATTCCGACTTATCTCTCCCATCATGTGATGTTGTGCAAGATGAAGAAAGTATTGAATCCGACACTGAGGTTATTATGGAGATTGATTTTGAAATGGTTGAAGACGATATTCTTGATAAGCCGCCAAGTGAATCTGATATGGAAGAAATCGACTTACCCATTGATGACTTGATACCACCGGGTATTGAGGATGCTGATGATGACCCCGAGGGGGATGTATTGTTATGTGATGGTTCTCTTGACTCTCCTCTCTCTGATGAGTCGACCATCACATATCCCGTTAAGCCCACATGTGAAGACAAAATCTTTAAACCCGGGATATTAGACATAGATGAGCTTTATGCTAAAACCGTTTTTCGAGAAAAGGATCCTCTCTTGGATGCCTTCATTGTTAAACTTTCACCTCCTTACTATGAGCTCCCATCTTTCTTGGAGTTTTCTCATTTCTATCCATCATTCCTTCGTCCACCCGCTAAACCGCCAGATGATGGATCATTATTTCATGATATCCCTTATGTGCTTAAGCCCGACACTTTCTTCTCCACCCATCCCACCCAGTCTCATTCTTTCAGGAATGAGGACACCGTTTTTGACCCTGGTATCTCTACCACTTTCTTCCGCAAGGACAAATGAACTCGGGGACGAGTCAGGCTAGCGACTCGATGACCAAAAACAGTAGCGCTTCGTGGGAGGCACCCCATGCTTATCTCTATCTTCTTTCTATTTTCTAATAAGTGACGCGAAGGGGTCCGCCTCTTTGATTTCTCGTGTTTGGTTGTTTGTGATGTTGTGTTTAGTATGTTCCCGATATGAAGACTCTCGTGCTCGAAGTTTGTCTTTTCTCCACTCGAGTTTCATGATCGTTGCTGATGGAAATCCGATATCCTAATCTTATCGACTAACGTTTATCTTTTAGCATACTTAATAAACGGCTTTTAGATTTTCGTGATACCCTTGCTTTAAAACATTGAGGACAATGTTTCGTTCTAGTCTGGGGTAGGGTAATCTTCGATTTGATTTGACCGCACTTGCTTGTTTTTCGTCGTATACTCTCGTAACCCCGTTTTTCCTTAGAAAATAAAAAATTGTGCAAAAATGTGAAAAATTTAAAAATTTTTGTGAGCTTTTGTTAAGTCTTTTTGATTGAAAAGTTGGCTAGTCTCTTAGACATGAAGCTATAAAATGCGAATTCTAGCTCATAAGGCCAAGATTTTGCAATTTCCCTGAGTGACTTTAAATATGCATAACTTTATTTCATTAGACGAAACATTTGCTAAGTTAATATATGTTTTGACACCTTGTTGGCTTTCCGCTGGTGAGAGTAGGAATAGAATTCTGACTTGACCGGGCGTGTTGAGCCCTAGCTTGTTCCCTTAACCATAGATAATCTAAAAATTATCGGCTAAGCATCTGCGGATCTCATTATTTGGGATTTTAAATTTGCGGAGATCGAGTAATGATAGAGTTACTTATGAGTTTAGATGCTAAGCGTGGAGTAGTTGGTTCTCTTTAGAGCCCATCGAAGGTACTTATGGCTTTTTGTTCCCACAAAATTGTTTCACCCCATATATGTCTAATAAATAATTAGAGATGTTGAGTTTTTGACGATAGTTAGTTCTTTATCTTCTTAAAAGAATCTTTGTTTTAAAAATTGGGTACAAATCAAGGATCCGTAATAAATAAGCAATAAGTGATAAGTGAAAAAGTAATAAGTAAAGTTGTGAGCTGCGGTGTCGAGATCGGACCCTTGGATCTTTAGCCGGGATTGAGTGAGATCTTAGCCTAGCCAGCCGGGATTCTCATTTCATGAAGCCTATAGTCTTGGAATTACCCCGTAAAGCTCCGTAGTTCATAGCTCATACAAGTAAAAGTATAAGTTTAAAAAACAAAAAAAAAAAAAAAAAAAAAAAAAAAAAATGAAAAAATGAAATGATGAAAAAAGTCAAAAGTATAAGTGAATAAAAATTCCTTGATGTTGACCTCATTTTTGGGACAATGGTTCTTGAGGGAAGGCGGACAACTAATTATCGACTTAGCTTTATATCTTTATCAGAATAAAAGTTATCGAAACGAGAAATTTGAAGAAATTCAATTCTCACAAAAATAAAAAAAATCTAGAGGAAAATAGGAAAATGGGAACAAAAGGTATTTACACAAGTAACTTCCATGGGTAGTGTTAGCATCTAAGATCATATTTAACAATGATTTCGATTTTACGCTTAGTTTGGGACTTGTGAAGAATCAGGGACGATGTATTCTATCCGTATGGTCACTTCACACTGTGTTGTGTTTTCTACTCCGTGATCCTAACGTGTCGTTTGAAAAATGTTGGAGTTATTAATCGACATGAAAGTTCAACAAACCGTCATTCATAATCGGAATGTGCTTAATCGTAATATCTATATGTGAGTTAAAAGGTAAACGGGGCGTTTTTAGAATTAAGGCTTTCTTAATCTCTTTTGAGGAATCTTTGCTACTTCTTCATAGGTTTAGTAGAAAGAGATTGGAATCATTGGTTTTAGAAGCGTGAGTTGATTGCATTGCGTGAGGACACGACAATGGTCTCGTCTGGGGTATTTTGGTATGTGCTAAAACACATACCTTTTCATTATCAAAACTTACCCAAAATAACCTAGAAAGAGCCGTTTATTGCTAATATTTGTGGTTTTCTTGAGTTTGTGCTTGTGCAGGTATGGATATGTAAAAACACGCAAAAGGAACCAAATCAGACGTAAATCCGAGCACGAGAGATTAAGAGAGCTTAAGCCGAGCCGGAAGATCAAAATTGAGCATTTATGAAGATTTTATTCTCCGAGGATGATTTTTGGAAGAAATAACCAAGTTTGAAGATATGTCAAGAATGGCCCCTCAAGTTTGAGCAATTGGCAAAATTGACCCTTGAAGATTCAAAAAGTTGCAAATTGGCCCTTGGTTTATTTGAAGATTGTCAAGAATGGTCCTTGAAGATACTTTCAGAATTTACGTGTTTGGCCCTTTGAGTTTCAGCTTTTGCAACTTTGGTCCCTATATTGCTAATGGGTTCACTACTAGTCCATTTAACCAAATCCATTATCCAACACCATTACATAATACACGGCCCAATCCTAAACTACAAACCCAACCTGGTATACTACACTACCCATTTACCCGACCTTTTTACCCAAGTCAAAACACCTCATGACCCGGTCAACCCCAATCAAAATATTATTAACTAATCCCAAACGCGCCCAAACACACCCCTGTCTTCCCCAATCCCAAACACGCCAGTCACCACCATTTACCCACCAATCCCAAACACCTAACCTCGTACTAAGTATCTTCCCAAGCTTCTAGAGACCTCTGACTTGTCAGGATAAGAATGCCCATGTGGATAAGTGGAGCTCTCCTATTGGCCGTAACACCTCATCAAAGGAATTGGAGCAATGTGATTGGTAGTGATGACAATGGATTGAATGTGTGGCTGTGGATGAGCCTCTAGTATCTTCTGAAAAGGATCCCAAGACTCCAAGCTCGAGCTATATATACCCATTCAAGTCACAATAGAATTTCGTCCAATTCCTTAAGCATTAGAGGAATTTTGACCTTTCCATTTCTTGTCATTTTAATTGTTTTTAATAGTGTAAATGTTATTTTAAAATGTAATTTCATTTCAATTAATGCAAGTTTGCTTTTGGTTTAATACAAATTAAGTTTACCTTGTCGAATTCATTTGTCTCCAATCCGTTTTCAGTTTTCAATCTCTACTCATTTAAGCTCATATAAGCTTGTTAAAGCTTGTGTGAGCTCATTTTCCTCTTAATTAATCTTAACTACAGTTTTTAAGCAAAAGTCAAGAAAAGTCAACTGTGGTGCTAATCTTGGTTCAGAAATGGAAATGGGTTGAAATGATGCTTATTTAGGTTTAATTCAGTGTTTGGTATGGGATTTGGTTGATTTGGTACTGTCACTCTGCCAATTCAAGCTGGGATAACTAAGTGAGTAGTAATTCTTTCTCAAAACTGTTTTAATAAATGATCTTGTGGCCTGCTGTTTGATGCTTGATTTAATGATTTCTGATGCTCTCTGATCTCAGTCACTTAGTTGTTATAATCACTGCATAAGTAGATTTAGGTTTAGTTGCTTTGTTTGCTTATTAAATCTGTTAAGGGGTGTTTGGATTAATGCTTAAAATGTGCTAGAGGTTAGAATACTGTGATAGTTAGGTTTTTTTAGGCTTGCTTTAGTTCTTTGCATTCAAACCTGTCTCAAGTTTACATCAGTTTTTCACTAAAGTCAAAACCACAAGTCCACTGTTCTTGTTCTCAAATCTGTGAAAAATCAGTTGCTCAAACCTTTTCATATAGGTTTAAAATCAGTAGAACTAGCTTGCTATAGTCTTATTACATCATATTTCACCTTAATCAGTCTAAAATTTGCTTCTAAATTTCACAAAAGTCAAATTTTCAAACTGTTCTTAAAAGTCAAAATGGTGTAAAAGTCAGTTTTCCTCATATCTTGCAGCAATTGCACAGAGTTCATTTTAAATAGTTAGGGTCTCAAACTTGGAACATTTGCTCTTTGCTAGGTGGTCTTGAAGACCCCCTATCTGGTTTTCACATAAGTTCCTTGGATAAGCTGGTGAAACAGCATAAACAGTAGGGTCAGTAGCGTATTTTGCTTAAGTGGTCAATTAGCTTAAATCTTTGTAATCTGCTTATTAGGTGTTAGGAGTAGTTGCTAATAGTTGCTTTAGAGTAGTTTCAGTATTAATTAGCTTCTGTTATCAGTTGGTACATTATAGTGCTTATTAGCTTATTCCATAGTGCTTATTTTGCATCTGTTTACACTGCAGCCCTTATTTCTCATACATAAGCATCATGTTTTACATTTTTTATAGCTCTAGAATAATATTTTAGAATTTCCCTGAATTTTTCATAATTTTTGGTCACTGTTCACTATTTTTCTTTATTAAAATCAGTTTTTTGGCATTTTAAAATAGCTTTAATTGCAAATAATTAAGAAAAAGTTCCAAAAAATAATTTTTCAATTTTCCCAGTTTAAGAAAAATATAAAAAGCATAAAAAATATTTTTCCCTATTTTTCCCCTTTTATTTGGTATTTTTCACAATTTAAATTAGATTTAAATAGTTTTAAATTCATAGAAAATAGAATAATAATCAGAAAAATACAAAAATAGTTTTGAAAATTCTTTTAGGATACTTTAGATTTTATAAAAATTAGTTTCATAATTTTCCCCTTTATTTTCATAATTTCTAGTATTTTAATTTAGTTTTAATAGTTAAAAATTAGTTTTTAATTTGAATAAATTCAAGAAAAATCCTAAAAATTAGTTTTAATTCATAAATAGTTTTCTAATATCATTTTTAGTATAAAAATAATTTTAGATCATTTTGAGGATTAAGATTAGACGTAGTTGCATTTTATTTGCATTTCATTTATTACATTTTAGTTTTATTTGCGTATTTAGGATTTCCCGTAGTGTAATTTCCTTTTATATGCTTCCCTTTACTTCTCTTGCCCCATAGTTTAGAAAACATCAAATTATCCCCTTCTCTCATTCAAATCACAAAAATCGGGACGTGAGTTGGAAATTCCATTCAACCCTCGTTCGGAACGATCTCGGTGCTCAAACCTAATACGTTTGAGTTACCCAACATACTACACACTTCTCTATATTATTGATTTTTAACGGAATCAACTTGAAGGAAATCAAGGTCAAACGACAGGATGAACAAGAATATGATTTCACTGAGGCTGATTTCCTGAGATTGTCGCTCAACGACATCGAAGATATGTATCTTGCTAACGTACAAGGACGGATGAGACAATTATCCACAAATGTTCAACTTCAGTACATCACAACCCTATTGATCTTCATTAGAAGCAAGGTGATCCAAGAACGTATTGAAGATCTCCAACTTGCGATCGAATCATACCAGAAGTAGATCAACCTTACACAACCGTTGTTACACTTTCCCAACATCAACCAACTATCTTAGTACACCATAGAGAAGAAACCAAAGTTTGCGGTCGTTTACCGCAGTGAACTTCACCATAATTGCTTCATGGCGTACGACGAGATTCATAAGTTATGCGATCACACGTTAAAAATGGTTTGTGATGGGTTAGCGTACCGGTTAAAGGACATTCAGGAAGGTATTGGGTCAAAGAAGAGGTGGAACTTGTCACAATTCTCAATTTTTGGTCATTTCTCACACTCTACATTCATCATACTAGTCATGCATAGTTTTGCATTTCACATTAAACGCATAATTTCATATTAAATAAACGTTATTGCGTAATAAATTATTTTGAACATTTGATCCGTTACTTCCAAAAATTTATCACAATATATTTTATACTCATATTAAGTCTATAAAAATATTATTATAAGTTTACCCAGTGTGCTAAATTTATTTTGTATATAGACTGTTATATTTAAATAATTACGACGGTTTTCTTAAATACTACACGACAATTATTATTTCACTCAAATCTTGCGAGAAATGTATTTTAATAATTTTTATGACTATTTCAATAACATTTTCTAAGTTTACATTTTTTTTTTTTCAAGTTTTATATAAACACTATTATTACGCGTTCTAATATTTACACGCGTGCAATACTTACCCAATACCGTCACCACCTTTACAAATACCCTAAATACCTATGCACTATCAAATTTACTCACTTTCCCTCTCATTTAGGTATAAAATCAACCTCCTCATTTTATTATACAAAACATATCATAAATATCTCAATTAATATGTATTTAAACTCAAAAGTCTTACAATCTAGCTAGATATCAAATCTTCACATTTTTCTTTTCCTTCCTCCTTTACCTCACGCCACAATCAACTCCACCATTCTTCCCTTACTCCTCATTAATATTATTGTCCAAATGTTCCTTGACTTTTCACAAAATATCTAACTTATACAATACATATATTCATATTATACTTTAAACAAACACATAGTAGCTTATTTTCTAAGGTGAAGCAAGATCAAATATCCATCTCTTTTCTCTCTCAAATATTCGGCAGCCAAGGGATCAAGGAGGATCACTTCCAATTTTCAAGACAAGTTTAATTACACACTAGTATCATTTGTTGCTAAGGTTTTGTAATACAAACCTCAAGTGATTAGGAAAAACCTTTTGTCCATAAACCTCATCATATCACTAGTAAGCATCCATATTCATATTTTTATTTCATATTCATTTTTATGGTCATATCATTTTATTTGAGAAACATGCAAGTCTCATGATGTTTATACCATTTTTAAGGTTTTTAAGGTTTTTATATGTTAAATATATAAAATCCATCCTATAATTACTCCTTGTTATATTTTAGCTTTGGTGATGTCTAGGAACCCATGACACCCTAAGAAGGTGTATGGTAGGATTAGAATAGCTTCGGAGTTGTTTTGAATGGATTGGAATAGGTTTAGCACGAGAAAAACTCATTTCGACACGTATAAAATAGGGTCTGTCCATATTTTAAATTCTGGGAAAATCCGACAGTAGGTAAATATTTTTGGGCTAGATATTTAGAAAATACACTTTAAAACGAAAACGTGGCCGCTTGAACGGATTAAAACGGAGCTGTAACGAAGAAGTTATGAATTTTTCAAGTTTGACGAGGAAAACTATTAATTTCAGAAATTTCAGCATTGAAAATGTCACTCCTTACGAGTCAAAAATGAGTCTTAAGCTTTATAAATTGTGTCGACTTATCAAAAATATATTAGTATACTTTGACACGAATCTAAGGATGTAGAAAACGTAGAAAACGGACTTGTAACGATTAAATTACACGCGATAAACCAAGTTGCCGTAACTTTATTCTATTAGCAAAATTAATATATTCTTTATTACAAACATACTACGGCAACTAAAGGACCATGTTGGCGGACGTTTTTAACAATGATGTAGAACTTTTTATAACGTGATGTCTTCTAGTAAAAGTAAGTTCGTCTAGCATATTTTCCAAAATGTCCAACCGTTTGTTGAGCGGAGTTGTAACGAATAACATATAGTCACTCAAACTTTGCCGAAAACCATCCTTTAACTCTATTTTTGGCCTAAAGTGCAATACTTAACCTATATTTTTCTTGGTGATCGA
This sequence comes from Chrysanthemum seticuspe, assembly GCA_019973895.1. Lineage (NCBI taxonomy): Eukaryota > Viridiplantae > Streptophyta > Magnoliopsida > Asterales > Asteraceae > Chrysanthemum > Chrysanthemum seticuspe. The sequence continues at coordinate 201,758,164 of BPTQ01000006.1, read as the reverse complement.
GACCTCTAGGATGGAAACTTAAACACTGAAACTTTGAGATACTGATACAAGCTTCCCAAAACCGTTGAGTTCGTTTCCTAACGCTCGACGTATACCATTTTACGACTAACTTTTCAAGGCCATTTTAGTCACTTTCATGAAAATTTCAACGACATTATTTTACGACGAAAAGTTATAATTTCACAATAAATCATTAAATGACTATCGTGGGATATCATTTCAACATAAATACTTGTAAAGCATTTTATAATATGACGGGATGTCATAAACATATTTTGACGATAAACATTATTTCCAAAACGTACAAGTGGTATGGATATCATATGGAGTTGCATGCACAACATTGTATCACGCATTCACAACAACATATCATAACTCAAGTCATAACATTCATTTAGGTCGCGGATAGTTTCCGAGCCTCATTTTAGTGCACTTCATTTTGTTAGCATATCAATCATACGAGGTGAGTTCATACCCCGCTTTTACTCATTTATATTCCTATAAACTATTTGGGGCGAGATATATGCTTATTTATCCAAACATTTAAACTCTTTTGCCAAACAACATTACTTATACTTTAGACTTGATTGCGTTATATACTTGATTGGGTTATACTTGATTTCATATGCATATTTGGAACAAACATACAAGAATTAGTGGCTCCAAATTAAGTTGTTGGAAGGCTATTAATTTACAAACATACAAGAATTAGTGGCTCCAAATTAAGTTGTTGGAAGGCTATTAATTTACAAACATACAAGAATTAGTGGCTCCAAATTAAGTTGTTGGAAGGCTATTAATTTACAAACATACAAGAATTAATGGCTCCAAATTAAGTTGTTGGAAGGCTATTAATTTACAAACATCCCAATATTTATATGTTGGAAGACTCTTGTGGTGACATTTATACTTTTAACTACCTTAATGCGCATATTCATGATTGTCATTCTATTTTAGGCAATGGGTTGTGAACACACAGGTTGCAAGTTTTGTATGGGCGGAACTTGGAACTGAGTGGATTTACAATGCCTTTGCTGTGTGAACATTTCTCTAAGTATTTCAAATCATTTTAACACAAACTTATGAACTCACCAACCTTTGTGTTGACAATTTTTAGCATATTTATCTCAGGTTGTAAGGCGATAGCATTTCATGGAGTTTTTGGGTCTCATGGCATACATTGGAGTCTAGTGTTTTTTTTTATCTATTACCATTCGACATGTTTTGTAAACCTTTATGTATTATCAAACTTTGGGATCTCATGTGTTGTAAACTTTAACTTATTTAATCGAATGGTAAACTCTTTAAAACGTCTCATTATAGAGGTCGTTTTCTTTATCCATACTTTGTGCTATGACGTTATACCCCAATGACACTATCGTTCCGCTGCGATATTTTGGGGGTGTGACAGAACTCGAAGGAACAGAAGGAAGCTCGTAGGATAATCACAAGGCTGGATGAAAGGATGTTTCACAGGGATCAGATGCGGAGAATGGAAAGTTATGTGGGACGTAGATAGAGTTTCTCGATTACAACGTTTCAACGCGAAGAGAGAATTCCTGGTCTAATTGTCTAAATGTTGGGTACTCCGTTAACTCTTTTGATTGGTATTTTTGATGATTGATTTATTTTCTTCATTATGGCTTGTGCACACATAACAGTGTACAACCCATACTTGTAATGAAAGGACCCTGTGGTATGCTTCAGTGCCAAAATCCTCATAAAAGGAGCGAAAGCTTCTTACTTTTGAGTAAAACTTATCAAAACTTTCATCATTTTCAAAGTTCTGCTCAAAAGAACAAGTACTTCCCCTTATGTTTTCAAAACCTCAAAAGTTAGTATTACTTGTTGAGGGCGAGTATTTGCAAAATATCTTTGTTCACAAAATTTTCTTCGTGGAAAGCTTCCCACAAAACTTGAAATGGACATATTCGATATCAAATTTCATCAAAAATAACATTTTTATGCCATTTTTTAGAGGGAGAAAAATTATGTGATACACATATGTTTGATTTTGAATGAATCTTCATATGATAAGACTTAACCAATGAATTGACGAGATCTGAACTGTCATAAATCAAAAAGATTTGTCTTACAAGACTTATCCGAGTAGATCGTACCTACTCGAGAAACTTTTGATAGACATGAACTTTGACGGGTTTGACAACCTTTTCAAGGTTTGTCCACACCTTCCAGGTAGTTATTAGAGCTAGTTGTCACCTAAAAGCTGACAATGCATCTCTCTAACTATGCAACGTAACCGCGTCTCGCGGGTAATTGTCTATCTTGAGTCGATCAATTCAAAAGTGCGAGCTCTACCCTCAATGTGCAGATTTCTGTCAAAACACTTAAGCACATGTGGAGGGGGAGTATTTCTGAAAATGCAAAACTCTCAAAGTGTTACAAATATGTTTTCATTCATAAATGCTTTGAGATATTTTTCGAGAAAATGGTTTTATGGCAACATAGGATAGTCATGGAGTTATAAGGTGACTAAGTTTAGGGATAAACGTCCTATGATCCGCCAGAGCCGGAGGGATCTACCCAAGGACACCACCAATAGTTAGTATTTAGAAGTCCTTAGGTATGATTATAAAAAAGAGAAAATGAGAATCGGAGAAAGAAGGAGTTGAAGAATTAAAAAGAAAAGTAAAGAAAATGGTGAAAAGAAATAGCCCTCCAAATTATTCAACTTAGGGCAGACACAGGGTAAATTCATATGCTACTGGCTGTCATTAGATGACATCGGTATTGAAGATTAAAGTCGTCATGGACCCAGTGACGCACTGCACTAAACCTTCTTAGCCACTTAAGTTTCTCTCAACAGAAGCTTGTTTCATTCTCACAGGGAACCCTACGTAAACTATCGACTTTCTCTTAGAGATTGTTAGTATTAAAGAAGGAGACACTCTCCCTAGTCTCCACTCAGGAAAACCAAAGCGCACTTATTGAGTCTAGAGCCACGAGATTCATCAAAAGATCTCTTAGGAACACTTGAACTTTCATCACTTGTCGTTCAACATTATGAACGCAAGTGATACATTCTAGAGTCCTTCGCAGATCCTAGCAATCTGCCGAGAACATTTATGAGGGGATTCACAATTGTGATCCTCAGTGATTGAATGGAAACTCCTGCCAGGGTCAACATCAAACAGCCCTGACAGCAGGTCGCTTCGGTAACTCCTTGTGGGTTACGCTTAGTGTTGTCTCAAACGATCTACAGTCGTGAGGTGATGCTTCGGTGTACCTCAGCGACTCACCTGAACTGTAGATGTACTTCGGTACATCGTGTTATCCTACTTGAGGGACTCCAGTTCAGGAACAACCTTTGCTAGAATTAGATATGTGTTTTCACACTATGCTGTTAACACCTGTTAATACAAATAAGTCGTAAAAACGTTTATTTATATTCTACGATCTTCTAATGTTTTGTCGATAACAAATGTAAAATCATTTTAACGAAACAAATAAAATACGTAAATGGTTTGAACTAATAGTTTCTAACATATTCACATTTTTACATAAAACACTAAAACAAGTATAAGTGATTTTATGATTTAATATTACATATGTACAACAACTAGTGTTTACATATTTGGATAAAATATACACATAACTAGTATGTAGTATATTGGGTAATATAATGGGTAGAAACTTAAGTATCATAACCCATTGGGCAAATACATTAAATGTAGTTGGGTACAACCCAAAGCCCATGACCCATGGAGCCTGACCCATAACCCATTGCATGACATCATGCTTATATCATACATGGATAATATCCATAACCCATGGTTTTGACCCATACCCGTGTGCCTAGGTGCATTGCACTCAAGAGATACATTGTATCTAGCTAAAGACCCATGGATCAACCCATGACCCATGACCCATAACCAAAATACCCATGGGTAAAGAGGAGCGTCCCACGGATCCCTAGCTTTACGCTAGACGGATCCCTTGTGGGAGGGATCTGTGGGATCCGGGGAACAGTAGATTTTTTCTTCTATAAATAGTGAGCTATTTCTTCATTGTTGCTCACCCCTTTCTAACATACTTTCCCCTAGAGTTGAAAACTCTCTAACCTCAGATCCAAGAGATCTATGTTTGTAGTTTTGTTTTTGTGTGATCTTCTAGGTTCGTCTTAAAGGCGAGATCACCACCTTTGAAGTAGAGCAAGCTCAAGTCCATGAGTTGCCATGCTTCCTCATCATCAAGACTACTGAAGTCTTCTTGTTGATGATTGTTTTTCTTTTCCTAAGAAGTGTTGAAGACATTTGTGAAAGGTGTCTCAAGTGTCAAGAAGAAGATATTAGTGAAGGGTATCTATCGTCCATATCATTAGCACTTGTGGTAGGTGCTTAGAAGTCAAGACTAGAAGCATTATTGAAGGGTGCTTAGAAGTCAAGACACAAGACATTAGTGGAGGGTGTCTTGAAGATCTAGTTAAAGGCATTAGTGAAAGGTGCCTTAGATGTACATTCGATATGGTGTGTTTCGATGTACAAGATAGATTAGTACTAGATCCAAGGATATATCCTTGATGATGTTGTAAAAAGGAGTGCATCTCCTTTGGGATTAGTCGTTGGTGTAGTGTTGGGTAGTAGTTCCTCCATTGCAATGGAACTAGGTGCTTAGCCTAGTACCTAATAAAGGGTAGGCGATGTTGTGTAGGTGTGGTTCCCCTTGGTGTGAAAGAACTAGGTACTTAGCCTAGTACCTTATAAAGGGTAGGTGACATTGTGTAGGTGTGGTTCACCTTGGAGTGAAAGAACCCGGTGGTTAGCCTAGCACCAGAAAAAGGGTAGGCGACGTTGTGAAGGCTTCTCCGCCATAAGGAGATTGGTATAGTGATTATGAACTCTCGAGTAGGTGACTCGGGGAGTGGAGTAGGGCAAGGAAGGTGTCCTTGTAGCCAAACCACTATAAATACTCGTGTTGTGGTTTTGTGCTTCTTGCTCTTATCTTTTCATTACATACTTATATATGTTTGTTTATCAACATACAAATAGATTGACATAAGTCGATCTAAATAGTTTAAAAGGAAGTTTTAATTGGCAAAACTATTCAACCCCCCCTTCTAGTTTTCCACAATTGGCATCAGAGCTTCGTTACCAAGTTTCTTAAAGTATATTGTACTTTAAAAACTTGATACGATCCATGGTTAATTGAAAACTACAAAGACATTTTCATAAAAACAAACACCATGTCTTCATAAAACTTTTTGTTTGGATGTTGATTAGATGACAACATTTTTTATTTTATTTTTATTTAATTGCACTAATCCTCTTTGTCATGTTGATTAGTCAAAGCTTATATCTACCAAGCCATAGGAATCACTTGGTAACAAGAATACCTTCCCTAAGAAGGTATCTTAAGCACAAAGGAGCTGGGATTGTCTTCTGACATTACTTGTGTCATTTGTAAAGACATTCCTAAGTGCATTCGAGGTATGACTTTCCAATTATCTCTAAATGACATTAGCTTGATAAATAAGTATGCTTACCTAGGTATTTATTTGATTACTTTTTGTGCATATACATGCTTTACATGTAGCTTCATTAGGAAGGTTTTTCTCACATACGTGTCACTCTTTCGTCTATAGTCGTGGTTTATAAAACTTGTGTTTTATTTTATTTAATCCTAAAAATATATCTTTCTAATAATAAAACAAAAACACAAATATAAAAAATTCCTCCTTCCCCATAAAAACTCCCACCATCCTTCATTCCAACAAATCCTCACTTTTTCAAATCTTCCAATTTTAAAAATTTCCTCTCATTCAAAACTTCATCTTCTTCTCCTCATCTGAAACCAAGAAGGCTCGCCATCAACATGGTTTACATCGCTCTCATGCTCATCGCCTTAACACTTATTGCTCTTGTGTTCCCTATGATGAAGTTCTCATACGGAGACATATACTTTGTGTTGCTAATCTACATTGGGATCATATACCCAATCCTTTGTATCATTCTTAGCATTGAAATGAAATATTACTAATAGTCTAGTTTATCTGGGTTATTATCATAATGTGTTTATCATTTTTTTATTTTATTTCATTCTCTCGTGATACATTAGAAGTCATGTATGCATGCTAAAAGAAAATGTAGGCTAAAACACATATCTTGGTATAAAACTATGAGATCTAAAAACCTATGTTTTTTTTTCATCACAAAATCTGTTTCTGTAACTACAGATCTACGGATCCCGGAAGATACACTATCCGGATCTCTTTTGAAAGGGAACCGTGGGAACCGTACTACTGGAGAACAGTTTTTTTTATGCAAATTAAAAACCACTTTCCTTTTAAAAGTAATATTCCACTAGAATGTCAAAACCATAAGTGAGTTAAGTGTCATTGTTGTTAAAAACCATTGTTAATAAAAATCTATTAAAAAACGTTAGATAATCATTGGTTGACTACAAACATCACTTTCTATTAACTCATCATTTCCATAGGTTCAACTATGATGCATGAATATGAGTTTGATTTTTCACTCACTAGCGTCTACACTCCGAACATCTCCCTTGAACCCAACACACCTGGAAATCATGTCCGTGGGTTCAATAATCTCGAAACCCGTCACTTCCATGAAGGACGTATTGTAGACACCTCTCTACAATTCGAAGAAGGTATCAATACCTCCTTCCGAGCCATAGGACTAGAATGTCTTCTCGAAATTAACGAGAAAATATGTCCAAGGTTTGTATTGGAATTCTTCCGTCAAGTCGAACTCGTTCGTAACGAGGATCGTTCTCTATCCCTTTGGTTTTGGATCAAAAACCAAAAGTTTGTTTTGACTCTTGGGCAATTTGCCCAAATTCTCCGAATTCCAAATCATGGACAATGTGCCTTCACCGAAGATTGGTCTATTGATTCTCTCTTCAACTTTCGTGAAGAAAATAGCCCATATGGTTCTCACATACCTTCCCCGGAAGACTTGATTCGCATAATATGCAAACCCCATCACTCCAATCCCAACATTATCCATACACGGGATATCCGAGACGAATACAAGCCCCTTGCTCTTATCCAACGTGAAAATGTTTGGAGTCTTAGGGGGAATCGAGAAATCCTTCCCGTTTGTTGTGCTCACATAATGTATTGTTTGCTAACACAACAACCATACAATCTCTCCTACTTCTTTGCAAGGCGAATGGTAAATCTTCAAGGCTCCAAGAATAAACTCATTCCTTATGGAATATTCTTGACGCGCCTCTATCATAATGTCATGCATTTTCATCCTCAATATCAAAGTCCGTTGTACGTACTTGTGAACAAGATGATGGAACCGTTGAACATTTCCCTCATGAAGATGTTTTTCATTCCTGAATCCGCCAACACTCATCAACCATTTGATGATCCCTCTAGCGAAAACACTCAAGGAACTTAGTAGTATTTCAAATAGGATCATTCCTCTTGTACTCGTGCTTTATCAATGTAATCCAATTTCTCTCATGAAATAAAACATCTTACATTTGATATCTTAGTGTTAGAACCCATTTAAACTAACCTTGGAATATAATGCATTGTCAAGATCATTGCATGCCTTTAGTAAAGGTTCTGCTTAGCAGTTGGACGGATCCCAAATTTTGTGCTGGACGGATCCCTACATTCAGGGAACTGTGGGATCCGGCAAACATAAAATGAAATTGCAAGCATTCTATTTCAAACATATCCTTAGAACACCTCACACTAAGCTAGACATAGTGTCTTAAGGCAAATTAAGTCCTTATCAAGTTAAGTAGATCCTTCCCACTCACGCATAATCACACTCAAAGACGCTTGTAGATCTATCGTTTCACTTTAAGCCATTACTCTTCCGCTCTCAAACTCACACATCATTTTTCACATGATCCCTCATATCTAAACGTTGGAAACCTCTTATAGCAAAATTGATCATAATCATCCATACGTCAAAATTGGTCGAAATTGATCAAATTCTAATTTTTCCATCTTAAGCCTTTAGGATATTCTCCAAAGGATTAATCTAAGTCACTATCTGATCTCTAGGATCAATTAGCTTTAATTGACACTCTCATCTTTAGTGTCATCCTTGTTCATTTATTGGTACTCATGAAAGTTCCAATTCCTTGTATAAAAGGCAATCATTAAGCTACATCACTCATCAAGCACTTAAGCACCCCTTCATTTAAGACACTTAGGAGGACTAAAACACTCAAGATGATATAGATCTTAGACTTTAGAAACATCATTTCTACTCTTTCATAGCTGCTGAGAGCCGGATCCCTAGGATTAGCCTAGACGGATCCCTCTGAGGAGGGAACCATGGGATCCGGGTGACAGTTTATGTCAACTCTAGCTAAATTAATCATTTCAAGCTCATCTTTCTAACTCAAACACTCCATCTCATCTTAAATTAGTTCCTAGATCAGTACAAACTCTGGAGTTGACTCTTGTGCATGTTAATCATCACATTCCAATGAATTTTAGTGGCTTAAGGTTTAAATGCACTTGCCAAATCTCTTGCTTTATAAACCACATTGTTAGGACTTCCATAGTTATCACCTTCATCCTAATTTTCAGCACTTAAGAAACCCTTACAAACTTCTTGAAATCATCTCATCATGAGGAAAACTCCAAGTAGTAACTTATCCATCAAAGAACCACCTAAGAAAATTGCACGTGTTGTACACGAAATCTCTTCAACATATCCGGTCAAGCCAACAAATGCAAGGATTGCACCTCAACCAACCCCTAGAAGGATAGTACCCACAAAACTACCTATGCCAAACACCACCATACCTCCTAGGCCAAACAATATAATCTCCACTAAACCATCACCATTGGTTCCTAGAGCTATATCTTTTACATCTCCACTATCATCACCACACCTCTACAATTTAGAGGATTTGCCTCCTAGGCCGTCTCATCCTCCTCCGCCGACAAAATTCTCCTCATTAGGAGGAATAATGATACAAAATCAACGTGTTGAGTCAACTTTAGCTCCGGCTTCCTTTTCGCCATTTCCATCATATAATCCAATTTGGATTATGAGAAATCATCAAAGTCAACCACCCGACCATACGGAAGTAGACACTTCTCTACCACCACCATCATTCTTGGTCGAGCCATTCTCAAATGCGCCTCCGGCAATCCCTCCGTCGTTTGAGGCTTGACAAGTCACTTCACTTGATCCTTCGCATCAAGCCATTTCATTTCTTCCACCACCACTATCTAGCCATGACAAAGATTGTTATCATTGTCAACATGTTAAAAGTTTGATACATGAAGTACGAGAAGACCAACGTTTCATGTTCTATCACCTCCTCGAACGTTTTGACGAGATTAAACCTAAACAAACTTGAGCTAGAAGATTTTAGTGGTGTCCTAGTATCAAGCGTTAGTTGGTCTAGAAATTCCTAGTCATGTATCATTTATTTTCTTAGTTTTTAGTCATGTATATCATAACTCTAGTTTTATTAAATGAAATTACATGCTACTTGAGTATATGATTATGTTGTATAATACATATCTCACTTTGGTGATAACATTATTTGTTATACCACCATTCGATGAATTTATTCATCAGCCAGACGGATCCCTTTAATTTGCCTAGACGGATCCCTACTAGGAGGGAACCGTGGGATCCGTGATACAGTAAACTATTTTTCTACTAACTTGGACCACATTTGCAGGAAATTGTAAATTATACTTGCTTTCTAATCTTTGTTTTGAAGTTATTCAATTTACACATGAAGACTTTGACATCCTAAAGCTAGGGGGAGCTTTGTGTCAAAGCAATACATTGCAAATTACTTGCAATATTAGGATTATATTTCTTGACATCCCTTTGCAAAATTGCAATCATCAAGGGGGAGCACATTCGTCACTTAATATGAAATCTTTTGCAAACTTAGTTGCAAACAAACTAGCTTAGTATTACTTTCTTGACGCCCTTACATAGGGATGGACTCGTCAAGGGGGAATTAAGACGAGATCCTTTCCCGTTATTTGCTCTCTGTTTCCTTTTATTTCCTTCACATGTTTTTCCTAAAACAATGTGTAAGTTTCCTTTCGAAGCTCTTTCTGTTTTGACAAAAAGGGGGAGAAGAAAGTAAAAACTACAAATTCAAACTTTTACGAATTTTAGCTTTTCCTTAAAATAATTTTATGTTTTGTCATCAACAAAAAGGGGGAGATTGTTAATACAAATAAGCCGTAAAAACGTTTATTTATATTTTACGATCTTTTAATATTTTGTCGATAACAAACGTAAAATCATTTTAACGAAACAAATAAAATACGTAAATTGTTTTAACTAATAGTTTCTAACATATTCACATTTTCACATAAAACACTAAAACAAGTATAAGTGATTTTTTGATTTAATATTACATATGTACAACAACTAGTGTTTACATATTTGGATAAAATATACACATAACTAGTATGTAGTATATTGGGTAATATAAATGGGTAGAAACTTAAGTATCATAAACCATTGGGCAAATACATTAAATGTAGTTGGGTACAACCCAAATCCCATGAACCATGGAGCTTGACCCATAACCCATTGCATGACATCATGCTTATATCATACATGGATAATATCCATAACCCATTGTTTTGACCCATACCCATGTAACTAGGTGCATTGCACTCAAGAGATACATTGTATCTAGCTAAAGACCCATGGATCAACCCATGACCCATGACCCATAACCAAAATACCCATGGGTAAAGAGGAGCGTCCCACGGATCCCTAGCTTTACGCTAGACGGATCCCTTGTGGGAGGGATCCTGGGATCCGGGGAATAGTAGATTTTTTCTTCTATAAATAGTGAGCTATTTCTTCGTTGTTGCTCACCCCTTTCTAACATACTTTCCCCTAAAGTTGAAAACTCTCTAACCTCATATCCAAGAGATCTATGTTTGTAGTATTGTTTTTGTATGATCTTCTAGGTTCCTCTTAAAGGTGAGATCACCACCTTTGAAGTCGAGCAAGCTCAAGTCCATGAGTTGCCATGCTTCCTCATCATCAAGACTACTGAAGTCTTCTTGTTGATTATTTTTTTCTTTTCCTAAGAAGTGTTGAAGACATTTGTGAAAGGTGTCTCAAGTGTCAAGACGAAGATATTAGTGAAGGGTATCTATCGTCCATATCATTAGCACTTGTGGTAGGTGCTTAGAAGTCAAGACTAGAAGCATTATTGAAGGGTGCTTAGAAGTCAAGACATAAGACATTAGTGAAGGGTGTCTTGAATATCTAGTTAAAGGCATTAGTGAAAGGTGCCTTAGATGTACATTCGATATGGTGTGTTTCGATGTTGTAAAAAGGAGTGGATCTCCTTTGGGATTAGTCGTTGGTGTAGTGTTGGGTAGTAGTTCCTCCATTGCAATGGAACTAGGTGCTTAGCCTAGTACCTAATAAAGGGTAGGCGACGTTGTGTAGGTGTGGTTCACCTTGGTATGAAAGAACTAGGTACTTAGCCTAGTACCTTATAAAGGGTAGGCGACGTTGTGTAGGTGTGGTTCACCTTGGAGTGAAAGAACCCAGTGGTTAGCCTAGCACCGGAAAAAGGGTAGGCGACGTTGTGAAGGCTTCTCCACCATAAGGAGATTGGTGTAGTAATTACAAAATCTCGAGTAGGTGACTCGGGGAGTGGAGTCGGGCAAGGAAGGTGTCCTTGTAGCCAAACCACTATAAATACTCGCGTTGTGGTTTTGTGCTTTTTACTCTTATCTTTTCATTACATACTTATATATGTTTGTTTATCAACATCCAACGCAAACATCCAAATAGATTGACATAAGTCGATCTAAATAGTTTAAAAAGAAGTTTTAATTGGAAAAACTATTCAACCCCCCCCTTCTATTTTTCCACAACACCCTCGAAGTTCGAACTTGTTCAATGTAATGCCAACTGTCCCTCCATGGGATTCGGACGGCTGATTCGCCCGACCAAGGTGAATGGAATTAAGACATTCATCAGTAAAATAATCATTGTGGTCAATTCTTTTAGAAAAGACCACCGTGATCGATTGGTGTTTTTCACTAACCCATTTCTATGCTTTTTTCTGATGGATGCTCCTGGTAGAAAAGATCGTGTTGACTCTCCTCATGCTCATACCAACAACAACACAAATGAAGTCCTCTCAAAAGGCAACTAAAAGTCAAAATGATTCTTCATCAAAGCCAAAGAATCTACAAAGTTTAAAGACTAGAGAACTACATCACATCTGAAATCCAAAGTCAAAGGGCATGTGAGGATGTTGGAGAAAGACGTGGAGACACCTGAGCGACGTAGCTGACTGGAGGCAGACAATCACATACTATCACCACATTCACACCATAACAAAGAACAAAGAATACTAAGACGTCAAAGCTGAAAATTTCAAAAGAAACAAGATCCTTATTATAGGGAGATTGTTGGAATTAAAGCACTTCTTCTTACAAGAAAGAAGAATGCTAGAAGACATCAAGCAACCACTATTACATCATCACCAACAACTTATTCAAGATTGCTGGATTCATCACTAACACTTAGAGGGAGATTGTTGGAATCACTCCTAACTTGTATTTCAAGAGTTAGTCATGAATATGTAATAGGTTGCTTAATTAGGCTTTTATGCTATTAATTATGGCTAGGCTCATGTAGAAAGCCCATGAGCCTATGCAAAATCCCAATAAGAAAAGGAAGGGACTAGATGTGTTGCCCTAGCTCCCTTCCCCTATAAATACTATTGTAAACCCTCATTTGAAGGTTGGTTGTTCACTTTATCTAAATCATATGCAAAACCTTTCATTCTTATCGTGTGATATTGTGTTCATCCCTCCTTCTTTATCTCATCTACATACTTGTGTTTACTTATGGTGACCTAACACTAACCCATTTTTAGCTTAGGCTCATTTATGACTATGTGCTTGTCTTCATCATCAAGACAACGAGGAATATCACTGAACTTCTTGAGAATGTTGCTAATGATTAGCTTTGTGTATTTGAAAAAAGGGATCTTGGTGCCTCCCTTTTGGATATGCTGCATCATGTCTTCCCAGGAGGCTTGCATAGTCAATCAATTTAACGTTGACCATTCCCCAGAATATTTGCAAGTGCGGCAGCTTGGATGTTCATGACCGCTATCTCTTCCAAAAACTGACTTGGCGATGATGATGTAAAGTGTCCTCCAAGGTTGTGGCATGTATTTGACATCCACTCTGGAGTGTTTAGTAATGATTCCAGCAGACTCATCATAGCCAATATCGATAAGAAAATTCAGAACCTCCTTTTTAGCTGTAGTCTGATGATAGTCCTCGGGAGAATTCATAGCAGGAAGTAGAAGCACAAAGCGGAGATCCTCGATGTCTATTGTGACTTCACATTTATGTAGAGTGAATTTCAATGATTTGTCCCCCTCATTCCTCTTAATGGTATTCCAGAACTGGTGAAATGTAGAAGTCAGAGACTGATGTAGATTTTGTCAACATGAACTTGTACGGGTGATTAAGCAGAATGTCCACAGCGATTTGGCAAGAAGCCTCTGAGCATGTGAAATTCTTAAAGTCCACGCGGAGATTATTCTTGCCAATGACCTTGTTGTAACCTTATGGGAAAGTGTTTTCCATTGTGAGCCTCTCTTGAACATTAACATCAACTTGTTGTGCAGCCATTGTTGTGATCTGAAAGACATAAGCCATTGAAACATACATTGATAGACAGAATGTGTTAGCATTAGTCTGATTCATTTCCGAAGTCCTTGTTTGATGTTGATTTACATAGAGGGATGTCAGTTTCACATTTTAAGTCACATTTGTCTCTTTACATTAAGTTATGATGTTAAGCTTAATGAATGTTTTAATTTTGAAGTATTAATAACCCATTTACCACTTAAACATATCATTGGTAGGTTTCTGTTCATATTCGTAAACTTTGACAAATTAGTTAACATGTGGTTTATGCGTAAACAAGTGTTTGTTTGTAAACAATTTCTTATTCGTAACTTGGAGCCTTATTCGTAAACTTGTATGCTTATTCATAAGAATAATCCTAAAGCGTAAGAATAGTTCAAATTCGTAAAGAATCTGTTTTACTCGTAAGATTTAGTCTTATTCGTAAGAATAAGCTTATGCGTAAGTATAAGGTAAATTCGTAAAAACTAGTCTTATTCGTAAACAAGAGGCTTATTCGTAAGAATAAGTCTTATGCGTAAGAATATGGCTAATTCGTAATAATTGGTCTTATTCGTAAACATATCCAAGTTTACGAATTTCTTTCCAAGAAATTCGTAATCCACTGTAGACATCCTTATTTGTAAACCTTTGTGTTTATTCGTAAAGTTTTATGACTAATTCATAACCTGTAACACCCCCAAAACCAGAGGGCGCCACTCAATTGGCATCATAACACAGGTAATAAAGAACGGATAATAAAACCCGTTTAAGAACTTTTATTAATAAAATAATAAAGTTTACAAAAGTTTAATTGTTCCGGAAATATGGCATTTTAATAAAAGGTGGTCCCAAATACATCGGTGTAGTCTATGACCATGCCATGCCTAGCCCTGCCTTGAGATCGTCACACTTCAGGATCAAACACCTGATAAAACATGCTAAAAAGGTGAGCTATAAAGCTGGTGAGCTCATAGGTTTATAGTAAAGCATTAAAGCTATCAAGTTTGTTTTATGGACAAAAGTGTGCTCGATACACCGCGTGTAAGGAGTCTTCCAAATAAAAGTGGTTGTGTCTATTACTCGAGCTCTAAGTTCATGTTACCAAGCTACAATAGTTCCGCATACGTGTAAGTAGCATGTCAATATGTTTATGATGCCCTTAGCAAGTGTGTATTCCCATCAACACTTGAGTTCCGACATAATATACGTCCGGAGACAAGTTGGCGCTACCAACCCGGACGGAGGCGTTACCCTCAATAGATCTATTTATAACATTCGCGCTCCCCGCAGGGATTAATGGTACATGACAGGCGGGCAAGTGGGAAATAAGTTCCTTAGGCTATGCTCGTAATAGTGGTTTACACAAGAGTTACAGTTCTAGTCCATAAAGTAATAGTTGTTCATATAATGTTTACATACAAGCAACAGTTCATAAAGTGTATTGCGTAACAGCAATAGTTCTTAAAAGGTATTTCATAGCAGAAATAGTTCATAAAAGCTATTACATAAAAGCAATATCATTCATAAAGTGTTTGCATAAAAGCAATATTTCATAAAGAGTTTGCATGTTTCTCACCCCAAAACAGTTATAAAACAGGTAAAGTAGGGGTTATGAACTCACCTAAGTAGATTGTTGGATGAATATAAGTCAAGTAGTAAATATGCACGGCTCTGACACGCAACCTAGATAAGTATGGTATGGTTTTTAGTCCAAGTCTTGAATTTAATTACCTGTTGTAAAGTTTAAACAACGTTTTAAATTTTAAAAGTGTTTGTGTCTTTGAAATGCTTAAAGTTCAAAAACAAAATGTTTTCATTTGTTTTGAGTTACTGTAGCTTATGTGGATGTTTCACAATTTTATTTGATTATCGATGTACATAAAAATGTAGTCGTGAAAATAAGTATTGGCTCCTGGAATAAGTATGAGAATATATACAATATATTCACATAAGAGTTGGCTCGAAAATTGTCTCAAGTATTATCGAAGAGTGAATAAATACAAACCGAATTGTATTTATGAGATTTATTTGGTTTCGAGGTATGAAAATATACATATAATATATATTTATCAAAGTCATGGGTAAATAATATATTTAGACAAATATATTATTTACAGTTTACACGAGTGTGTGTTCGTCAAATAGAACATGTGACAACATATTTATTTAATCGAAAAACGGTAAAATATATAAGTTTACTAAACTTATACAAAAATATCAAAGAGTTCAACCTTGAAGGGTTGAAATTGGAAAGATTATTATAAATTTCAAAACATATAAATGTTTTTAAGAAGATGTCGCATGGTCCAAAATTGAGGGGTTGAAAGTGTAAATATTGTTATAAGTTATAAAGTTATAAAAGTTCTTAAGGATTATGGCAAGTCACTCAAATTAGGAGGGCTGAATTTATAAAAATCGTATTTTATCACAAATAGCAACAATAGCTAAAATGTGAGAAAAATGGCGACAGCCAAAGATCGAATTAGAGACCTTTCGCTCACAACCAAACTACAAAACCAACGTGGCATTAGGCTAGATTGTGTTATATGGTGCATGCGAATGGCTTTTATTGTTTCGTTTGATGGGCTCAGTTTGGGCTAAAATACGCTCAACGAGCTGGGTTCTCTACCCACAACATACAAGTTTCTTTCGAGTTTTTTCCCAAGTTTCAAACTGGTCATGTTGTTGAATGAGACAACTTATTACGAATAAGCTCGGATGAGCTTTTTGAGCATTACGAAACCCAAGAAGCTCACGTTTGGTTTACAAGTTTCAAAATAAGTTGGAAATGAGTTTTAAGTTTCTATATTGCTTCACAGGTGAAACTTAGCTGAGAGTAGATTCGAAATCTTAATGAACTCTTCGAGTCAGTGGTGGGCTTAACGAAACCCAAGAATTGTTCGTTTGAGTTTGCTAACGAGACATAAAAAGGCTTGTTGGTTCGCATGAGTTTTAGGACTCGTTAAAGTTTTAAAGTGAATTTCGAAAGTGAGTGTGCTGATCTCATCGTGGTGGCTCATTATTCCGAGTGCTTATTACAAATAGGTAATCGAGTATACCACGAGGGTCATGAGTTGGGCTTCCAAGCCCGAGGTGTTTTTAGTTTCATCAAGACGAATGGGTCGAGTGTTTTGAGTGATAAATGAGTTCGAGTACTTCATGAAGAAATGGAATATGAACAACAGTAAGCAAGAACCCAAGATACAAAACAGTTTTCTAAGTGAGCCAAGGTTTTATATTTTTCATACGTTCAAAATGCATGAGAAGTTTCAGTATTTCATTTGAAAACCCGCATGATCACCAGGTGGTTATCCGTTCATTTTGGGATTGAGAAACCATATTTTTCGTTCAAAGTTAACCACATAAGCATACTAACATTCCGAAAAGTCGACTAGTTTATAGTCGAGTTTAGTTATGGTTTTTGATAGTTTAAGAAAACGATTCCTCGACATGTTTCCATGTTAACGAGAACATGTTTACTTTTGAATAGCACAAGTTTTGTAACACAAACGTATAACCATGCAAAATAGGAAATCAAAACGAGCAAAGTTCGAGTTTGCTTACGGGTTTGAAGTGTACGAGGGCTTAAGCAAGTACCAAGGACCAAGACTCAACTAGCTTTCTAAGATGAGATCCGATATGCTTCCCATAATGAAAAACCCGAATCACTTGATCTTCCACAAATTCTTGCTTGCTTCGAATGGGTTTCAACCGAAAAGCGTGTGTGTTTTAACTCTTGTTAGGCTCAGTTAGAGCACGTTCAATAATAACGCCATAACGGCGTTATACCACCAATAACGGCGTTGAGGCCGTTATACCCATTGTGGTAACGGCGTTAAGGGGAGGAAAAGAGCCCGGCGTTGCTTTGGCAACGGGCGTTAAGGGGAGGAGAAAAAAAAAAAAAAAAAAAAAAATCCAGAAAATTTTTATTTTAGTACCCTAAACGGCTACTAGCCGTTATTTTTCAAATTTTTTTCAAAAACTACCCTAAACGGCTAGTTTTTTTTTTAAAAAAAAAAAAAAAAAAAAAAAAAAAAAAAAAAAAAAAAGAATTCAAAAACCTTTTTTTTCCACTATAAATACCCAATTAAAACACCATTTCTTTTCACACTTCCACTACTAAATCCTCTCCATACTCTCAATCTTTCAACTTCAATTAAATGCAAAAAAACAATGTCGGGAGGCAAAGACTTTGGTGTTATTGTTGTAAGTGCTATTATAAGAAGAAGAAAAAGACTTTTGCTTGTTTGGAGTTTCAAAGATTTTAAATGTAAAGTGTACTAAGTTGCTATTCAAACTAGATTGTGTGTGGATTTGGTACTCGTTTGAACGAGTATGAAGCAAAAGAAAGAGTAGGGCATGGCTTGTGTGTAACCTTGTCATAGCCATAGCATGGGAACATGATTGTTATAATTGAAAACCACCGAGGGTGGGGTAGGGACTTTGAGTGCTCGGCTAGGGAAAGAAGAGAAAAGATACACTATTGGAACCCTCCCTATGGAGTCACATCCATAGGAAATATTCCTTTTGTCCCCCCATTTTTTTAGTACAACGCAGTTTTTGGTCAGTTTCTGTTCCGTATTTCTGACAGTTTTAAGCGTTTGGCTTATTAAACTTTATATTTACAGTTTCGCATTTTCAGGTTTATAGCTTTTTGATATAAACAAAATTATAAAAATAAAAAAAATAAAAAAAAAAAAAAAAAAAAAAAAAAAATTAGGAAGGGTTCTAATAAAAAACTAGGCACCATCCTAATAACTCAACCCAAACAAAAACTAGTCAAATATGTTCACACCAGTGGCATATGTTTTATTTTTGTTGTACTTCTTTGTAGAACTAATTGTATACGGAGTCAAGGAATGAGTTTTGTAAGTCGTTTAAATGGAACTTGACACTATAGAGATCACGAGAAAGGTCCAAACGAAATGAGTTCACAACATATATTAATGGCCGAGTAATGTGTCCATATGTCGAATGTAGTATGTTGTCGTCCCCTGCGATTCTCAACAGCACTAAGTTACTAAAATTACCAAACGAGATTTCATAACTCGTAAGGTTTGCTTATATTTGTTGTTTGATTGATTAATTGATCAAAATATTCAAATGTATATACGTAAATGTATATAAACGATTTATCTTGTGTTGGATGGCATAAAATGCGACACAAGATAGATAGAAAAGATTGGAAAATTAAAACGTGAACTTCCATATTGTTTTACGTATTACGTTTAAGTTTTAACGTAAGTTGAGATGTTTTGGTTGTAAATTGGAAATTGTTAACTTGTAAAATATGTTTTCGAGTGTGTTCTTATAAAAGGAATATAAAAAAAAAAATATTGGTTCCAAAATGTGTTTATTAGACTAAACCATACTATCTATAGATCGGTTCGTGCGCGAGCTCGCGTTTTCAATAATGTGAGATAACTTCTCATTGTTGAGTTTGAAACTCAAAGTTAGGTAGAAAATAGAAAAAATATTCATTTCCTGATAATGTTTGATAGTTCAAATGTTCCGATGTGCGGGATAACTTCCCGTAATTATATCAGGTGAGTTTGCTTGCTCAAAAACGTTCAGGTAATAATAAATAATAAATTTTTTATTAAATTAAAGTTTGGAAATTTACCGATTGTGACATAACCTTTGATTCCTTTTATGAACATTTTTTCCTGTTAAATCAACAACAAATCTTTTATCATAATCACATTTTATCACATTTAGAACACAACAAAAGGCTTTTTTATAATTTTCAAGCACAATCATCCTTATTCGTAAAATCCTAAAACCCTCTTTTTACGAACAACAAGTTCACAAGTTAATTTTTGTTTAAATGGTTTCTGTGAGTTCATATGATGTAATAGAAGGTATTTGAACAAGTTTTAACACAATTTATTGACAAATTTTGAAGTTTGAACCTGAACGTGTTCTTAAACCCTAAACATAAATTTTTGAATCTTGAGTTGTTTCTGGTTTAATTCACTTGTTTAAACACGTTTCTTAACACTTCTAAACACTTTCTTACTAACATTTTTGCATTAAAACATCACAGAATGAAAATCCCCAAATTTGGGGTAAGAACCCTAATTTCAAAATCAATCAATTCACGTTTCTGAGAACAATTAAAAGTTCTCATCAGGTTTAGAACAACATTAGAAACATTTCCCATCAAAAACTTTTAACACAAACACTCAAGAATGTTTTTACCCAAATCAGCATAAATCCTAAACCTTTAAAATCAATTGTGAGAGATTTAGCCATTGGATCATGTTAAGATCAAAAACCATTGCTTATAATTGACTCATAAACAGATTAGCACTTACATATTTTGAAAAAAACGAACGGATTAAGAATTTGATTTTGGATCGTTGATGATGGTGGTTGTAGGAGTAAATGCTATGGTTGGTGAAATTTAATGCTAAGTCAAATGTGGTTTTGTCTGAATTTACATTGAAAATATGACACATTTCATCCCTAAACAACAAAGTTTTCCATTTTTGGTCCTTTAACTCACAAAAAGGTTAACTTGATGTCATTTTGGCAAAAATACTTTTAAATACTCCCCTCCGACTGTTGACAATATAACTCTTGTACATTTTGAGAAACATTTTAAGTCTGAAGAGGGTATTTAACCAAGAAACATTCTCCAACACAATTGAAAAAGCTGCATCATAATTTTGGAATATGCAAGTACAAGTTTTAAGTAAAATTTTAAAATTTCATTCTCCCCTTTAACACGTGTTCGAGAAAAATGGTTAATTTGTTTTAATATACCTAAGTGTTGATAGAAATTTAGTACTTTTATTTTTTTTTCATAAAAGAAAAAATAAAAAATCTTTTTAGGTTTTTTTAGATTTTATATTTTTGTATTTTGTTTTTGATAAAATATTTACTGAAAATGGTTTTGGTGTTTGACGTTTTTCAAGAATTTTGTAAGAAATTTTCCAGTTCTTCTGGAGTTAAACACCTCATACCAATTCGATGGACTAAGTCAGCAAATCTTGCGGGTGGTAAGGCTTTGGTGAATAGGTCCGCCAATTGGTGTTCAGTACCAACAAAGTATAATTGAACCGTTCCCTTCTCGACATGCTCTTTGATGAAATGGTAGCGAAGAGCAATATGCTTTGACTTTGAGTGTTGAACAGTGTTGCACGAGATTGCAATTGCACTTTTTGAGTCGTAGTACACCGGGATCTTGTCAAATACGTAACGTGTTCTCATCCAGATGACTTGAGCACAACACGTAGACATGGCTACATATTTCTGGTTATGTTGATGATAACCATGTGCAATCTTGATTCTTCGATTGCTATGACACCAATTTGTCACCAAGGAATTGTAAACCATCAGAAGTACTTTTACGTGTATTTAAGCAACCTGCGTGATCAATGTCTGAAAAGGCTATTAGTTGAAAAGCTGAATCCTTCGGATACCAGATCTCCAAATTAACGGTTCCTTTTATGTATCGGAGGATTCTTTTAGCCTCTAAGAGGTAACGTTCAGTTGGTCTAGAATGATAACGAGAGCACATATATACTACAAAGACTATGTCTGGTCTGCTAGCTGTTAGATACATGAGAGACCCTGTAACACCCCCAAAACTTCATAAGCACATCGGAAGACTAATTTTGGGTGTTACGGGGAGGATCACAGTCATAATCATAGAAAACGACTCAAAAGAGACATTTTTAAAAGTCATTAATTATTTCATTCAAATGCAGAAGCGTTTCCAATGTTTAGCAAAATAAAAATGAAAATAGTGTTTGTGATGACTGATAAATTTGTTTACACCAATGACTCTTGGTCAAAATGCCCACTCCGTGCCTTTATTTCCTGCTTCAGTTACCTGAGATAAACATGCTAAAAGTCAACAAAATTATTGAGTGAATCCATAGTGTTTTTAATAATAATCATTTGAACACAAAGTGTAATCATTCAAATAAGTCAATATGTATATTTCCATAAGTCTCATGAACTCAACATTAACGTGTGTGTTATAATAAAGGTGCCCTCGGTATAGGAGTTTGCCATTCTCCTAATATAAGTCAAATAGTGTGCATTTGGCTATCAATCTGGCTAACTCAAGGTTATCTATCCAGTTAGCTCAAATGGGTTGTCAATTCCCAATAGCTCTATTCACACTATTCGCGTTCACTCGCAAGTGACTAAGGTTCGTGATAAGAGGGACTTTGTAAAGGGGTAACAGAGTGTCTTATGCAATAACATTCAGGATAGCATACATAAAAATACTTGTGTTCTATTTGTAGCATGTATCTCCTCACGGGTTTGTAAAACATATAAAATGTGGGACTATGAACTCACCTTGATTGGGGGTAGGGTAGATAAACAAATGATTTCAAGTGTAATTCTGAAATGGCTCCAACACACAACCTGGATAATATGGGAAATGTCAGTACTTGGTGGTGTGGGTGGTTTGTGATTGTGTATAATGCTTGAAGTTCAAAATATTATATATATTAATTATTTGCCCTTATGTGTGTTGTGCTTAACTTATAGGGATGTGATAACACTCAAATTGAGTATGTTTTTAGGAGCGTTATCATGGATTTTTGTATGATATTTGGTTATATTTATAAGCTTTTGCTACTTAATCATGTAAAAGTTGTGTGCAATTCATTTGTAGCCAAGTAAAGGGAAGTGGAGAAAAAGACGGAAAAAGAAGTAAAATACGAAGATTTATCCATGTATGAAGAATTCCCAACAAAAGCAAGACTTGTGGAGTATATTCGAGAAGATAAAGTAATCAAGATAGTGGTCCAAAGACTCAAGAATAAATTTCATCAAGGAAAACGAGAAAGAAATGAAGAAAAGAAGCTCAATTGAAGAAATATTGGAAGCCTCATTGTTCCCGGCACACCTTCACCATTTTGGCCATATCTTGAGAATACGAACTCTGATTTGGGTGATTCAAGTGGCCACGGAAAGCTAAGAGGAAGATCTACCACTTTGTCTCTTGTCAATTTTTGTCAAATGGCTCCAACCGATCGGCTGCTCGGATCTAGTCCTCTAAAACTTGGTTAGTAAGTCTCCAAACGTGTATGGACTGATTCGAGACCCTTTCCACTTTGTTTCTAGTCCCTTCCAAGCTCCTTGGAGGCCAAGTTGAGCATTAATAACCATAGGCCTTGGAGGTAGTATAAATAGCACTTATTTGTGCTTGTTTTCATCATCCCACAATACAAATAACACATAGAAAACTTCCCCCTCACCATATGGACGAATTTTCTACCTTTCTTATCACTCCCAAAAGGCTAAAATACTCTCCATTTCCAAAAGTAGTGCTCAAGTGCTAGAGAAAGTGTTCGGGAATACTATTTCGATTGATTAGAAGTTGTAGTTGATTGAAGGCTTAAAGGTTTTTATAATCCTTCATCATTACTTATTGTAATCTCACATTGGTAATTTACTTTTACTTTTCAAGATGTTTATTATTGATATGATTGTTGAGACTTTGTGTTATATTGAAATAATCATGGAGTAGTTTTGTTTACACTTTTTTGGAATGATGTAGATATTGATACGGAGTGTTTGTTTATTAGAAATTTAGATTTATGATTATACTTATGAGTTTGTTTGAATTATAACATGTCTAAATAACTTGCTGATGAATCATAACCGGATTTGTTCCAAATGTTAATGCGCATATATGCTTGGTATTTCTTAATTGACAACTATGAATAAACATGTTAAATAGACTTGTAATGACTGATTCAAGAGTACGGATCAAAAGGGCTCTTATGAAAAAATTGGAAAAATCATATTTCTAACAAATGGTTTATAATGGCTCGGTTTATAATAACATTGGCCGAAAGGATATGTTAAACCGTGATGTATACAATTTCATGATATTACCCATTGAATTGGAATTGTATGAACTTTGATTTTGTTTGCTATTGCTTTAATATCTACCTGATACTCCATACACTCCATTGAAATAGATACAAGTTCCAAACAAGTGTTGTTTTTAATCTTATTGAATTCGCTTAATCATTTTTCGTGTTACTTGTTGCTTATATGGTATTTTAGGACGTGACAACCCTTTACCACTTTCGTGTTACTTGCTATTACATAGATTCTTCACAATTGAAAACACCAAAATCCTAGTGAACGACCTCGGCTTTCCAACCAAAACTAACTACTTACGAAAGGGTCATACTTGCCCGTGTGTTCTTAGCTTAATTCGGTAATCCTTGTTATAAATTTAAAACTGGTAGTCACGAGACACATTAAGTTTTTGACACCGTTTCCGGGGATTTGTTAGTGTTTTTGTGTGCTTTGAATCTGTGCTTTAATCATTCCCTAGTTGTGCCACCTTTGCTTGCGAAAGAAAAATCTTTTTCTTACCAGTTCCGTCCAGCCGATCGGTACGGCCTCGTAACCGATTCGACTAGACCTCGAAACCAAATCCAACCGGATCGGCTGAAGCCAAGGCGATCGGCTAACCCATTCTGTTCAACAAAAAAAAAACCTTTATTTTTGTTTTCTTTCATTTTAATTTTCGTTTTACTTTTAGTTAAAGCTTTGTTTAGTCTTATTTCTATTTGTGTTTTTACTTGTTATTTTTTCCTTGTTGGGTAAATTATTTTAAAAATAAATTTTTTTTCAGTCCGTCAAAAGTAAGGCTCACCCATTGTGAACAAACTATAAGAGAGGTATAAGGCGGGTCTCCATGATTCCCTAAAGAAGACGGGTTTTTAATATGCTTCGCGCTGACCTGGTTCTTCGCTTCTTTGTACGTTTCAATGGAGCTACCGAGAAATCTTGTTAAAGAAAAAGTCACAACTAGTTTATTTTTCAAAGTTTTCTCGTAGTAATAATAATAAATAATAATAGTAGTATTTTTATTATAGACGTTTCTATTTTGTGTAAAAAAATAATAATAACAAAATAAAATAATACTTGTCGTGATTAGTTTGTTTTTCTAAATCTTCTAATAGTAATAATAATAGTCCTATTTTTCTAAAAGTAGATAGTTTATTTAGTTTACATCTCCACTCGACATGTTTGAAGAGAAAATCAAAACTCCGCCCGATTCCCAAACCATAATCACCGTTGATCCCGATGACCAACCCATGTGGTCAAGCATTAGGACCGTTGCACCAACACCTAGTTCCGCTATTATTCAATGCTCTCTTCGCAATAATTTCCATATCAAGGGTACTCACATACAAATGATTCGGGAGAATCAATTTAATGGGAGAATCTGGTCAGATCCGGGCGTCTGGTGTGGAAAATAAGGGGGACGCCTTCCAGAGTTTAGGCGTGAGGCCGTCAGTCTATAGAACCAAAACTTCACCTGAGCCGTTGCGTGTAATTTGATCAAAACTCTTATATATGGACGGTGTCGCCCTTTGATTGGGACGACGTCAGGCTTGAAAATCTTCTTGAGTCTTGACTTTTTTATTTTCTGCATGTTTTCGCTCCTTTTCGTCCAAATATGCTTGATTCCAGCATTTTGCTTTCAAAAGACCTAAAATGTGAAAAGGAACGATTTTAAGTAGTAACGGATATAAAATGTGTCGATTTAGGGCTTAAATGACTCCCTAAAAATGTATGTTTTAAATCCTTATCAATAGTTCTTGTACAAGTCATTTGTGTCATATGAATTTTTAATTTTAATGCTTGGTTTAGACACTATTTTCGAACTAATCCTAGATGGACCATGTGCAGCTACTTGTTTAGGTTTAAAAGAAACAGAAACATTTTTCTTAGGCCAGGAATGTGTAGTGATTGGTTTTGTCAAAATATTATTCACAAAAACTTTGAAGGAAAACCATGGTTTTGAAGATTTTGATCGTTCAGATTTAAATGCAGTTGGTTTTCTAATAACTGGTTGGTTTTTGATACGTTGTAGAGACGGTTTCCCAAAGATTGATGGTTTTGCAAACTTAGTATCCACACTCTTTCCAGTTAATCTTCCTAATTTGTTTTGTATAGAAGTATTTGCAGACACTTTTGCTTGAATTTGAGCTTTTAAATGCTCGTTTTCCTTAACTAATGTATCCACACGATTACGTTGTTCATTCAAAGATTTACCATTGTGTTCTAGAGTTAAGGATTTGTTTTGAATTTTAAGTTCAAGTGAGATGCAATGTGCCTCTAGTTTTGAAAAATCTTCATGAAACTTGGAAATGGTCTTTTTGAGAAAATGTTCTCAGACTCAAGAGTTTGGTTTGTCGCTTCAATTATTTTATTTTCAAGTGATAACTCAGACACAAGATGTTAATCTGAATAGTGTACAGCATTCTGGTCAACCCCTCCTTCATTTCTAAATACAGGTTGCTCAGTTTGTTGTTTCTCATTTGCAAGTATAATATGATGAACAATAGATTGTACCTCAACCATTTGCTCTTTGTCAAAGTTTGGCTTTATGTCATAGGTGGGTATGATATCTCCACAATCAGCATCAATATCATCCCCTGATCTGCTGTTGTTATCCTGCTTTTTAGATTTTGTCGCACTGCTTTCCGTGACCACCAAATTAGCTTCCAGTGCTTTAATAGTATTAGCTTGCTATTCTTGAATCTGCAACATCGGTTCATTCATTCTTCTGTAAAGTAATCTTTCAGCAATTGTCTTTGTTAGTACAAAAAGTGTGACGGGTTGTAATGGGTGTTAGTGTAGCTTTTGGATTGGGCTAACAGGCAACTAGTGGGCTGATCTTGTACTAATCCAAGTAGTTTGATGGAATTCCCTGCACAAGAAGAGTAAACCGTTAGCCTTACCATGGGGATGGACCCCACGATTAGACTCCAGCATAAGAGTAGGTACACATTCTTGACAGAGAAGTAAGAGTATATGTGTGTGTATTTATGAGAGAGAAAGTTGTACCTCATATGGGGATTAGAGCCCCTTTTATAGGCGAGGCTTACCACTAGGGTTTCCTAGTTACTCGCATATAGTAGTTAGTTGTCGGAGCCGGACCCTTGTCGGACAAGGTTCCGTGTTAATCGCGGATGCGGACACAAGATACCTTCAGCGGCTGGAGGTTCGGTCTGCTAAGTATCCTGCGTACATCTTTTAGCCTGGACTATAGCCAACTTCGTTATTGGACTTACTATTGGCCCAGTGTTCGTAGTTATTCTTTTTGTTGGGCCGGGGCCCAGTATGTGTATAGTACGTATTGGGCCTAGTGGGCCTATTATACGTGCTATACGTCATCAAGTCCCCCCAGTCTAGTGTATGCATTGCGTGCAGATATTGTCGCGTGTGGTGGATATTACTAGACTTGAGTTGGCTGAGTACTTTTCCTTTTCGTGCCTTTTTTGAAGTGCCCTTCTAATGTTCCTCTTTTTTAGGGATTGCTACGTCATCAAGTCCCCCTAGTCTGGCATATTTATTGCACGCGGATATTTGTCGTGTGTGGTGGATATTGCTAGATTTTAAGTTTGACGGGGTCGTTTCCTTTTCGCACTTTTTTGACTCGTCTTTCTGAAACTTCCCTTTCTTGGGAAGTGTTTCGTGCGATGTGGGCGCTTGTCGACTCTTCGTTTTCTGCTTTGATTTGACCTGATGTCCCACGCGCTCCTTCTATTCTTATCTTTTTACTTTTGATCTCGATCGTTTATTCCGATTTTCTTTGCCACGTGTCATCGTCCAAATTTAGGTATCCTCTTAGTATAAATACTGCTCTTACTTTTACTAATTTTGGTTTTCTTCTTCCGTTTTATTTTTGCCATCGCCGCCTAGTTTTATCTTTTGGAGAAGAGAATCCCTTTCAGCCGTCCGTCTTGCCTTTTAATTCTATCTGTTCGCTATGAGTTTGATTGTTGACATAAAGTGTGGTACTCTTCCAGAGACATTTGACTCCTTTCTTAGGAAATATTATATTCCTTTCGAAGTTCATCTGGAGCTTCCTTGTCGTAATTGTATGATGCATGAGCATCCTCCCAGGAAGATTGGCTTATATACCCGCTTTTTTGACTTTGCAAATTTTCGTCTGCCGCTGTCCATTTTTCTTGTCGAATTGATTAGGCATTATCGCATCAACATTTCCCAACTTTCAATCTTTGGTGCGTGCAAGATTTCGCAGTTTGAGATCTTGTGTCGTGCTTATGGCATTACGCCTACTGTTGGTTTGTTTTGCCGTTTTTATGTTAATTCAAAGGCCAAAGAGTGTTTTTCTTTCAGTAAACGTGATTGTGTTCTAGCGGTTTATACTAAAACCCTTGATTCTGTGAAAAGTTGGAATGACCGCTTTTTATGGGTTGATGACTTTGCTTGTCCTTCTTTGTTTTCATGGCACTCTAATAAGAATCGTTTTAAGGATCCTATTCCTCGTGCTGATGAGTATAATGCTAATCATTAGGCTATTCTTGCTGCCAATCCTTCTCCTTTTCGGGTATTCCCTGACGCCTTTCTTTGCTGGGTTGGCCTGAGTCGCTATTATGCTTTGTGTGAGGATGTGTACCCTGAGTTTCTTTATGATGACAAAACGGGTGAGAGTTTTTTTTTCCATATTTTGATTTGTTTCCTTTATTGTACATTGATGAGTTGGCCTGATTATATTCAGTCTCTGGATCCCGTGAAAGTTAGGATGGTTATGCGTCTTCATCAGGAGGGGGAGCCTAGCATTATGGAGGTTGTTGTTCGTCGTACAGTGCCGCTTCTTCCCATTGCTCCTCCTCTTCCCGAGGATGAGCTGGAGGCTGAAGTTAACGTTCTTTTTGGGCCAGAAGGTACTGATGTTAATATTGGGAGTGGATCAGCACTCGAGGCTACGGATTCTGATGCTGATCCTGCTACTTCAGGTCCTTCATTGAAAAGAAAAGAGAGTTCTTCGCTAAGTATTGGGGAACCTTCTAGTCCTGTTAAGACATTTCGTCCTAACTTCCTTACAGGTCCATCTACTAGTAGTGTCTTGGAGGCTGAGTTAGGTTACATGACCCCCCACACTGTGCCTTTTATTACATCTTCTATTTCAACTACTCCCGAGCGCGAGGTTAGGTTTTCTGTTGACTCCTCCATCAGGCGCGAGCCCTTTATTGGTCCTCCTCAAAGGTTGGTTATTTCCTCCGATTCTTCTTCTGATTCTAGTACCTTTGCTGCTGGAGCTGAGGTTACCTCTTGTACCAGGTCTGAAACAGCTTTGGGTGTTGTTGCCACTACTGTTGTGACGAATGTTTCCACTCCTATTCCAGTATCAAGGAATGTCTCCCCTTTTTAAGCAACTCACCCTCAGGCGGAGGTGCCGACCAGAATGTTGGAGATCTTGCAGGTTCTTCTGTTAGTCAGCCTTTGGCTGGTGATGTTCGGATTGCTATTGGATTTGATCCTTTGCGATCGCAGGAGCGTTATCTTCCGGTTTGGAAGGTGTCCAATGGATCTCTTATTGATAGTCCCTTAGACTGCCATGAAGTTGTTGATGGGGTTGCCCCTCCTAGACTTTTTTCCTCGCTCCGCGAGATGAGCTATGATAAACTGCTTTCGGGTTTTGATGTTTTGTCAGCTCGTCATCTGTGCTTTGGTTAAGAGGTTCGGATGCGTGCGGAGCGTGATTTGCAGGAGAAGGAAAGGTTGTCTAGTAGGTGTAGTCTCCAGGCTGACATGATTTACAGGCTAGAGTCCCAGCTGGCTCAGGCTGAATCTGAAGCTTCTGAGACGCTTTCTCTTCGCGGCCAAGTATCTTCTTTGGAGGCAGCTAGTAAAGAAAATGAGGCATTGCGAGCCACGGTTAAGGAACTTGAGTCCTCCATTTCTGACAAAGATAGCGAGCTTAGGCAACTTCGGTGTGAGAACTCTTCTCTTGAATCCCGCAACGCTGAGCTTTTTAAGCAGGTTTTTCTCTCTTCTCTTTCCTTCCTCCCCCTTTTTTTATATGAGGTTTGCTACTTTTAGGTACAAGTTTTAGAGGGTGAATGTTTGGATCTTCGTCCTCATGCCTTGGAGCTTGTTCATTGAGGGAGCTCTTTTTGAAGGTTGCTCTTTATTTGGAGGAGAAGCTCCACCCCTGTTTGCTTGTTGCTTTGTCGGTCCGTCGTTGGTAGCTGTATGAGGGTTTTAAGCTTGTCGTGTCCAAGTTCTGGCATTTTCAAGGTTATCTTGATGCTGTGAGTGCGGCCATTAATCGTGCTATTGAGAAGGGAATGCAAGATGGGCTTGTTGCCAGGCATTGTCATGGCACGGCTGGTACACCTCTTTCTAGTGTTGAGGCTTTTAACTCTTCTGCCAAGGATGAATATGAGAATGCTCTTCAAGTGCTCTGTGATGTTCAATTACCTTTGTTGTCCTCATTGGAGGCTCTTAAGGACTCCACTGCTGAAGATGTTATTCATTTACTTTATCCTGGGGTATCCGCTGCTCACTCCTTTGTTATTAACCTTCAATTTTACTTGGAGCAGCTGACCATTCTTGTTTATCATTCTGGGAGCTCTTCTGCGGTAAGTGAGTATCCTCTTTCCGCTTCCATTAAAGATTGCTTTGAGAGAGCCGGGAAAGCTAGGGGAGGTTCTCTTCATGATTGGTTAGCTCTTGTGGATACATAGTATTCCTGGATTAGCCCTTTGTATGTGGGAACTTTGGTGGATTCAGCTCGTGTGTCTGGTTCTGTTCCTCTTTCTGTGTATTATTGTGGAATATCAAATGTGCTTGAACAGAGTGATGATGCTAGCGGCATAGGTGCGGATGCTCTTAAGCAGTCTGGAGCGGACCCACTTGTGGACTCTTCCGACCTAGTTTAGATTGTTGTTATTTGCATGATGCTTTTTATTTTATATGTTTTGTGGCCTGCGGAAGCGCGACACTTTTGTTTATGTAGACTGTCTATTGTATGCATGTTTTGATGTTTCGAAACATTTTAGTTTTTTCTATTTTTAATCTTCACACTGCTGTGCTTATTATAATAGTCTTATCTGAATACTTGTGGGTTATTTGCCCGATACTGGACTTGCAATATCTCTTACGTATCTTGAGTTAATTTGGAGGTTACTCAACCTTTTGTTATTTGGAATAACGTTGTATGGGTCTTGCCCAAATGTATGTGCGTCTTACTTACATGCGTTGTTATTTC
Source organism: Chrysanthemum seticuspe (assembly GCA_019973895.1). Classification (NCBI taxonomy): domain Eukaryota; kingdom Viridiplantae; phylum Streptophyta; class Magnoliopsida; order Asterales; family Asteraceae; genus Chrysanthemum; species Chrysanthemum seticuspe. The sequence continues at coordinate 201,727,511 of BPTQ01000006.1, read as the reverse complement.
TTTTTAAAGTAAACGATCAGGAAATTTAAGGTAAAAGTTGGTGAAGGTAGCTAAGCTTCACCTTTTTTCATTCAAAATAAAAATATTACAGCATAGAAAGATAAATTGCGATATTGACCCTCCTCTAAAGAGTCTGCGAGGGATGGGTTGCTTACACTTGATGTATGTAACATCTTGTAAGATTGCAGACGTTCCATGTCTGTGGAATTGGGTTTCCTGCACGGTCCTTCAGCTTGTACGCGCCTTTTCCTAATGCTTCCATGACCTCATAAGGTCCTTCCCACTTGGGTCCCAATTTCCCTCCTTCTTCGGCATGGCTTGCACCATTGTTTCGGTATACCAAGTCTCCTGGCTTGAAGCTTGTGTTGTGAACTCTTGAATTATAATACTTCTCCATTTTCGCCTTGCTCTTTGCTTCACGTATTGATGCCTGTTCCCTTATTTCTTCAAGGAGATCCAAGTTCATCTCCAAGGCTTCATCGTTTTCTTCTATGTTTTCTTCCCTATGTCCTCCATGTAGGCATTCCTATTTCAGCCGAGATAATAGCTTCCGTTCCATATGTTAATGAGAATGGAGTGTCTCCGTTACTGGATTTAATCATTGTACGGTGTGCCCATAGGACGTACGATAGCTCATCCAGCCAGTTCTTGCTTCTTTCTTCCAAACGGGCTTTTATTCCTTCCCTTAGGCTCCGTTTTTCTCTTACTACCTATCCATTTTCTTGTGGATGTTTGACTGAAGCAAAGTGCTATTTTATAATCATTTTGTCACACCAATCTTTGAATGGGTTATCTCAGAATTGCTTTCCGTTGTTGGATATTATTTCTCCTGGGAGCCCGAATCTACATACGAGGTTTTCCCATACAAAATTTTTGATTTGGTGTCATGTGATAGTGGTGACTGGCTTTACTTCTATCCATTTTGTGAAGTAGTCTATTGCTACTATGAGGAACCTGACTTTCCCAGGACCTTGCGGAACAGGTCCTACGACTTCGATTCCCAATTTGTAGAATGGCCATGGGGAAGTGATCGGTGTTAGCTTTTCTTGCGGATGTCTTGGGACTGGCTTGTGTACCTGACAGTTTTTGCATGCTTGGATTAGCTTCCGAGCATCTTCGTGCATGGTGGGCCAGTAGTATCCGGTATGCAGGACTCTGGATACTACGGACCTTGTTCCGGCATGCATGCTGCAAGATCCTTCATGGATTTCCGTTAGCACATAATTTTCTTGGAGGGGTCCTACCCACCGTAGCTATGGTCCAAGAAAATACATCTTGTAAAGTGTTCCGTTGATTACTGCAAATCTTTGTGATTTTCTTTTGATTTCTCTTGCTTTCTTATCCTCAGCAGGGAGTATTTCCTTGGCCAGGTACTCATATATCAGGGTCATCCATGTGTACCCTTCTTCTTCTGTTATTTCTACGATCGATGCTTCCTCTATTGACTTTTGGTTGAGTTCTTCCACTAGCACTTTTTGTTTTCACTTCTAGGGACTTGTTTGATTGAGAACATTTGAAATTTTTTCAGGAGTTCCTTTACCTTTAATAGGTATTGAATCATCCCTGATTCTTTTGCGATGTACGTTCCGTTGACTTGGTTTGCCACCAGTTTTCAGTCTAGTTTGCTTGTAAATTCTTAACTCCCATTTGTTCTGCTATCCTTAACCCATTTGAAGCTAAACCTTAAGGCATAAGTGAATTCCATCCCCTAAGGGTCTGTCAGTATTAGCCCCGCTCCGCAGCCATCTATGCAAGATGAGCCGTTTTTGAATAGAATCCACGATTGCGGATGTTCCTCTTCTTCCATTGGCTCGTCTTCTCATCGTCCTTTAGTCATTCTACTATGAAATCTGTTAAGATTTGTCCTTTGATGGATGTTCTTGCCCTGTATTGTGTATCGTATTCTCCTAACTCAATGCTCTATTTCTGCAGTCTGCCTGCAACCTCTGGCTTTGACAGTATTTTCTTTATTGGCTGGTCTGTGATTACTACTACTGTATGCGCTTGGAAGTACCTCTTCAAGCATTTTTTAGCATGTACCAGAGATAATACCAGCTTTTCCATCGGTGTGTAGTTGATTTCCAGTCCTCGTAGAGCTCGGCTCACAAAGTATATCGGTGTTTGCCTGCCTTCCCTTTCTGTCATCAAGACTGCACTGACTGCTTCTTTTGATGCCGCAAGGTATATTATGATCTCCTCTTTTTCCTGAGGTGCTGTGAGAGTGGGGGGGTTTGCTATCATTTTCTTCATTTGCTTAAAAGCTTCCTCCACCTTTTTTGTCCACTGGAAGTCACTCTATTTGTACACTTCTTGAGTGTTTTAAAGAAAGGTAGTGACTTTTCAGCGGATTTAGTCAGGAATCTATTTACACTTGCCAGCTTCCCATTTAGTTTTTGAACGTCCTTGAGGCACTTTCGAGATGGAAGGTTTAATACGTTTTCCGCCTTGTCTGGGCATACCTTGATTCCTTTAGTATTCATGGTGTATCCTAGGAACATTCCCTCTTCCATTCCGAAGGTCCATTTCTTAGGGTTCAACTTCATGTTTATTTCTCTTAATGTTTTATAGGTTTCTACTATGTCCCTTAGTATTTCTTCCTTAGAGCGGCTCTTGATCACCAGGTCGTCAACATACACTTTTAGGTTTCTGCTAATTTTCTTGTGGAAAGCTTTATCTACTAGCCACTGGTATGTCGCTCCTGCATTTTCGAGTCCGAACGGCATTTTGGTATAACATAATATTCCTTGGCTTGTGACGAAGGCTGTTTTTTCCTCATCTTCCTTTGCCATTTGTATTTGGTGATAGCCCTTGTACGCATCCCGGAAGCATTTGAAAGAATATCCGCAGAGTGATTAAACTTTCCAATCTATCTTTGGTAATGGGTAACCGTCTTTTGGACATGCTTTGTTGAGGTCTTTGAAGTCAACGCACATCCTCCAACTTCCGTCGTGCTTCGTTACCATCATAGGGTAGGCTAACCAACTGTGGTAATGTACTTCTTTCATGATTCCTGCATCCACGAGCTTTTCTACCTCTTCTTGGATCGCCTTGTTTCTCTCTGGTGCATGGCCTCTTTTCTTTTGCCTTATTGGAGTGTATCCTTCACGTATGTTTAAGTTGTGCTCTCCTATGTATCTTGGGACGCCCGTCATATCCGCCGGACACCAGGCGAATATATCCAAGTTCTGCTTCAGTAGGTCGCACAGTTTCTTACGTCCTTCTATTGACAAGGTGGATCCGATAGCTATTGTTTGCTCCGGATGCTCTGGATGTATTGCTACGTGTATTCGTTGTTCTGCTGTAGCTTGTGGTGCTGGTTCGGAAACCATAGTGCATTCCTCCTTCTACCAGGATCTTTACCATTCCATGTGTTATTGAAGGTACTGCAATTTTCGCACCCCCGGTCTTCCTATAATTCCGTTATATGGCGACTGGGATCCTACGATTACAAAGTTCATCCGTGCTGACGCTGAATGCTCATCATCACCAATTTTAGTTAACAATGATATATGTCCGATCGGCCATATTACCTCTCCACCAAACCCAATAAGGAGGGTTGTGGCAAGCATCATTTGTTTTCTTATTTTGGGCCCGAGCCTTTCGAAACAGTGTTCATATAAGATTTCAGATGCGGAACCTCCATAAATGTACATGCGGTGTATGAAGTGCCCTCCTATTTCTGCTTCAATGATCATTGGCTCATCATTTCCTTCTTCTTCAGTTAGTGATGGGAACGAGATATTCGGGGTTGGGGAAAAGCTTTGTGTAATTCTTTGTAGTGTTACTCGCTGCTGAGATTGCACCATCAGGATTGCGAGAGGTTTATCTTTCCCTGATGTTTCCCCTTTTTTGGGCATTTTGGACTGATCCTTGCCACTGTCTTGTTTTAGTTCCTTTATTACGTTTGACAGCTTCCCAGTTCTTAGCAGTTCTTCTATCTGTCTCTTCAGGTGCATGCATTCATCTGTATTGTGTCCCACCTCTCCGTGGAACTCACAATATTTGTTGGCGTTCCTTTTTTCGACCAGTGTGAGCATTGGTGGGGGAGTTTTAAATTTTGCTTTTTCCAATGCCAATATTTCCTTTGGTGTCTTGGAAAGGAGAGTAAACCTATCTCGCTTCCTTTCCGTCCTGAGTTGGTTTCTGTACCCTTTCTTGAAGCCTTGCTTCTGCCCAGGTTCATGCGATTTCCACGGCACTTGGTGTAACACCCCCAAAATCAGTCTAGCAGCGGAAGTCGACTGAAGGTGTTACTTCATAGTTCAAAGTTCCAGTTATAGAAAACGACCTTTGATCACCTGAAATGCATGAGAAAAACGGGTCAACTATGAAAATAGTTGGTGAGTACATACGTATTAAATAATATGAAAGTCTTTTTAGAGGAAGAGTTCAGATATATATTCACAATAAAGTTAAGTCCAAAGTTTTTGAGAAAGGTCTAAAGGCAAAGGATCTGTCAAACCATCCAGTTGCAAATCCCGCCCATAAAAGACTTGCAACCTATGTTTTCACAAACCATCGCGTAACAGATAGCACAATTTATGGTCAAGCACACGTGGTCATATCAAATAATAACGCCTCACATATAATAAAGTTATGCCGCAAAGCGCCAAAAATAAATAATATGCATTCCGTAGATAGGGGAAAGAGAGGTTGGCCGACCTCTAATAGCGATATCCATATTACCTACTGCCGCACACAAGGAGGCCGCACGAACAGTACGTATAAATTGGAGTGCGAACGACAAACCAATCGGGGACTTACAATGCGAATGCACTGTTTGTACGGATAGTCCATCATAACAACTATTATATATTATCACATAGTGACTGCTCCGAACATGGGAGACTCGGCAGTGCTCCGAACATGGGAGAATTTAGGATGCTCCAAACATGGGAGACTTTAGGTCAAGGTCTGCTCCGAACAAGGGAGACTTTAGGCTGCTCCGAACATGGGAGACTTTACGCTACTCTGAACATGAGAGACTTTATGCCAAGGATGTACGGTACATTAGGTTCAAACAAGTCATAAGTTCATAATTAAGTCCAAGAGTCTAAGTAAAGATCAAAGGTTCAAGTCAAGCTATAAGGTCAAGGCAAGTCAAATGAGTTCAAAATATGTCAAAAGGGTTCAAATAGTTCATAATATAGTGCAAACAATATAGCTTAAACTTAGGTTCATGCATCCCACCCCAAAATGATTAAAATAATTAAAAAGGGGGTTCGTGAAAACTCACTATAATGATTAGCAGCGGATTACAATGATATAACGTAGATCAAGAAGTCACGAGCTTCTAACGACGACCTAAAATTTAAATAGTTGCGTCTTAGATATATAACGAGAAAGTATAAATAACTTTTATAAAAATATTTATATAATTTAGACATTGTACATATCTTATAAATTTATAAAATGTTAAAGTTTAGTCTTTGCTAAGTTTAAAAATATTAGCAAGCCCAATATTATAAGTTATACAATGTTCAAGTTCTTATGTCATGTTTATTAGTTCTTATGTTCTATCTCGTAAATAATTATGTCCATGTCTGTTAGTCCATAGAGAGGTAAACAAGTTTATTTTTCCGATAGTAGATCAAATAATATTAATCGTCTAAGTTGAATTTTTACTATAAAAGCCATGAAAAATATTTAAGAAGGTTTCATAGGCGTTAAACATGATGAAATCTCGTGTGAAAACACAAGCATAAACAAATGGCTATTATATATGTCTCAAGATTCATTTGCTAGATATATACAAATTGTGGGGGGGGGGACGAATTTATTTGGGGGGGCAAAATCGGAGATTTGTTTGTAACCTCAACTAAATTACCTCTAAAACCTATAAGATTTACACTAGGTGCCGCAAATTTGGGGGGGGGGGGGGCGGGGGCGGAACCCTCCTCTGCCCTTAAAGAGGTTCGCCCATGTATACAATACGATTTAAACAAAAATGCAAGAAAACAAGCACATATAATAATTATATATAAACTATGGCTGATGATGAGATAGGAAATAATATAACCTTTGGAAATTAGAAGAGGAATTGCTATGGCAGCGTGAAAAGCATAGTTTGAAGACTAGTCAAATACAAAAACGAAATATACATAGGGATTCCAAAACAAAAGCAAAATGATGATGTGTTATTAACTCTATATATAATGTGAGCGGGTGTAGCGACACTACCGATTTAAATATTCGTTCTTCTCTCTTATGTAGGCTGCTTCACCATCAGCCCATTTTCGCGCCCTGGCCCATACTCATATCTATGACTATCAGCTTTCCGCTTCTTCGTTATGCATTCTAACCGCCTTCCAGGTGTAGCCGACTTGCTATCCACCGCCCACTTCCACCAACCAGGTTACATTAAAAAATACGGTGTGGAGGAGGATGACGTTATTGCACCGCCTCTTTTAGGTAGAAGCTTCATTAGACTGCTTAAAGTTATAGATAGAGGTATGTTATACGATGATTTGATGCGGTTTGATCTTCGAGGCTATAGATGTATTATTGTTCCGATGGTTTTAATTTTGTAATCATTAATATATGTTAATCTAATTCGTTTATTGATGACCAAGATGAGGTTAGAATTTTTTTTTTATTTATTTATTTTTTTTAATTGTGAGCTATTTATGCAGATGAGGTCTCGATAAGAGAATTGATGAGGAAAATAGGGGTTTTGCTTCTGAGCGAATTTTGCAAACCCAGGTATGGAGTTAAACATTTGATTTATATATAAAAAAAATATGGGTTTTAGTTTTATTTTTTATTTTATAAAAATCATTAGGTGTTAATGAAAATGAAGATGAACATGAACATGAACCTTTTATAAGATTTTTGAGGTGATAAATAATTAAATATCAATTGTGAATATGTGATTGATTTTGTTTTAAGTTAATTTAATATCTCAGGTTGTTATGATTTAACGGAAGAAATTTGTTAATGTGTTCATGTTACATATAAGGCTTACAAGATACATTTTAGCCTTTTTCATATAGTATTTTAATATATGGAAAGTTCATATGAGGTACGTTTATATGGCAGACCTGTACTAAGTTTATATGGAAAGTTAATATATGGCAAACCTGTTCATGTTACATATAAGGTAAGTTCATATGAGGTATTTTAATATCTCAGTTATCACTTTTATGATGGTACTAAAGCTTTACAAGATACATTTTAGCCTTTTCCATTATCATGATTTGTGTTTTCGTTGACTTATTTTGCGTTATTATTTGTTGGTGAATGTTCAGGGATTGACATGGCTTCTGCTGGAAAGATTTTCTAATTCGAAAATTGTACCACAAGCAGGTTTTGTGATATTTTAGCAACATATGCCTTTCTTTATTTTTCTTAGGCATGTTAGTAATGGCATACAATTTATCGGCTTAGTTGCTTAAGAATAATTTTAAGATGTGTTGATTTCCTGCAACGTGTCAACATCACAGGTAACCAGAAAGAAGTCACGAGGAGCTCAAAAATTGTTGTTGCTGATGTTGGCACGTGTAACCACCGGTAAATTTCACCTTTTATTAAATTATTATAATATTCTAATGAAAGAATACTTATCCATTTTCTACGTCTAAATTTTTTTTTAAGATTAAACGTATTCAGTTTACCTGATCACAACAACTAACTAGTGTGACATAACTCACATTCTTAATAAGCGTTCTTTCACGCGGACCGACACCAACTTGTCTTATGTTTATTTCAAATAAACATTCTTATATGTCACGTAAAAAAGTTTTCAACTTTTATTTACCACCTTACGTTATTTTGTTAACGTACGATTATTAAACGTTCAAGCTAAACGTTTACCATTTAATAGAATTTCACGAAATTCTAATTTATTATAATTATGATTTTATGTAATTAAATCATAAACCCCAAAGTACAATACTTTAAAGCGAGTGTACAAGTATTTAAAGCACGAAAACTTAACTTTATATTACAAATCCTATATTATATCCTTTAAAGCAAACTTCACAAGAATTTAATACATAAACCTTAAACTTGGTTTATACATAACTGTAATTGGTAGTTAACCAATAATTATTCCAAGTTAAATAATTCACGCTGCTTTGAATTATTACTATCTGAACATTTTCGTTCACCTGAGTCCATTTAACGAGAAGTTATCTCGTAAAACGTGAAAACAAAATATAACGCATAACCGACACCGCATTAGTTATGGTTGAATCCCAATAGTTATTTCTCGGAATCGATAATATTGTTTATACACTACTATTATAAAAACACTTTCAGAAATATATTTCTCGCAATTACCAATCCGATGTATCGCGTTTATACTTTAGCTCAACGGGACACGGAATACACAAAATAATAATAATAATAATAATAATAATAACTTACACATACACCACCAATTGCCACGTTCATGTGGTCTTGGTGTTGTGTTTTCCTCCTTTTGTGCATTTTATCTACTCATTCCTATCCCTTTCTAATATATTACTCTTTCCTTTCTCTCTCAAAAGAAAAGAAAGATAGAAATAGATCTTTCTTCGTTCTCTGTTTGTTCGAACCGACCCAAGAACAAACACCACGACCACCATTAAACCACCCCTACCGCTTATGCCACGCCGCCTACACAGCTCAACTAGGATGTTTATTGTGTTGCTTCTCTCGGTACAAGAACCAACTCGCAAGAGGTGTTGGTTTTGGTTCTCAATCAAGGTCAAAACCCAACTTGAGAGGGTTGTGATTGGTAAAACAAAAAAAACAGCAATAGGGTGATTTGTTTGAATCGAGTTAACCACCACAGTCACCACCATCGCCGTTCCACCAACCTCTCTACCTCGTTGGTATTTCAACGCTTAACTTACCTTAGTTATTATTTTAATAACCTATTGAATAATCGTTATTTTGTTTTCGTGGACTAAACCTGGGACTAATAATGTTTTTGAAAACCTAAACCTGTATGGGTCTTGAAGTTGTGTTCGGATTGCTTATTTATTTGCTTATTTAAGCTTATTTGTTGTGTTTGTGTTTGGTCTGAGACACGACAGCCCCAAGAGGGTTGTCGGTTCTGTTTGTTGTTGTCGGATCAAAGAAGAAACACCACAAGGGTGTGGTTGTTTTTGGCTTAGTAGAGATGACCGACAAAGGGCGTTTGGTTATCTCGGGTTCAAGAGAAAAACCACTTAGAGTTGTGTTTGTTTGTTCTCGGTTGGAAAAGAAACCACAAAAGGTGGTGTTTGTTTGTCCTGAGTCGCGACCAAAGCCTCACCAAACTAGTGTTAGGCTCGTGGGTCTAGCCCACCAAACCGCAATGCGCCATGGGTGAGCTTGGTCTGTTGTCACGGCCCATACCGAAGTCACCAAAGGGTGCATTTGAGCTCGGTTTAGAACCTGTAGTATGTAAGATTGTGTTTGTTTTGTGTTTGTTTTGATACTCAAAAAACAATAACAACCAAAGGGTTGTTTGGCTAACTTTTGGACAAAGAGAAAATCAGCCAACGGGTGCCTGCTTGTTGTCGATGACAACCTAGAGGGTGTTTATTTGTTTCGGTTTAATGACAACAACCTGATAAGGGGTGTATTGTTTAAACATATTTTTCCGGCTTATCTTCTAGCTTAATAAGTGACTACTTAATCTACTTAAACTTGTTCTAGTTTTTGGCGTCACTAGGGTGTATTTTGTTTTCTTATTTCTGTCCAACACCAGCCCCAACAGGGGGTGCTTGATTCGTCGTGTTACAACCCACTTAGGGTGTTTGTTGTCTGCTGTCGCAGCCCACCCAAAAGGGGTGTTTGCTTGCTGCAAAACAGCCCCAACAGCGGGGGTTTGTTGGCTGCAAAACCGCCCCAACATGGGGTGCGCTTGTCTGATTATTTTCTGCACAAAAGGGTGTGTTCCGTTTGTTTATTTTTATGCACAAAGAGTGCACTTGGAGCTGCTGAATTCAGACCCTAAAGGGGGCGATTCGTGGCTTATTTTCTGTACCAAAAGGGTGCGTTTGATGCTGAATTTTCTGCACCAAAAAGGTTGCGTTTGCTGCTGATTTTCTGCGCAACTGGGGGTGTTTGTTTTGCTTATTTTCGGCCCCTAAAAGGGTGCATTTGTTTTCCTTGGTTGGTCCTTGGTTCGCAGCAGTAACACAAAAGAGGCGTTTGGTGTTTATTTGGCTTATTTCAGCCCCGAAAGGGTGTGCTTGGTTTGGTTTATTTCTCGGTCCGGTCCAACACCTACAGGGCGTTCAGTTTAGTCCTAGTTTTCAATCTGGCTTTTGAGCTTATGTGCTCTAGCTTATTTTGTTAAGGTATTGCGTTATATTAACCTCGTTATTATCGATTAAGTTTCGGGTTATGTCTTGGAATTGTTAAACTTTGAACTGGACTATAAACATTAACGGATTTATATTGAACATAATATTTTAGACTTGATAGACTATTGGACTTAATATATTGGACATTGGAGAAAGATTGTTAGTATTGGACTTGGGATTATTAGACTAAATATATTGGACATAATAGACACTTGATGAATTTGGACGTATTAGACAAATTAGACTTATAATCGGACTTTTGAACTTAATACATCTTTTGGACATCTTAGACTTGTGGCAAACTTAAGACATGGGATTATACATATATGACATTGGAGAAATTGATAAATATTGGTCATTTTTTTTGAACTTTTATCGGACTACATTGGACATATTAGACTCAGACTTTAGACATTTGATTATGACTCGAGTCACTTGTACTTGTATCGAATAGATAAAATTTAGACTCGTGATGAACTTAAGATATCTGACTAAGAACATTGGACGCATTGAACTTGAATTAGATTTAAGTTGGACTATTATCGGGCTAGAGCCCAAGTAACTTGCCTTCTTGACATATTTTCTTGTTATCTTCTCGCCTAGAATTCACCCGTCAATACTTTTCTGACTCGTTTTCTTGAGACATCTTGTCTATTATTTTACCTCATAATATATATGAGATATATATATTATGCTTTGGCGTGAGTTGTAATTCGAGTCTGTGATTTCATACCACCACACGAATGATGACAGTAAACATTTTACAAACGTTGATACGAAACTTCCACAAAAACTAAAACGTTTTATCCTTTGAAACTCATACGAATCGATTACTTTCTGCGTGTAATGTTTTGACACAAGCTCATATCTATTAGGTTATGCTGATTCCGTATCGTTGTGCTATGCTTCTTTACACTGTTCTGCCATACTTCTTGACACCATTGTGTTACTTACGTCACAACACGCTAAGGTGAGTTTCATAGCCTCATTTTCAATTGTTTTATACTATTTTTGGGGGAGATACATGCTCAACTACTTGCTTTTACTTACACAAGTACTTTAACTTATACGGATTACTGTGAGTTCATGAATCCACTTTTATACGTTTTTCTATCTCATGGAGAGATACATGCTACAAATATGAACACAAGTATTTTTCTGTATGTTATCCTGATTGTTATTGCATAAGTGCCTACTTTTTCCACTAAAAGTCCCTCATATCATGCACCATTAATCACTTGCGAGTGAACGCGAGTATAGTGAATAGATCTATTGGCAGTTGACGCCCCATTTGTGTTAGCCGGATAGGTAACCAAACGCACTATATTTGAGAACAAACAGGAGAATGGAAAGCTCCTGCCCGAGGGCACTGTTACAGACAACATCTCTATGATGTCTGTACTAACATCATTTTTATGATGTCCAACTGTTAAGGTTTGCGTGTCATGAGCTTAGAGCAATAACACAGTACTGTAATGATACTGTACTGCAACTACTGGACCTGTGGGTGCTAACAACATGGCCCACGGTTTCTGATATGGGCGTATACCAATGTAGCCCACTGTTTATTAAACTTGAAACTTGTGTTCAATTGATTTTGCATATAAACCTTATGGAATCACTCAACTTTGACCCGGTTAGGGTAAACAAACGAACTACTTTTGTGTTGACCCGATTAGGGCAACCAAACAAACTATCTTTTGTGATTGACCCGATTAGGGCAAGTAAACGAATTATGGGTGTATAACATAACCCACTACTTATTTTATCAATATTTGTAACTACTACAAATATTCACCCGAACTTGAAACTATTGAAATCAATTATTTTACTCACATTATAATTTAGCAATGGGTTGTGAACACACAGGTTGCAAGTTTTGTATGGGCGGGATTTGCAACTTAGTGGATTCACAATGCCTTTGCTACATGAACATTGTTTATAGGCTTCCAACTTATTTGCAACAAATTCTATGAACTCACCAACCTTTGTGTTGACACTTTTAGCATTTTTATCTAAGGTCCATAATGAACGAGGCTGGCACGGAGGAGCACGGATACTCAAGAAGGATATAAATTTTATTATCATTCGAAACCTTATTTAATAAACTATGAAACTACTGGGACCTCATTTTGTAAACTCTGATATTCGAATGATAAATCTTTTAAAATGATTCAATTAAAGATCGTTTTCTATTATTATAACTGTTGTGCCATGAAGTAACACCCAGTTTGAATTCCGCTGCGTATCACGAAATTGGGGGTGTTACAGATTGGTATCAGAGCTACAGTTATAGAGAAACAGGTTTAATTAAGACCTGAACTATAACTACTTTTACAAACAAAACATTTTATAGCCTTACGCTCTCCGTGCCTTCCATCCTCTAGACGATTATGTGACTTCTAGGCATGTTTATGCTACACGATCATATTAGTGTATTAACGTGTACATATTCGACATATTTTTGATTACTTTATATAAACAATGGACAGAACACGTCTGCATATGCCTATTCTAGGGCATTACGGTACAACCACATTTTCCCGATCATGTACCTACTCGTACATTTTGCGAGATACAAAACATTTCACTCATTTACTGAAACACTTAAACTAACGAACATTGTGCCATCTTGAACTGATAGTCTCTATTATTCCCACAGACACTGTGAGTGATACAATTGTCTCCATTACTTCTTAGACACTGTGAGTGATACAGTGGTCTCCATTACTTCTCGAACACTGTGAGTGATACAGTGATTTCTAAACTTTTCACGACCTTAGTAATATTGTTTTATATGAAACCCGTCATAATCTATCGATTTCCCTGCTAGAAATAGAAGATATGGTATTGCTAAAGAACAAACTGATTCATCATCTACAAAAGCTGAAGTTCAACAACTTTCTCTACATTCATTACGTTCCCTTCCGAAACTTTCATTGTTAAAAGTCTATGATTCTAGCCTAGTGTGGACTATTTTTCTTTTCCACGCGTATCTGCTTTATTCACTCATGCTACACACTCATACTACATACTTAAGATCGATTATTACGTATGTATAAACTTATACTACTATTTATATAAACGTTGTACTATCACAAACACCGAACATCATACGAGTCGATTAGTCTTAGCATTACATTATTACTCCTAAATTATACATAGCCTGTTCACCTATGTCTAATTCAGGAAGAATCATGTAATGATGGAAGTAGTAGTCTCAATTGTGTAAGCAATTCTATGACCGAGCCAAATTTTCAAAAGACCCGTTACTTAAACCGATTTAGCCTAATCCGATGACAGTTCTTGTTTGATGAGTTGTGGGATTAAGTAAAAATCGGTTACCTAAAAGTCTTTTGAGGGTTATGCTCGAGAATAGGAAAGTTTGCCTCATCAAACAACGGGCATATCACGAGTATACCTACTTTAGGTATTTGAAAATTTTATCAAACCTCGATTAAATATAGCCTAGTCACCTATATTTAATCTAGGGACAGTTGAACATGGCCTGACTACCTATGTTCAACTTAAACTTTTCAAATACTGGGAATAGTTGTACTAGGGTTATGTCCAGATTGATTCTCTACTTGATTTTTTGAAGATCACAAAATTTTGTGAATGTGAACTATTTATGTGTATTCATCAGATTATACACAATAACAAAATGAACTCTTACCATATCCTTACCACGTAAAGTCAGTCTACGCCGATTGCTAGGACCACGAGTGAAGTAAGAATCACCAACAAAAACCGATAACTTTCTTATTCTGAAACGTTGACATAGTAAGTAGCCGCTACTACGAAATACACAAGCGCAACAATGGTAGTAAAATGTGGCATTTTGAAATGATAAAAATGGCGCGTTTATAAAAACAAAAGTAGCCATTGGGTTACTATTATCGACCATTGATGGTTATTGTTCACAGGTTACTATTCACCTCGTATCAGAAGAAGTATTTATCCGATAAAACACTCGTTACTCTACTAAGAAAAAAATCCAGAACCATAACAAATTACACTATATTTCAAAAACGAAAAGTTGAAATACATCACTATTTATCTCATAAAACCACATTTATTCGTCAACATTGTTTCAACATCTAACACAGACCGAATCTCGGGACGAGATTCCATTTAAGGGGGTGAGACTGTAACCACTGGTAAATTTCACCTTTTATTAAATTATTATAATATTCTAATGAAAGAATACTTATCCATTTTCTACGTCTAAATTTTTTTTAAGATTAAACGTATTCAGTTTACCTGATCACAACAACTAACTAGTGTGACATAACTCATATTCTCAATAAGCGTGCTCTCACGCGGACCGACACCAACTTGTCTTATGTTTATTTCAAATAAACATTCTTATATGTCACGTATAAAAGTTTTCAACTTTTATTTACCACCTTACGTTATTTTGTTAACGTACGATTATTAAACGTTCAAGCTAAATGTTTACCATTTAATAGAATTTCACGAAATCCTAATTTATTAAAATTATGATTTTACGTAATTAAATCATAAACCCCAAAGTACAATACTTTAAAGCGAGTGTACAAGTATTTAAAGCACGAAAACTTAACTTAATATTACAAATCCTATATTATATCCTTTAAAGCACATTTCACAAGAATTTAATACATAAACCTTAAACTTGGTTTATACATAACTGTAATTGGTAGTTAACCAATAATTATTCCAATTTAAATAATTCACGCTGCTTTGAATTATTACTATCTGAACATTTTCGTTCACCTGAGTCCATTTAACGAGAAGTCATCTCGTAAAAAGTGAAAACAAAATATAGTGCATAACCGACACCGCATTAGTTATGGTTGAATCCCAATAGGTATTTCTCGGAATTGATAATATTGTTTATACACTACTATTATAAAAACACTTTCAGAAATATATTTCTCGCAATTACCAATCCGATGTATCGCGTTTATACTTTAGCTCAACGGGACACGGAATACACGAAATAATAAAAATAATAATAACTTACACATACACCACCAATTGCCACGTTCATTTGGTCTTGGTGTTGTGTTGTCCTCCTTTTGTGCATTTTATCTACTCATTCCTATCCCTTTCTAATATATTACTCTTTCCTTTCTCTCTCAAAAGAAAAGAAAGATAGAAACAGATCTTTCTTCTTTCTCTGTTTGTTCGAACTGACCCAAGAACAAACACCACAACCACCATTAAACCACCCCTACCGCCTATGCCACGCCGCCTACACAGCCCAACTAGGATGTTTGTTGTGTTGCTCCTCTCGGTACAAGAACCAACTCACAAGAGGTGTTGGTTTTGGTTCTCAATCAAGGTCAAAACCCAACTTTAGAGGGTTGTGATTGGTTTTGTGATTAGTAAAATGAAAACAACAGCAATAGGGTGATTTGTTTGAATCGAGTTAACTACCACAGTCACCACCATCGCCGTTCCACCAACCTCTCAACCTCGTTGGTATTTCAACGCTTAACTTACCTTAGTTATTATTTTAATAACCTATTGAATAATCGTTATTTTGTTTTCGTGGACTAAACCTGGGACTAATAATGATTTTGAAAACCTAAACATGATGGGTCTTGAAGTTGTGTTCGGATTGCTTATTTATTTGCTTATTTAAGCTTATTTGTTGTGTTTGTGTTTAGTCTGAGACACGACAACCCCAAGAGGGTTGTCGTTTCTGTTTGTTGTTGTCGGATCAAAGAAGAAACACCATAAGGGTGTGGTTCTTTTTGGCTTAGTAGAGATTACCCACAAGGGGCGTTTGGTTATCTCGGGTTCAAGAGAAAAACCACTTAGAGTGGTGTTTGTTTGTTCTTGGTTGGAAAAGAAACCACAAAAGGTGGTGTTTGTTTGTCCTGAGTCGCGACCACAGCCTCACCAAACTGGTGTTAGGCTCGTGGGTCTAGCCCACCAAATCGCAACCCGCCATGGGTAAGCTTGGTCTTTTGTCACGGCCCATACCGAAGTCACCAAAGGGTGCATTTGAGCTCGGTTTAGAACCTGTAGTATGTAACATTGTGTTTGTTTTGTGTTTGTTTTGATACTAGGAAAATAATAACAACCAAAGGGTTGTTTGGCTTACTTTCGGCCAAAGAGAAAATCACCTAACGGGTGCCTGCTTGTTGTCTATGACAACCTAGAGGGTGTTTATTTGTTTTGGTTTAATGACAACAACCTGATAAAGGGTGTATTGTTTAAACATATTTTTCCGGCTTATCTTCTAGCTTAATAAGTGACTACTTAATCTACTTAAACTTGTCCTAGTTTTTGGCGTCACTAGGGTGTATTTTGTTTTCTTATTTCTGTCCAACACCAGCCCCAACAGGGGGTGCTTGATTCGTCGTGTTACAACCCACTTAGGGTGTTTGTTGTCTGATGTCGCAGCCCACCCAAAAGGGGTGTTTGCTTGCTGTAAAACAGGCCTATCAGCGGGGGTTTGTTGGCTGCAAAACCGCCCCAACATGGGGTGCGCTTGTCTGATTATTTTCTGCATAAAAGGGTGTGTTCCGTTTGTTTATTTTTATGCACAAAGAGTGCACTTGGAGCTGCTGAATTCAGCCCCTAAAGGGTGCGATTTGTGGCTTATTTTCTGTACCAAAAGGGTGCGTTTGATGCTGAATTTTCTGCACCAAAAAGGCTGCGTTTGCTGCACTAAAAAGGGTGCGTTTGCTGCTGATTTTCTGCGCAACTGGAGGTGTTTGTTTTGCTTATTTTCAGCCCCTAAAAGGGTGTACTTGTTTTCCTTGGTTGGTCCTTGGTTCGCAGCAGTAACACCAAAGAGGTGTTTGGTGTTTGTTTGGCTTATTTCAGCCCCGAAAGGGTGTGCTTGGTTTGGTTTATTTCTCGATCCGGTCCAACACCTACAGGGCATTCAGTTTAGTCCTAGTTTTCAATCTGGCTTTTGAGCTTATGTGCTCTAGCTTATTTTGTTAAGGTATTGCGTTATATTGACCTCGTTATTATCGATTAAGTTTCGGGTTATGTCTTGGAATTGTTAAACTTTGAACTGGACTATAAACATTAACGGATTTATATTGAACATAATATTTTAGACTTGATAGACTATTGGACTTAATATATTGGACATTGGAGAAAGATTGTTAGTATTGGACTTGGGATTATTAGACTAAACATATTGGACATAATAGACACTTGATGAATTTGGACGTACTAGACAAATTAGGCTTATAATCGGACTTTTGAACTTAATACATCTTTTGGACATCTTAGACTTGTGACAAACTTAAGACATGGGATTATACATATATGACATTGGAGAAATTGATAAATATTGGACATTTTTTTTGAACTTTTATCGGACTACGTTGGACATATTAGACTCAGACTTTAGACATTTGATTATGACTCGAGTCACTTGTACTTGTATCGAATAGATAAAATTTAGACTCGTGATGAACTTAAGATATCTGACTAAGAACATTGGACGCATTGAACTTGAATTAGATTTAAGTTGGACTATTATCGGGCTAGAGCCCAAGTAACTTGCCTTCTTGACATATTTTCTTGTTATCTTCTCGCCTAGAATTCACCCGTCAATACTTTTGTGACTTGTTTTCTTGAGACATCTTGTCTATTATTTTACTTCATAATATATATGAGATATATATATATATATTATGCTTTGGCGTGAGTTGTACTTCGAGTCTGCGATTTCATACCACCACACGAATGATGAAAGTAAACATTTTACAAACGTTGATACGAAACTTCCACGAAAACTAAAACGTTTTATCCTTTGAAACTCATATGAATCGATTACTTTCTGCGTGTCATGTTTTGACACAAGCTCATATCTATTAGGTTATGCCGATTCTGTATCGTTGTGCTATGCTTCTTTACACTGTTCTGCCATACTTCTTGACACCATTGTGTTACTTACGTCACAACACGCTAAGGTGAGTTTCATAGCCTCATTTCAATTGTTTTATACTATTTTTGGGGGAGATACATGCTCAACTACTTGCTTTTACTTACACATGTACTTTAACTTATACGGATTACTGTGAGTTCATGAATCCACTTTTATACGTTTTTCTATCTCATGGAGAGATACATGTTACAAATATGAACACAAGTGTTTTTCTGTATGTTATCCTGATTGTTATTGCATAAGTGCCTACTTTTGCCACTGAAAGTCCCTCATATCATGCACCATTAATCACTTGCGAGTGAACGCGAGTATAGTGAATAGATCTATTGGCAGTTGACACCCCATTTGTGTTAGCCGGATAGGTAACCAAATGCACTATATTTGAGAACAAACGGGAGAATGGCAAGCTCCTACCCGAGGGCACTGTTACAGACAACATCTCTATGATGTCTGTACTAACATCATTTTTATGATGTCCAACTGTTAAGGTTTGCGTGTCATGAGCTTAGAGCAATAACACAGTACTGTAATGATACTGTACTGCAACTACTGGACCTATGGGTGCTAACAACATGGCCCACGGTTTCTGATATGGGCGTATACCAACGTAGCTCACTGTTTATTAAACTTGAAACTTGTGTTCAATTGATTTTGCACATAAACCTTATGGAATCACTCAACTTTGACCCGGTTAGGGTAAACAAACGAACTACTTTTGTGTTGACCCGATTAGGGCAACCAAACAAACTATCTTTTGTGATTGACCCGATTAGGGCAAGTAAACGAATTATGGGTGTATAACATAACCCACTACTTATTTTATCAATATTTGTAACTACTACAAATATTCACCCGAACTTGAAACTATTGAAATCAATTATTTTACTCACATTATAATTTAGCAATGGGTTGTGAACACACAGGTTGCAAGTTTTGTATGGGCGGGATTTGCAACTGAGTGGATTCACAATGCCTTTGCTACATGAACATTGTTTATAGGCTTCCAACTTATTTGCAACAAACTCTATGAACTCACCAACCTTTGTGTTGACACTTTTAGCATGTTTATCTAAGGTCCATAATGAACGAGGCTGGCACGGAGGAGCACGGATACTCAAGAAGGATATAAATTTTATTATCATTCGAAACCTTATTTAATAAACTATGAAACTACTGGGACCTCATTTTGTAAACTCTGATATTCGAATGATAAATCTTTTAAAACGATTCAATTAAAGATCGTTTTCTATTATTATAACTGTTGTGCCATGAAGTAACACCCAGTTTGAATTCCGCTGCGTATCACGAAATTGGGGGTGTTATAGCACGAACGATTCTATCAGTCACGGTACGAGAACTTAATTTTCCTTATGTTATTTAATGGTCAACTGCAACATGTAAATGACTGTTTAAATTGAACTCATTGACAACGGCTTGCTGTTGCAGTACGTGCTACAGGAACTGAAAGAACACATTCTGTGTTGCATGGAAATAATCAGTGAATGCAGTTTCCGTTTCAGGGTATGTTAACATATGCTTGTATGTGTCTGTACAATTAGTTTGAACTACATGCACACAACTTTATGACTAAATATGTTGTCACGAGATGGTATAAGGCACCCGATCTCAAATATGTGCATCAAATACGACTCTTAACTTAGGTACTTTATGATCTTATACGAATTTTAAGGTATATACTTATTAGTTTTTTTATTATGTATAGTCTTGTTTTTACAGCTTCTTCCCACGCCTACTGATGGGGAGGAAACAACGCATGCACTTTCTAGTGCCTTTATAGAACCGGAGCATCTGCAATGCAGCGTTGCCTGAAGTCGTTCAGAAATCTTGGAAAGAGGTTAGATATTTCATGTTTTGGTATTTTATTTTTTTAACATTAGTTATACGGTTAGACGGGTTAAACACGTAGCGAGCTGCTCTTTAAGACTAATAATTAACGAAAATACAATAATGCTTAATAGTCCAAATATTTTCAGGCTATCGAGTACTAAAACTATAGTGGGATATGATTTTTGAAAACAACGATAATCGGTTGGAACAATATGTTATAACAGATAATTATGCATTTTTTTCTATTAAAGACATATGAGGAAAATAGGTGTCATTCATAATAATATACAAAAGTATAGTAGTAAGCATAAGTTCTTCTTGAATAACTTCTGTTTTTTAAGATAATTTACTTCGGATCCGTATCTTTACTATCATTTTATGTATAAAGCATAATTGAAACATGGATGTAGGTAATGGTTGATGTAATCATGATCTTCTTTGCTCGGGCTTTGTCATGATGTATGTTATGATGTAACAAACTAACATGCATTTTTCTTTCATTAACATATTTGAATCAATCAACCATGCCTGCCGATGGAGCCACTGTTGCTGTTGGGGTTCCCTATGTCCCAGTTGATCCGACCTTACCTGAACCGTGGAAGGATTTTATGAATCGGAGCACAGGAGCGACGTACTATTAGAATCCTGAAACTAACGTTAATCAGTATGAGATACCTACTTCAATAGAGGTATTCATCATTCCCCACATATGTACTTTGAAACTGATTATATGATAATGATGTGTATGAAATAGTGGTGTATGTCTTTGAGTAGCTTTAGGTTGTGATAATTCGATAAGTGATTGTTTGACAAACTTAGTGGTTTAGGAACTCAGGTAAAATATTGAGGGCCGACAACTAATTTTAGGTTATTATTGAACAATCAGTTTTGTTGACCTCATGAAAGTATGATATAACTACCCGAATAGTCAAACTCATTTTGTCCAAACACTGAAACCTGCATGTTTGTTTGTTCTAGGTTAGCACAGTTGGAGGAGGGACAAAACTAGCGTAACAATCAACATGCTTGAGCCTATTTGGAGTAAAGGGTGCGTGCATAAAATCACAAGGCTTAAACGCTTTGTTTCTGTTCTATGTCGTGGTAATTTCTGAAACCTGCATGTTTGTTTATCATGTCCTAAACAACTTCTTCCCACACCTACTGATGGGGAGGAAACAGCCCCTGCACTTTCCAGTGCCTTTATAGAACTGGAGCATCCGCAATGCAGCGTTGCCTGAAGTCGTTCACAAATCTTGGAAAGAGGTTAGCTTTTTTATGTTTTGGTATTTTATTTTTTTAACATTAGTTATACGATTAGATGGGTTAAACATGTAGCGAGCTGCTACTCTAAGACTAATAACTTACGAAAATATATTAATGCTTAATAGTCCATATATTTTCAGGCTATCGAGTACTAAAACTATAGTGGGATATGATTTTTGAAAACAGAGATAATCGGTTGGAACAATATGTTATAAGAGATAATTATGCATTTTTTCCTATTAAAGGTATATGAGAAAAATAGGTGTCATTGATAATAATATAGAAATTTATAGTAGTAAGCATAAGTTATTCTTAAATAACTTCTGTTTTTTAAGATAATTTACTTCTGATCTTTATCTCTACTATTATTCTGTGTATAGAGCATAATTGAAACATGGATGTAGCTAATGGTTGATGTAATTGATCTTCTTTGCTTGGGATTTACTATTTGTGCTATACATCCAATTACGTTGAAGGTTATTTTACTGTTTTTTTTAGTTACAGCATTGTTCTTGATGATTTTTCAACAACGGTTTTACATTGGCTTTTGCTTCCTTTTAGTAGATGGTCAGGCTTCCGATGTTAGTAACCAATTTCAAGCCACTCCCTCTTCACGTGGTCAAACCACTCAATACTTGGGAAGATGATATAAATTCAGGTGAGCAACTCATTTTCTTTTTGAGTATATTGGTGGTATACTTTTTTTTTCCTATTTAAAGTGGTATGGTTTTCAATGTGATCATGCTCCTAACCACATATGTCCCTAAATTTCTTAACCCTTCAATTCATTTATTTTGTTTATAGGTTCTGACGCTATGTTTGGCAAAAGAGCAATGCAAGATTTGCAGGCGTTATCCCAATCTCATGACATATCAAATGTATGCAATGTCCGAAATAGGCTGAATATGAATCCTTTACAAGGCGATGTGTTTAAAAAATTATAGAAAATGCTCCCGCCGCAACGCGGCGGGCTACTACACCTTGTTAACTATATAGACGTGTTATGTTGAGTAGACGTGGCACCATCAGGTGAAATGAAAAATCTCAGGTTTATCTTATATAAATATAGTTTATATAATGATAGTTTAGGGTTTAGAGAGTATATTTTGATCCTGGTAATTGCTAATGTTAAGCCTTTAAGTCACGATACTTAAAACCGGGTAACAATAATATTACTTACTTATAAAAATGTTAAAACTTATCAATATAGCCTATTTTAATAATTTAAATTAGTCATGAGTCTATCGGAGTATTTATACGTCGTTAAAACTGAAAGACGTAGGTTGAAAATGCGTAAAACTTAAAAAGTATAAGATTTTCATAAAAAATGAAAAATATTAATAGTTCATAAAAAATATGTATAAAAGAAAAATAAAATATATAGAACACCTAGACTGATCATAGTCTAGTATTGGTTACAAGTTAAGCTTACGCGATTGAAATTTCATGATTGCTTATAAAAGTAATTTGAATTCAATTGTTTATTGTGTTTACCATTGTGCAGGTACACGTTGTGTGCGGTTTTCACATTTTGCGACATAACTTCTCGTTAAATAAACAAAGGTGAACAAAAACTTTCCGAGAGTAATAATTCAAAGAAGAGTGAATTATTTAACTTGAAAAAATACCAATTACTACCAGTTATAGTAATTTCTTTTACGTTATAGTAAAAGTTAACTAGTCAAAAGTCAAAGTCAAGGTTAACTTTTAAAAATCAAAGGGTAAAATAGTCATTTTGCCTTATGAAAATTTACGGGTGGCTACAGTCTCTACCCCTTATGGGAACTTCGTCCCGAAGTTCAGTGAGTGTTATCTGCTGAAGGTGTGTTTGATTTCATTTTCACGTTCCCACGTGAATTCAGGAACTCTTCTCGAGTTCCATCGAACTTTGACAACAAAAATGTGACTTTTCTTAAGTCGTTTGACCTCACGGTCCGTGATCTTAGTAGATTCTCTAATAAATTTCAAACGTTCATCAATCTGTCTTTCTTCCATAGGAGTAGTAAGTGTTTCTCAATAAGACACTTCTTCTGATCGCACAAATGAAAGGTGTCGTGTACACAGTTATGTTAGGGTGGTAGCTCGAATTTGTAAGCTATCAATCCAAATTCTAACGAGAATTTTGAAAATTCCGATTTTGAGATGTTTGGGAAAAGATATGGGTATTTGTGGTGAATTCTGATCTCACGCTCCCAAGTGAAATCAAGAACTCTTTTAAAGTTTTATTAGTGAGCAAAAGTTCTTATTAATGTTAAGATTCAAGCTTGTATATTTTAAGGGATAATATAAAATACAGATGAACGGAGGACTAACGCAACTAGAGGGAAGGCAACGCAGTCATGAATGTTGTACTAGAGGTTAAAGGCTGCTTTTACAAAGATTTCATGAGCGATACAATAAATCAGTTCTAATATATGTAAAGAATTTTTACTAGTTAAAGACGTTTAGTAGACATCAATTGTCTAGCGAGTAAGGAAGGATTAGTCGTTTCACCTCCTATCTTCATTAAAATATTAATATAGTTTGCAAGAGACGCAGTATCCAAAAGTTTTGTCTGTTTTTGGCGAAGCATTCAATAGCCTAAAAAGAAATACAAGTTCCAGAGATATGAACGGAAAACGATAGTACACTAGAATAATGCTCAGAGCACATGGATCATTACAAACAACGTCATGAACAATTCAACTAATGTTGTCGCTAAAGCCGGATATCATGTCATCCTGAATTATAGTATGTAGATTCCAATGTTCGTAAGGAATGGAAAGGTGATGCCTAGTAAGTCGTTCCTAGGGGTTCAGAGGTTCTGACCCTCGGGATCTGTCGCAAGTACGGGCCTTGATAAGAAGGTGGATATAAAACGATAGTCGGTGAAGATTTGGCAGGACTATAGACTGTAAGTACGTAATTGGAGCGGAAGATATACTAAGACTTATCGTACCAAAAATAGGACAAGGCATGTCGTGAAAAAAGTACATAGTAACTATTAAGCCTAATCAATACATAGTGTAACAAAACGAGGCAAGTTTGTCAGGAACAAGGCATGCTTTATGCTAAAGATAGATGTCTAACTACATGGTTCAATCAAATTAAGTCAAACACTTAACTTCAAGCTCATATATTGTCTTAAAGGCAAAAAGTCTTAGCACACAGAATGCCTAGCAACAAAGTCACAAATACAGAAAACATGTAAGGCAGATGCACACACATAGACTAATGCATTATCAGGTGATCTAGACTTCGACTCATCTAGACTCCGACTCCAATCAAACATGATCTAAGGTAACTACCCTCATAATCCCATGATTCCTCCTGAATTAAGAATAGTTGATCAGGCTATGCATAATTTAGGAACAATGATGGAATGCTCGGGCTAGTCGACTTGTACCATGTTTGGGGTTTTATGAAAACTTTATTCTGGTTATAGTTTCAGTTTTTATTTTAGGAAAACCGGCATTCTCTATAACCTTTGGCTCTGATACCAATATGTAACACCCCCAAATACAGTCTAGCAGCGGAAGTCGACTGAAGGTGTTACTTCATAGTTTAAAGTTCCAGTTATAGAAAACGACCTTTGATCACCTGAAACACATGAGAAAAACGGGTCAACTATGAAAATAGTTGGTGAGTACACACGTTTTAAATAATATGAAAGTCTTTTTAGAGCAAGAGTTCAGATATATTTTCACAATAAAGTTAAGTCCAAAGTTTTTGAGAAAGGTCTAAAGGCAAAGGATCTGTCAAACCATCCAGTTGCAAATCCCGCCCATACAAGACTTGCAACCTATGTTTTCACAAACCATCGCGTAACAGATAGCACAATTTATGGTCAAGCACACGTGGTCATATCAAATAATAACGCCTCACATATAATAAAGTTATGCGGCAAAGCGCCAAAAATAAATAATATGCATTCCGTAGACAGGGGAAAGAGAGGTTGGCCGACCTCTAATAGCGATATCCATATTACCTACTGCCCACACAAGGAGGCCGCACGAACAGTACGTATAAATTGGAGTGCGAACGACAAACCAATCGGGGACTTACAATGCGAATGCACTGTTTGTACGGACAGTCCATCATAACAACTATTATATATTATCACATAGTGACTGCTCCGAACATGGGAGACTCGGCAGTGCTCCGAACATGGGAGAATTTAGGATGCTCCAACCGTGGGAGACTTTAGGTCAAGGTCTGCTCCGAACAAGGGAGACTTTAGGCTGCTCCGAACGTGGGAGACTTTACGCTACTCCGAACATGGGAGAATTTATGCCAAGGATGTATGGTCCATTAGGTTCAAACAAGTCATAAGTTCATAATTAAGTCCAAGAGTCTAAGTAAAGTTCAAAGGTTCAAGTCAAGCTATAAGGTCAAGGCAAGTCAAACGAGTTCAAAATATGTCAAAAGGGTTCAAATAGTTCATAATATAGTGCAAACAATATATATAACTTAAACTTAGGTTCATGCATCCCAACCAAAAATGATTAAAATAATTAAAAACGGGGTTCGTGAATACTCACTATAATGATTAGCAGCGGATTACAATGATATAACGTAGATCAAGAAGTCGCGAGCTTCTAACGACGACCTAAAATTTAAATAGTCGCGTCTTAGATATATAACGAGAAAGTATAAATAACTTTTATAAAAATATTTATATAATTTAGACATTGTACACATCTTATAAATTTATAAAATGTTAAAGTTTAGTCTTTGCTAAGTTTAAAAATATTAGCAAGCCCAATATTATAAGTTATACAATGTTCAAGTTTTTATGTCATGTTTATTAGTTCTTATGTTCTATCCCGTAAATAATTATGTCCATGTCTGTTAGTCTAAAGAGAGGTAAACAAGTTTATTTTTCCGATAGAAGATCAAATAATATTAATCGTCTAAGTTGAATTTTTACTATAAAAGCCATGAAAAATATTTAAGAAGGTTTCATAGGCGTTAAACATGATGAAATCTCATGTGAAAACACAAGAATAAACAAATGGCTATTATATATGTCTCAAGATTCAATTGCTAGATATATACAATACCATTTAAACAAAAATGCAAGAAAACAAGCACATATAATAATTATATATAAACTATGGCTGATGATGAGATACGAAATAATATAACCTTTGGAAATTAGAAGAGGAATTGCTATGGCAGCGTGAAAAGCATAATTTGAAGACTAGTCGAATACAGAAACGAAATATACATAGGGATTCCAAACAAAAACAAAGTGGTGATATGTTATTAACTATATAGACGTGTTATTGTGAGTAGACGTGGCACCATCAGGTGAAATGAAAAATCTCATGTTTATCTTATATAAATATAGTTTATATAATGATAGTTTAGGGTTTAGAGAGTATATTTTGATCCTGGTAATTGCTAATGTTAAGCCCTTAAGTCACGATAGTTAAAACCGGGTAACAATAAAATTACTTACTTATAAAAATGCTAAAACTTATCAATATAACCTATTTTAATAATTTAAATTAGTCATGAGTCTATCGGAGTATTTATACGACGTTAAAACTAAAAGACGTAGGTTGAAAATGCGTAAAACTTAAAAAGTATAAGATTTTCATAAAAATGGAAAAATAATAATAGTTCATATAAAATATGTATAAAAGAGAAATAAAATGTATAGAACACCTAGACTGGTCATATTCTAGTGTTGGTTACAAGTTAAGCTTAGCGATTGAAATTTCATGATTGCTTATAAAAGTAATTTCAATTCAATTGTTTATTGTGTTTACCATTGTGCAGGTACACGTTGTGTGCGGTTTTCACGTTTTGCGACATAACTTCTCGTTAAATAAACAGAGATGAACAAAAACGTTCAGAGAGTAATAATTCAAAGACGAGTGAATTATTTAACTTGAAAAAATACCAATTACTACCGGTTACAGTAATTTCTTTTACGTTATATTAAAAGCTAAATAGTCAAAAGTCAAAGTCAAAGTCAAGGTCAACTTTTAAAAATCAAAGGGTAAAATAGTCATTTTGCCTTATGAAAATTTACAGGTGGCTTCACTTGGGGTAGCGATCTATTTTTTTCGTGGTTGCCTGCGGCCACTTCCCCTCGTAGGGAGGATGCGGTTACCCTCGTCATCTCATCTACCGACTAGGGTAGATTGTCATGCAACCTTTTAATTAACTCGGGGTTAGTAATCCCGTGCATGAAGCTGGAGATCGTCATGACTTCTGGGGTTCCTTTGACATCCCTGCTTTCTACATTTAACCTCTTTATAAATTCGTCCGTGGATTCTCCTACTTTCTGTTTGATGTGATGGAGTTTCATAGGATCCTTTATGCATTTCTTTTGCTGAAGGACATTTGATAGAAAGACTTCTTTCAGCTCATCATAACTGTCTACCGATTATGGCGGAAGATCATCGAACCACAACCTAGCGGATCCAGTGAGAGTGGAATTGAACATGTGGCAACATGTTGGCATGGCCCAATGTTCTACTTTTGCTGCTGCTTGAAAGATTTTTAGGTGATCTTTCGGATCTTCACTTCCATCGTATGTCTTTACATTGGTGGGCATTCGCGTCTTCTTGGGCATGTCGAAATAGCGAATGCGTGAAGTGAACGGGTCAGTCTCCTTGCATACCCATGGCCTAGCTAAGTCTTCGTAATTGACGTCCGAATTTTGCTTTTTGGATCCGGATCTCCAGTGTTCACCTCCGTTGTCTTCACTTTCAGAAAGTCAATCGGTCTTCCGCAAGTATGTCCGGCTATCTTCGTATCCTCCGGAAGACGACTGGGTCTCTTTCGACTTCCGGAGCATACGGAGATGCTTTTTTCTCTATCCCCTAGTCTGTGGAACACACCCTTGCGCAGCCTTCTGAACACCTCCTCTTTTTCAGTGGCTTTCTTTCGTGGTGATCTGGATTGGTTGCGTCTCGGCTTGGAGTCTTCTCTTGCGTTCCAATGCTTTCGAGATTCGATCTTTTTTCTCAGATCCCTCCTTCGGGTCGGTCTTCCAGATTTGGAGTGTTGTGACGCTTCGCGGAAATCCAACCGAGTTTTTAGCGCTTCTCTAGCCTTGGCTCTCTCTTCCTGTTTCCGAACTTTCTCTGTCACAATAGGTAACATCTGATCATAGTACTTGTCGCAGTACTTCTTGACGGCTGCGCTGGACGCAGGCCCTTCAAGTTCTTCCAGATCTACAGTGTTTCCCTTTCCTGCCGTGTTCCGCATCGCATCAAACAAAAAGAAGGGTTGTAATAGGTCCCACGGATCTACAGTGTTTCCCTTTCCTGCCGTCTTCCAGATCTACAGTGTTCCTACGGTGAGCATTTTTCCAGAATGAAGTTATGTATTGGGTCCCACGGATGGCACCAACTTATCAGTACAAAGAGTGTGACGGGTTGTAATGGGTGTTGGTGAGTAGTTTGATTGAATTCCCTGAACAAGAAGAGTAAACCGTTAGCCTTACTGTGCGGACGGACCCACGATTAGACTTCGGTGTGAGAGTAAGTACACATTCTTGACTGAGAAGTAAGAGTATATGTGTATGTATTTATGAGAGAGAAAGTTGTACCTCGTATGGGGATTAGAGTCCCTTTTATAGGCGAGGCTTACCGCTAGGGTTTCCTAGTTACTCGCATATAGTAGTTAGTTGCCAGAGCTGGACCCTTGTCGGACAAGGTTCCGTGTTAATCGCGGATGCAGACACATGATACCTTCAGCGGCCGCAGGTTCAGTTTGCTAAGTATCCTACGTACGTCTTTTAGCCTGGACTATAGCCAACTTCGTTATTGGACTTACTATTGGCCCAGTGTTCGTAGTTATTATTTTTGTTGGGTCGGGGCCCAGTATGTGTATAGTACGTATTGGGCCTAGTGGGCCTGTTATACGTGCTATACGTCATCAGTCTTCTCAGTAGCTTCCATGTGTTGGAGCAATGTGTCTTTGAACTTTTGAGTCTCCATTTGAGTGTACACTAAGAAATACTTGTTTGTCATTTCGGTGTCATAATCTAAAGAGAATCGCGAATCGATGTACTGCTGAAACTGTTCGTTAAGCACTCTAAAGGCGGTTGTGGACTCATTCTCGTTAATTTCTTCTTTGTTGAGTTGGTATTCAAATTGACTCACGTTGTGAAACATTGTATCAGTGAAGATGTTGAAGTATTCTACAAAGAGTGATGGAAAGGCCCGTTTGATTCCATCTCCGGAACGAGTACATGCTAAGTCTTTGTTTGAGAGGACCTTTAGGTGTGAATGAAATGATCTAAACTATTCCATGCATCTCTTACCCAAATGTGTCTCTATCTTATTCATCTGCGACCTTGGTTGATACATTTTCTCTCCCCCTTGATTGTTGCGATGTAATCGGAAGAATCAGACAAAAATGTGTAAAGTCAACATAGCAACTCAAGGCCAATATAGTGAATTTTTATTTCCCTCCAAAAATTATTTAAAAAAATTTTCTTTCTCAGAATTTGAAATCCACCATAAAATTCAATTCTAAGGTTGTTAGAAAAATTTGAGTTTTCACAATTTTGACGGCAAATTTCACTGTAAAAATTTGAAATTTGACCAAAATTTTCACTGTTAAACCAAAATTTGAATTTCGCATAAAAATTGAACCTTTAGTCACTCATAAAAATTAAATATTACTCAAATTTGAATTTGATTTTTTTTAATTAACTTGTGTAGATTTATTATGATCTTTTAGACAATTAAGAAGTGTGTTGTAGTGTTGTTTTGCTAAATTAGAAATTAGAAACTTTTTGAGAAATTCGAAACTGTGTGACTTATTCAGAACTTTGTGACTTATTTTAAACTTTGTGACAAATTCGAAACTTTTTGACCTATTCGAAACTTTGTGACTTATTCGAAACTTTAAGACTTATTCTAGATTTTGTGATAAATTCGAAACTTTTCTTCTAATTTGTACACATTAGGAGAATTTCAAGAGTCGAATTACTTCTCAAACTTATACAAGAGAGTGAAGTACTGAGTAATCCCAAAACTTTGAAGATATAGATGTATGGAGAAATTCGAAACTTTAGGGTTTTATTTACTCGAAACATGGTCAGAACAGACTTACTCGAAACTTTAGGGTATTAACTTACGTGAAACTTTGCCAGAATTTTCAAAACACTTAAATTTCACTAAGTACTGTTTTTAAACACAAATTTCTTGAAACATTTTTAAGTTGCAAACTTTAACATTTTTAAGAAATATTAAAGAAATTCGAAATTTATTAGAACAAGTTTATACGAATTAAAATAGTGAACTTTTAACCATAATTCTTGTAAATTTCTTGTTCCAGAATGTGTCTAACACTTATTTGTAATCCAAAGAGTACTAAAACCTTAGAAAAAACAATAAAGGAACAAAAAATAAAAGAAAAACGTGTAGAAGAAGTAATGTTTAAGCTACGAAATCAACACAAAACACCTCTAAATCATCTTCTAACGAATGATACCACTTGCAGGTCACCACTTATGTAATATACACAAGTCACATTTTAGAGAGAGAAAGTTAGAGAAATAGAGAGAGGGAGAGAAAGGATGGAAGGAAATATGTGTAAAAGATAGAAAGGGAAATACAATAGAACCAACACCTCACTATGTGAGGTTACAAGTGTTTATATAGGAGATGGAACTAGGGAAACGCCCCTAGAACCTTCTGTGTACATGTTTAACATAAACTTAGGCCCATGGGCTTGCTACATGAGCCATAGGATTAATACTAACTTACAAGCCTTTAGCAATCTATCACAATAACTAATGACTGACAATTTAATAATGATTACAAGTATTCCCAACAGTACTTACAAGGGAGGTAATGGTGTTTGAGAATCTGATTCAGACTCACTGACAAACTCAGTATGACTGGGTTCATCAGTAAGTCCAAGCATATCTTTGATTGCCTGACTTTCAAGCTCCAGTATTTTATCAGTGTTGAAGTTAGGTAGTCACTGGCTTTGGTTTCATTTCTTGTTCACAAGATATGCCAGCAGGAGTGAATGCCTTTTCACTTTGATCCTTGTTGGGGAATAAGAGAGTTGATCACTTTCTAGTATTCTATTTTTAGTACTAGGAACTAGATCACTAATGCATTCATAAACTTTATGATTGCTATTATTCCATTTCTCTTTTATGAGTTTTTCTTTCTTAAGTTGTTTTTGAAGAGTATGATTTTGTTTCACAAGCTCATTGTTCTGAATTTGAAGTATGAGAGACTCTTGTTTGGCCTGTTTTTGTGCAAGTAAATCATCTCTACACTTATTTAATTCCGAAGCAAGTTTATTATATTTTAAAAATAGGTTTAATCTTTGCTCTTCAACATACTTAAGAACAACATTTACATAACTCAAATAAGACTGCCAATCAGAATCTTCATTCATATATAGTAAAATGTTTATCTTTCTCATGGTGATTTTGACCTATTCTATATTCCTTGCATGAGTATTTCCAACTATTAACTTTTCACCCTCTGAAAGTGCCATCAGTGTAGTAACTTGAACCATTTCATCATCTGAAGAGTCAAAGGTTTCAATCACTAGACCTTTATTTGTTTGCGTCGGAAGGTTTAGTGCGGGGTGTTGTTTGGGAAGTGGAGGGAGTTGCCTCAAGAAGTGCAAGTTTAGCTTTAGCTTTTCTATACTTAGCTTCAAAATCCTTTAGACTCTTTTGTTTAGTTTTATTTTGAAAATGTTGAGAGGACTGAAGTAGTTTTGTTTGAACTTGCTTGTTCTTGATGAGAGGTTAGACCTTGAAATATGAGGGTTCTGAAGCTGTTTTTGAGAAACAGTCTTTAGCGAATGACCTTTTTTTTACCACATTTAAAAGATTTAGTGCTTTCATTTGCTTTAGTTCATGAGAAATTAGTTTAGTTTCTTTTAATAAAACGTTTAGAATTAGCAAGGAGTACTCTTTCTTGAAATTCGATTTGTAAATCATTTAAGTACTCCTAACTAGTTCTTTCATCAGGCTCATCATCAAAGTTTTCTTAAAAATCCTGAACAACACTATTAGAGAAAAAAGAAGTTGATATGGGTGTAGCAGTCATGGTTTTTTTTTGTCTCTTGAGCCTTTTTTGAATCAGGGTATCTCCTAGAGATCAAGTTGTCTTCATAGACAAATTTCCCATAGATTTCAGAATGTTTTGTAACAGTTATAGGTCTCAGAGAGACTCTCAGAGTCTTTGGCTCTCAAAGTGTTATACTAAAGTTTTAGGTCCATGATCCTGTTTTCCTTGGTATCTGAGGGACCTTCAAAGCTGTGAACCAATTCTGTCCAAGTCTATTTAGTGGTATCACAGTTAATGACTGATTTTATTATATATTTAGGGAGACAAGATATAATGATGCTTTTAAGACATTGGTCCTGATTGACCACCCTTCTCTCATCGGGAGTCCATTGAGCTTCAAGTTTGGGTAAACCTTTCGCAGTCTTAGGGAAAAATAAACCTTCATTAATGAATTTAATGCAATAAGGTTCCATTCCTGTTAAGTAGCAAAGCATGCGCTTTTTCCACTTATTGACTTTTCCAACTTCAAGTTGGGGAGCAATAGCTGAATATCTTCCTCTCTTTTTGTCAACTAGTTGGGGTACATCACTTTCAGCCATTGTAGGATCTAATTTAAAAAAATGTTTGAACGGTTTATAAAAATTGGTTTTACAAATCAACACCGCTCTGATACCACTTGTTGTTCCCTTTACACGACTAGCTTAACTACAAAGATAATCTATCCTTGTTCTATGTTTCATTGATGTAGTGAAAAATTAGTTAATGATCTATGGAAAGCTTAAAGTAAATAACACTAGTTTTTCAGCGTTTAAATCCTTATTAGAATTAATTCAAAGAATTTATAGCCCAAGTGTTTGTGGAACAACGCTTGGGATTGAAATGAAAAGTATGGTGTAATCTCCTCTCTAAACTCAAGCTAAGCTTTAGTACAACTATGCTAACCAACTGAGTTAATTTCAAGGACTTAGTTGTCTTTGAAGGAGTGAAAGTGTTTGTAAATGTCTAAGCATATGTGATTCGATTTTTTAAAATCATATGTGATTTGAAAAAATCATATATGACTTTAAAAATTCACATGTGACTTGATTTTACAAAGTCACATGTGATTTTTGAAAATCATATATGATTTTACAAATCATATGTGATTTTTTGGGCGGAATTTTTGAAAAAAAAGTTTGTCAAAAATAGAGAGAAGTGAATATCAATAGAAAGATAATATAATTCTCGTCGCGATGGTATATTTTTTGTAGTTTGAAGATTTACCGTTTGCAAGATATTGTATTTTTTTTAAAAAGGGTGAAAATGTTCTTTTTATTAATTTTGATAAAAAAATGAATGGCTTAGATTGATTTATTGAATCTATGGAAAATATGAAATCTATATTGATCTCAACTTTGTCCTATATATGTCTATGATTTTGTCAAGCCCCTGATTATACAGTGCACATATTTTCAAAGACGTCCATGTTTTTAACGAATTGAACAAGGCATAGAGACATTATGCCGCATGTCATAGGAAAATCCAATGTATATATACTACACGGAGTAACAATCAGGGACGGGAGTTGACCATTAAATAACGGAGAGGTAAGCTGGAAAAAAAGGTTATAAATGAACTGAACGTTCAGTGAACATTTCATGAACCGTTCGGTAAAAAGTTAGTTTATGTTCATTTATTTATTAATAAACGAACATGAACAATATTTTACGTTCGTTTAGTTAAATGAACAACCATGAACAAGAGTAGCGGCCGTTCATATATGTTTGTGAACGTTCTATTATGCGTTCATTAACGTTTGTTTAAGTTCAATTCTTTTTATATACGAGTATCTATCTTTTAATTGTATAATTTTAAAATGAGAAAAGTACTAAAATAGTATAAAATCTTGCATGAAGTCCTCATCATGGTCATTTTCAAATCTAATTCCCTAAATGGTCATGCGCATCCACACATCTCCGCAACTCCACTAAAATTGTGCCACTTGTCCATTTACAAAGGCCCACATTAACTTCCACAATTGCGCAACCGGCGGCTACTCAACCGGCGGCGGTGAAACCGACGACTGATTTGACTGATACTTTATTGGAAAGGTAACAAAAATCTTACTTTTTAGATATTCTTTAATTTTCCAATAAAGTATCACTCAAATCAGTTGTCGGTTGTGCAGCCGCCGGTTGTGCAATTGTGGAAGTTAATGTGGGCCTTTGTAAATGGAAAAGTGGCGCAATTTTAGTGGAGTTGCGGAGATGCGTGGTTGCGCATGACCATTTAGGGAATTAGGTTAGAAAATGACCATGATGGGGACATGATGCAAGATTTTTACTATTTTAGTACTTTTGTCTTTTAAAATTGGTTTATTTAAACAAAACCAATACTTATAAAATAATATATTATGCATAATTTAATTAAGTTTATGTTTGTTTGTCCATATTTGTTAGTACAAAAAGTGTGACGGGTTGTAATAGGTGTTAGCGTGGCTTGTCGGATTGGGCTAACAAGCTACTGGTGGGCTGATCTTGTACTAATCCAAGTAGTTTGATTGAATTCCCTGCACAAGAAGAGTAAACCGTTAGCCTTACCATAGGGACGGACCCCATGATTAGACACCGACGTGAGAGTAAGTACACATTCTTGACAAAGAAGTAAGAGTCTATGTGTGTACTTATGAGAGAGAAAGTTGTACCTTGTATGGGGATTGATGCCCTTTTTATAGGCGAGGCTTAACGCTAGGGTTTCCTAGTTACTCGCATATAGTAGTTAGTTGCCGGAGCCGGACCCTTGTCAGACAAGGTTCCGTGTTAATCACGGATGCGGACATAGGATACGTTTAGCGGTCGAAGGTTCGGACTGCTAAGTATCCTGCGTGCGTCTTTTGGCCTGGACTATAGCCAATTTCGTCATTGGGCTTACTGTTGGTCCAGTGTTCATAGTTATTATTGGGATATGAAAGTACTGAAGATATGAAAGTACTGTAAGCTGCAAAGAACTGAAAGAAGTCAAATAGTCAAAGTACTGCTAAAGACAGAGTCAAAGTACTGCAAGATAAAGTCAAAGTACTGCTAGAACAAAAGAATTGTTATATTCGTTTATGGAAAGAATTGTATTCCATGTTTAGATTACTTGTCGTACAAGGTTATCAATTGTAAACCGACTAGGATATCCTTGAGCCTATAAAAGGACTCCTAGATTGGCATTAGAGGTACGATTTCAGAAAAAGAGTTTTAGAGTTTACGAATTAGTGTTTTAGAGAAAAGTTCGATTATCTTAGAGTTGTATTAGAGTATCTGCATAATAAGCAGATTTAGAGTTTATAATAAAGTTATTCTTCCTAGCTTTGTTAAGTAAATTCCGCGTACTTGATAAAGATTGCTCAGTGTTTCTTTGTTAATAACTTAGGATTTATCCGAGGTTATTAAACCTTAACAAGCTAGTTAAGTTAGTTTGATTAAAGTATATCGATCCAACAAGTGGAATGGATTAAAAGGGACAGTACTGCTGAGGGACATACAGTACGTTCAACATAAAGTGAATCAGATGTTTTTGTGACACAAGAAAATGCTAAAAATCTGGTGAAAGAGATTTATGTTGAAAAACCAAAGAGTTTTGAAAATCCACATGCTAAAAATCATAAGATAATTTTGGATCATCATTTGAAAGATAGTGGGAATTACATACTCAAAGAATTTGAGTTTGTAACTCCTCAAGGGGAACACAAGTCAGTAATGGCTTGGGTTCCTAAAAGTTTCTAACTATTTTCTTTGTGTGCAGGGCAACCCAGAAGAGGAGCTTAAAGATCATCTTATTGTGGATAGTGGTTGCTCTGGAAGTATGACAGGCGATAAAGAGATCCTGTCTGATTTTAGAAATATTAGTGGAGGAAAAGTTGCATTTGGGAATGATCCCAATGGAGGAAGGATTACTGGGAAAGGAACAATTAAAGCTGAAAGAATCGATTTTGAGAATGTCAGATATGTGAAGGAGCTAAAGTTCAACTTGTTGTCAGTCTCTCAAATTTGTGATAAAAAGCATCCTGTGTTATTCACTGACACAGAATGTCTCATCCTTTCTTCTGACTTCAAACCTGTTGATGATGACTTGGTAGTACTTAGAGTACCAAGGACAAATGATGTGTATAGTTTAGACATGAAGAGTCTACATTCCTATGGTAGAGCCACATGTTTGGTGGCTAAAGCAACATCTGAAGAGGCACATCAATGGCATAGAAGATTGGGCCATGTTAATTTCAAGAACATCAACAAACTGGTCAAAGGCAATTTAGTTAGAGGTTTACCTTCAAAGACTTACAAGAATGATCAATCATGTTTGGCATGCAAGAAGGGTAAACAACACAAAGCTTCCTGCAAGAAGCTTGAGGAAAGAACTATTAGAGAACCATTGGAGCTGTTACATATGGATTTATTTGGACCTGTCTCTGTGGCAAGTTTAAATAAGAAGAAGTACTGTTTGGTTATTACTGATGATTGTAGTAGATTCAGTTGGGTTTTCTTTTTGGGCTTTAAAGATGATACCTTTGATGCTATTCAGACTCTAATTATAGCACTTGAAAACCAATTAAGACTCAAGGTTAGAGGTATTAGATGCGACAATGGAACTGAATTCAAGAACAAGCTTATGGATGACTTTTGTGCTAATAAAGGCATAAAGAGGGAGTTTAGTATTGCTAGAACACCACAGCAAAATGGTGTTGCAGAGAGGAAGAATAGGTCTTTGATTGAAGCAGCTAGGACAATGCTAGCAGATTCCCATCTCCCTATTCAATTTTGGGCAGAAGCTGTAAGTACTGCATGCTATGTACTCAACAGGGTCTCTGTCACCAAACCACAGATGAAGACACCCTATGAATTGCTGATGGGCAATAAACCCAACATTCGTTTTATGAAGCCTTTTGGATGTCCTCTTACTATTTTGAACACCATTGATAATCTGGGGAAGTTTGATGGCAAGTCTGAAGAAGGTTACTTATTGGGATATTGCACTAACAGTAAAGGCTTTAGAGTATACAACAGAGTTACTAAGAAGATTCAAGATTGTCTTCATGTTGAGTTTTTAGAAGATCAAGACAATGAGAAAGGAAAAGGTCCTGATTGGATGTTTGATCTTGAGATTTTATCTCCTTCGATGAATTATGTTCCTGTTAGAGAAGAAAATCAACCTTTGCACAATGAAGAAGATATTCAATATGTTGTTCATGATGTTCATATTAGACCTGATGCTGTTCCTGATAAAGATCCTATAAGTTCAAAACAAAGTACTGCTGTTCCTAAGCAAAGTACTGATTCTCCAAACCAAAGTACTGTTGCACCACAATCCTCATTATCTACAGAGGATCAATCTATTCAAGAGGAACTTAATCAGATGCTTCTTCAAGATGTTTTAGCACATTCTTACACTGATGAACAAAGGAGAGCTTATGAAGAGGCAAAGAAGAAGAACAAGACTGCAGAGTACTCTCACAGTACTCTGGACAGTCCTTTTGACCAAAGTACTGTTGCACCTGTTGACAGTATTTTAGATGATTTGGATGATCCTACCATGCCTGGGTTTGAAGAAACTGATGATGAGCTTGAAGATGAAGGTATTTTCACAAATTCCAATGAAGGTGCTGATTATACTAACTTAGATGATACATATGAAGTTCCACAGTCACCAATCTTACGAATTCATAAGAATCATCCAACTGATCAAATCATTGGTCCTTCTACTTCTGGAGTTATGACAAGACACAAAGCTAAGGGTTCCACAAAACCTCACAATGCTTTACTTAGCTTTGTGTATAAACAAAACAGGCTAAATCATAAGGACCATCAAACATGCTTATTTACTTGTTTCATCTCTCAAGAGGAACCCAAGAATATTGCTCAAGCTTTGACTAAAGAAAGCTGGGTTGAAGCTATGCAGGAATGTTAGGAATTAGAAAATTCCATAGTGAAGAGTCGGTCACCCCAAATATTATCTAGCATAAGTTAGCTCGTAGACTTGTCGTTATTTACGTTGTTTAATAGTGTATTAGTTAGTTTGTAGCGTAGTTTAGTTTAGAGCAACACCGTGGAGGAAGGACGGGTCTTTACCTACTGTATACCTGATCCACAGGCCGATAGGAGGTCGTTGTGTCTGTAAGTATAAATACCCCTTCCATCCATGGAAGGGGTGGTGCTTCTCATTCAATCTAATATTTCATACTTTGTGTAAACCTCTAGCAAGAACACCCTCTCTCTCTACTAACTCTCTAACTATGGCAAACATGTATTTTGATCATCCAAGACCACCCGAATCATCAACACAATAAATATTGGATCCTAACAATTGGTATCAAGAGCCAAGGTTTTTGTGTTTTGATGATTTGTTTGTGGTTTTTGAACCTTGGGTTAACTGTTTTTTTTTGTACTTTTTGATCGGAAAATATTTTTTTCTGTTTATTGTGGTCAACTGTTTTCACAAGTTTTGCATCCTTTAATTTAGTCCATGTCCATTTGTGGTTTGACAGTTTACTCATGTTTCTAGTAAACTTTTTGGTCCAAAAGTCCAAGCTTTTATATAGTTGCATATGTCTGGTTTGTATCACTTATCCAAACAGATTTATCTCATATCATTTTTTTTGACTTTTGGTACCATTTCAGTGTAAGTAGTGGTCATATGGTCAGATTCAAGTTGTGGTCAAAACAGGTCAACGAAGTTTCATATGCAGTTTTTCTGGGTAAATATGAATATGGTCGGAATATGGTCGGAAAACTCATCGGAAAATGTCAAATTTCATGGTAGCGACTTATCACTATTTGTCCAGATTCATTGAATCTTGCTAGCGACTTGTATTTACAAGTCGTAGCGATTTGACCATCATATAGCGACTTGGTTATTCGTTGACTTTATTGAAAGTCAATAGCGACTTGTATGGTCTTAAAAGGCTTAGCGAGTTGTTTTTAAAATCTTTGGGTAGCGAGTTGTCATAAGCAAAAGTGCTAGCGACTTGGGCTAAATACCTCAGCTAGCGACTTGCTTATAAATGGTTAGCGACTTGGTAAGATTCTTACAGTTAGCAACTTGACTCTAAATTTTGGCTAGCGACTTAAGACAGAAATGATGAAGGAGAAGTAAAACCACTACCACAAGACCTCAACAACAACATCAACAATACCAT
Organism: Chrysanthemum seticuspe; assembly: GCA_019973895.1. Taxonomy (NCBI): domain Eukaryota; kingdom Viridiplantae; phylum Streptophyta; class Magnoliopsida; order Asterales; family Asteraceae; genus Chrysanthemum; species Chrysanthemum seticuspe. The sequence goes on along the minus strand of BPTQ01000006.1, from coordinate 201,688,064 downwards.
AACATCACCAATCTATTCACAAAACATCTTTATCTACCATGTCTTAATCATATCTCATCTTTGATATCTCGAATATGACTACTAAAGAAAAATAGAGTCGGTTTCAGAATTTTTGTGTGTATCTCATGGAATACTCAACCATTATTGATCATTCACACAACTTAATCCATCATCAATCCGAGCTCAAACGATAATATCCGAAGAATATGAGGAAAAGACAAAACCATACGATTTCATCTTCTCTTCAGTTCGGTTAAAGTTGATAACTATTGGATAGATCTCAGTCATCTCTTGTGTGATTGTGTGAACAAAGAAACAAAGTTGAATCCACAAGAGAGGTTACATCATCGATCCATTATTTTGTGGAAGCATATGCTTCATTAATTTTCGAAACTAGTCAATCGGATTTATAACAAAAGTGTTATAATCCATTGATGTGTCGTTCAATTTAAAACACAAGATCTAAAAGTGTAACCTACCTGGAAATAGTCTCGATTCAAAGCCATCCCTGTGGCCGTCACATAACACCCTCGATCCAACCCTGTGGCGAGGTCAGGTCCAACGAATATTTTTTGTGATTTTAGCCTTGTTTGTTCGGTGAATACATTCAGAAAAACGTTTGGATGGGTTTTTGGGATTCGCTTTTGATAATGATATGATAAAGGAGATGCGTTTTTTTCTTCCCAGATCTGTGTTGTGAGTGATATTTGAGGAGGGGGCGGATAAATTGTTAAGTGTGTGTTAAGTTTAGGTATTACTGATTTTTAGGGTTGTGTGAGTGTATTAATGAACCGGTTTCAAGGGTTGTTGGATGTGGGCCTCGAGTATGGAAAGGGCCTGTCGAGAGGTGTTGTATTCGTTCTAGTTAATTACTGGATCAAGTTGGATTTTGAGAGGTTAAGTGAATGGGCCCCTAATTGCATTCGGTGGGCTAATGTGGAATTAAGATATACATCTGAATGTTAATTTGAAAATTATGATGATTATATATTAATCGGATGTGTTAGGATATGTGAAGTATTGAACGTGAATATTGGACTTAGTTATTTCTAGATCGGACTTAAGGATTTTTAAATGAATCAGGTAATGCATTCTAGAGAGGAGTTGTATCAAGTATGGGCTTGAATGTAAACCGGATGCGCTAGTTTATGTGATGACTTAGCTTGCATTTGGATGATGGACCAATGGGCTTCACAAGATTTGGATGTTATGAGATTTAGGTTTTATGGGATTTGTTAATGAGATTTGTTATGAGATTTGATTTGAGACATGCAATTTGCGAGATGATGATGAGATTTGGGCCGATGCTGAAATTTGTTGGGCCATGCGATTTGATACGTTGGTTTATATATTTTCACGAAGGGCATTTTATCACAGCTTGAAGTGTTTATTAATCTAAGTTGACTACAGGGTTGTTTGTACGGTATTTCTTATTTGGCTTTGATGTAAGGTTTTCCGGGCTCGTTTACTTATTTCGTCTTCTTTCTTTCTACCCTTCCGCGAAGATGACTTGTTTGGGCATTCATAAAGTGTGATAAAGACTTGACTATTTAGTTACTTTTGTGATTCTTTCTCGCTTAACCCGCAACGTAACTATCACTTCGGTGTCTCACGCTGTTGAGGATACGTCAAGAGGTTTTGTACATTGGGTACACCGTTTCTTCTTCACAAGGTTTAGTACAAGTTTAATTAACAAATCTGGGAATTTTACTTCATGATCAAGTTTGGCATATCGGGTTTACTTCACCATGTTGTCACTGCGATAGCCGACAGAATGCGTGAATGATGTGTTTACCAAAGTGTTTATTGGATGGTTGATGATAATGTTGATGATGTTGGATAATGAACCGTTGATGAACCGCTGCATGTTCCCCTAAAACAGATATTCACCGAAACTAAAGTTGTCATAACATATTCAAGCTGACATTGTTTACGGTTTCGTCTTGATTTTGTAAAATCCCGCGAAAGAACCTATTTCTCGGTTTAAATCATAGACTTGTAAAATACCGTGACAATGGAAACATCCTGGTATTAGTAAAGTGCATTTCTGGATCTATCTTACGGTTTATTCTTGGTTTTGTAAAATCCCGCGAAAGAAACTATTTCTCGGTTTAAACTATAGAATTGTAAAATCCCGTAATGATGGATTCATCCTGGAGAAAGGAAAGTGTATTTCGGGATCTTATCTGATGCTGCTGCTACGGTTTCTGCTTCGAAGAAGGGATAAAAGGGAGTACTTCATGAATTGGATGTGTGTTTGGATATTCGTCATGGCAGTTTGGTTATTACATGGTTTTACTGGGTTATGTGCTTTTAACCATGGTTGGGATGAAAACCATTATCATAGTTCACTTTAAACGTCAAAGGAGGCTAGTATTAAGCTTTTAATCAGAAGATGTGACAACGGAGTTAATTCATTATTATTTATTTGAGGTTGAAGTGAATTATCACGGGCGAGTGTACTTAGCATCTGAAGATATCAGGGGATGGATGGATGAAGATTCTTCATGATCCTTGTTCAAGCTTATTATCAAAAACGGAGACTTGGAAATCTAGTTATTGTTGGGTGACTTTTACCTTTTATTTTACCACTTGGGGGAATTGGGCTCTTATCACCTCAAAATAACTATCACTTTAAGGAGTTACATTGTAGTGCTCAGTGTCACATTAAATTGTGGATTTTCAAGAGGTAAAGTACGTCTATTACTTGTTGGTTGGTTGGATGAAGAGTATAGAGTACTTAGAGAGTACTTAGAGATGCTAATGGAAATCTACACCGCTCTTTGTTACTTATGTGCAAGTTTAAGTCACGAGTTCGGGTTAGTTTACTTCAGGGTCAAATTCATCATATTGGGTTTTCTCCATCAGCTGTCACGACAAAGAGCCTACAGAATGATAATGGGGATGATTACATGTTTTGCTAAGAGAGTTGAAAAGAGAGAGATAATGACGTATGAACACAACAGTTCATGCCTCGTACTCTAAAGAAAAGAAATGTGTACGTTTCAGTGCGCATTATCTTCCAAAGAAGAGAAATCTTCTTATGACGTATGAACACATCAGTTCATGCCTCGTACTCTATAGAAAAGAAAAGCGTACGCTTCAGTGCGCTTTATCTTCTGAAGAAGAGAAATCTTCTCTATTATGACCATTCTCATCAACATGCTTCATACTTTTTCCATGCGCTTCAGTCATCAAGTGAACCGGGCTACCACTGATTGTTTTCTCATTCCACTTGCTCGATTATAATGAAGATGGCGACATCATGTGCTGATTTTGCGGGAGAGAAGTGTGAATAGAACATTCGGATGATTTTCACTTATTTAATCAAGAATGGCAACTCCGTATGCAATTCTTGAGGGGGAGAAGAAGTGTGAAATTACTGCATGGTTGATTATTATTTGAGAATTTAAATGGTCATACGGCTCTAAACTCATGTAAGAACCGAGCTTCTTCTTATCGGGTAATCTTCACATGGAGTTTCTTCTTAAGAGCCGTTAGTTGACATCTTCACAAGCTGATATGAGTTTATTGACAAAGTGCTTCCGGTTAATGCTTCACGTGCACATCAACATGATGATTCCGAACAACCGTCTGTTCTTGTTTGATGTGATTGTTTGCTTGGTGTTACCATTTCGTGTGTTCGTTGGGCCTGATTGCTGATTTCCTTGATGAACATCTTTCCGTTCTTGTTTGATTGGGAGGGATTCTAGTTAAGGGGATGTGCAAGATGTAAGTTGATTGGGATGCTTTTTGCTGATGGTCTTGTTTTTGGTGAGTTGAAGATGTTGACTTTCTATTCCCCAACTGGACAATCTTGATGAAGGTCGAGTCTACAGTCTGTTCTACATTTTCTGCTACATGTTAGAAGACTAAAGACGAGTTGCATTTAACGATCTAAAGACTTCTTCTTAATCTGGGCATTTATCAAACAGATTGTCGGTTTAGGGGAGAGCACTAATTGGGAGTGTGGTATAAGTCAGATTCAATCCCCAATTAGACTTGCTCATATTCTGTAGCAGTGACTCCTCGAGACGTTGTTAATGACTAATTCTCGTATTAGACATTTGACACAAGTTGATTACTTCGGAGTTAATCATTTATCACTTATTTGAGATTGAAGTTGACTTTCACAAAGGCGTGTTCTTATTTGATAACTTGCTCGGGCTTAAGAATTTGAGTTGAAGACTTGGTTTATCTAGTTACCAGTAGTCGAGGTGGATGGTTGAAGACCTGGTTAACTATCACTATTAGGAGTTACTTTGTTTTACTCAGTGTCACACGCATATGACGGTGTGGATAATCGCAAGAGGTGTTAATGTCTCATACTTTGTTTGGGTAGTGAGTACTTAGAGATTTGCTTGAAGCATAAACTCTCGACACCGTTCTTCCATCATTGGGTGCAAGCTTAAGATAAAAATGTGGGGAAGTTGACTTCAGTTTCAAGTAGGGTATATCGGGCTTTCTTCTTTAGTGGTCACTTCAAATTGTCTACATAAGGATTGATAAAAATAGTCAGAGAGAGTCTTCAGCAAGTTGATTCTCACAAGAGTTCAAGAGTTCTTCTCAAATTTCTAGTATACGGGCTTATTATGTGTTGCTGATTCTGAATCATCAAAACCAGAAACGGGGAAGGAGACTCACATCTAAACACAAAGCGAGTAAACTTGATGAACTTAATTCTTCTAAGTGATTGAAGATATCCCGGGAAGACAAATGTTATTACCGCAGAGAAACTCAAGGTTTGACTCATGGCGAGTAAACTTGATGAACTTAACTCTTCTAAGTGATTCAAGATATCCCGGGAAGACATTTGTCATGACCGCAGAGATTCTCAAGGTTTTACTCATCGAGGATTTTGGTGTTATTATTCCAACTACATGAGGGAAGTGATGTAATAGAAAGTTTCTGAAGATAAAAGAGGTACACAAGTGTGTGATGATAGAGATTGTGTACATTGGGGATGCTCAGCTGTCTCACTTGAGGGCTTAATATGTGATTCAGAGATATAATCACTTATTCCGGAGTGGACATCCGTAGAGATTGTCATCCGCAGAGATAATCAGCGATTCGGCCTGCTTCTTCAATGTTATCGGTTGTTCTCTCTTTGGGCATTCGGGTACTTCGGGTTCTTGAGCTTCATGCACTTTCTTCAGGAGGAGAGAAAAGTATACATCGGGGTTATTCTTTAGCTATTGGACTTAATCTGCTACTTCGATGGTATAAGTTTCTTTGTCTTCGGGTTTGTGTGTTCGGGTTCGTGAGCTCTAGTCTAAGAAACTGACTGCATCAATTCAACTACGTGGGGGAAGTGGTCTCTTGACACCTTTTTGGAATGGATTGCTTCAGACTTCAGTGGTTATGAAATTTGAGAAGATTATTTTATGTGTGAGATGATACGTTGCTGTTCTTCTATTGGATGATATAACCTCGAACGGAGAATCTCGATCATCGGTCTTAAATGGAGCAGCGGGATTTATGATTATGGTGTGCATCTCTGTGCACCTGGCTAAGGCAAGCTTGAAATATAGCTTCGAATCTGCTCAACATAAGGATTTTCGGTTTGGGGGGAAGCTGCCAAAGTCTCACTTTCAAGTGGCTCAATTTCTCTCTTCGATTCAAGAGTCTTGGAAGCTTTGGTGGTGAAAGTTTTAGGGATGATGACTTCTATCTTCTACAACGGGGCTGTTCGATATCCTTATCTCGGTACTCGTATCATCATCTTCTTTAACTATATCATCTACTCTATCTTTGTATATATTTATCTGAAAAACCAAATACAAAAATATAAAACCAGCAAAACAAAATAGAAAAATATAAAACCAAGAAAAAGAAAATAGAAAAATATAAAATCTTCAAAAATCCATAAAAATCAGAAAATTTGAAAAAGACCAAAAATATGTTTTCTCTAGACATGTCTTCTGGTATCGATAACATCTATGGTCTTAGAAATGTCATTCAATAATGGCACGGGACTTTAGATGAAGTTCGAGCAGGAGGTGTAAATATTCTTTTCCAAAACATGTCTAAAATCATGGCTTGCAGTTACTTCTGACTGTAACCCGTGCTTAAACAATGGTTTGCTATTATTTCAGATAGCAACCCGCTCTTCAAAAGAAAGGAAAGTGCTGCGCTATACCAATTTTTCAAATATTTCGTGCACTTATCCTAAATACAAATGAGGAAAGTATGTCGAAGGACTGCTGTTCCTACACAAAAGTTTTTCCGTCTAAAATTCTTCAGAAAAATATTTGTTGTATTTCAAAATGGTGGTAAAATGAGTTGCTTGAAAAATCAATCAGGATCAGAGTTTTCGTATTAATTCGCAAAAACTCAATCGATGACTTTAGCACTCTTAAACTTTTCACAAATTGAGTCATTGATTGAGGGGGAGAATGTTTTCAAATCTATATCATCTAACGAGCTTTCTTAATTATCCTACGTGCTTAATTAAAAATGATATTTGCCTGTGTCGAAGGACTAGGAATTTAGGATATGATTGTTAGGTTTAGATGATTAGAGTTTGATTAACACATAAACCCCATGCCATATATGAATTGATTGATATGTTGGATTGACTTTTATTAGTCGATTACTGTTTGGGTGATGTCGACCACCATATATCTGTATGTATGTTCACTAACGTATGCAGGTATATTGGTATAAGAATGTTCCCGATCCGGATCCCACTATTGATGATTGGATGCCGAAAGGAAAGGGTAACTATTTCTTGGGTTGACAAATGAAGAAACGGAGCTTAATTGGACTTCTATGGAGAGTTGGCATAAATGCAACATAAGAGGTCTCACTGCATCAGCAGATGGTTTTGTTCTAAGTGATTGAAGAAACGGAGCTTAATTTGACCTCAGTTGGCATTCAAAATGCAACGTAAGAAGAAGTCTCACTGCATCTGCAGACGGTTTTTCTTCCAAACCCTACAGCAACAACAACAGAAGCTTCTCTACTACCTAACATATCTTTGTGCAGGATACCATTTTTAAACAATTTTGAATAATTTAATTAAATTTCTTTGAAAATGGAAAATATTGTTTTGAAAATATATTGGACTAATTTTTGAAAATCACCGGACTTCATGTTATCAAAACCTAAGTCACTCAATTATTGACTTCTGTCATGGATTGAGGGGGAGAGTGATTTAATTTAAAATATTTTCATACAATATATCTTCAAAAAAGTCCGTTTTGTACAACAATAAGTGGTGATCTAAAGATTTAATGTTATGTCATGGTATGATTTTCTTTAAAACTCAAAGATCTGTCAAAATGAAATTTTTGCTGTTCTTGTTTGATTGTGAAATTGTTTTATTTTACTTAAAGATCTCTTAAAAACTATCATACCTGACACTAACAATCTTTAATGTCTAAATCTGGTCCTTCTCTGTCATTTTTCAAAATTAAATCTTGCCACGTCTTTCCCTAAAACTTTCTAAATGATTTAAATCAATCGGGATCCAAAACCCTTATTGGTTTGAAATTTTTGATCAAGGGAGAGATCGTGATTTAAATCTCAAATCTGTTTTAATGGAATCGGTTTTAGTCCTTTATAGGCACTCCTGCCTCCATGTGCCAAACGATTTCAAATATACAATGCACATGTTGAGGAGGAGGATTTATCCAAAAACCAGATGAGTATTTAAACAAGGCCACATTTTCTCCCATGTTTTCTAAACCTAATTAAATCTCTTGGGATCCAAAATCTCAAAGGGTTTGATATTTTTGATCGGGGGAGAATTTGTGATTTAATAATGAAATTTGATAAAAGGTGATCGTCTTGATTTAAATTGTGCACGCTGCTCGCTCATATGTGCTAAACGCTTTCGAATCTTGAAGCACATATTGAGGGGGAGCAAATAAACTATCGAGGTACGAAAGCTTTTTAAAGTGATTTATAAAGTACCTTGATTGAGTTTTCAAATGGTTTCTTAAATGGCTTTTGTAATCGTGGATGTGCTTCAAAAGAACTCTTGCCTCTATGTGATAAAAATGATTTCAAATATCCTATGAACATATTGAGGGGGAGAATTTTACCATGAAAATCAAATGGCTTTTTCGTATGAAAATTGTGATCAAAGAAAATATTTCAAAGTCCTCTTGCCTCCATGTGCCAAACAATTTCTAAATCACACGCACATGTTGAGGGGGAGGTTTTCTAAATGATCAAAACTATTAAGGTACAAAATGCTTTGATCTCGTATCACAAGTACCTTGATTGTTTTTCCAAATGATTTTTCAATTGGTTTCATGAAGGAAAGAACAATACCAAAAGACCGACCAATTTACTTTATGCATGGAGTTATAAGGATGGTTAGGTTAGGTATTCGTTCCCACGATCCGCCAGAACCGGAGGGATCTACCCAGGGACAATCCACTAGATAGTGTAGAGTCCTTAGGTATATTGAAAAAAAGGAGAAAAGTGAGGAATGGGAAGAGTGCAGACTGAGACTGAGCTAGTACTGGAATAAACCCAACAAGGTTCTAGTTATGAAGTCTCGGTAAGCACTGAAGGGGTTGAAGAATGAAAAATAAATGAATGATAAAAGGGTGAAAAGAAATAGCCCTCCATCAATTCAACCTTAGGGCAGAAACCGGGTTCAATTCATATGCTACTGGTGGTTACTAAGTTAACACTGGTATTGAAGACAAGACATCATGGACCCAGTGATGCACTGCACTAAACTTCCCAAACCACTCAAGTTCCTCTTAAAAGGGCTTGTTTCATTCTCACGGGGAACCGACATAATCTATCGATTTTCTCTTAGAGATTGTTGATATTGAAGAAGGAGACCCTCTCCCTAGTCTCCGGCACAAGAACCAAATATGCACGATTGAGTCTAGAGCCAAGAGATCATCCACAATATCTCGTTAGGACACTATATTAATGAAGACTTGCTGTTTCACACAATGTGGAAAGTAAGATTATATATTAAGAGTCCTACGCATTATCCTTGTGGTATTGCCAGAACATCTGAGTGATATGTAAGTATTCACAATGAAGATGGAAATCCTTCTAGAGCCAACATCAAACAAGCTCTTGGTGGGTGACATGTGAGATCTTCTCGTAAGATCAAACTTGTGACAACTGGATAGAAACGATGGGGCGATTCACTCGTGAATCAACCTTAGTCCAGGAATGGATTTGACGAATACTTTTGGAAAAACCGTTCGATGTGCAAACCTTCTTTTCTCTAGCACGTCGAATGTGTACTTATGTTTTTCAAATTCAAAAAGTATCTCTGATTGAAAAATACTTTTAGAAAAACCGTTCGATGTGCGAATCTCTTCTTTTCGCTAGCACGTCGAATGTGTACTCATCTTCAAATACAAAAAGTATTTTGATTGAAAATTGATCTTTCTCATAAGACCTTCGTCGTATTGCAAAACTCTTTCTTCAAGCAATACGCGATTGTTTTTCAAATCATTTTTCATCAATCAGTGAATCTCAATTTGCTGGTTCACTCACTCCGTGTTGTCTTCTTTGAGACGTTCCGGTTTGAGAACAGCTAGAACAGCTACGAAACCCTGTCAAGGAGATTCTTAGGAATCCTACCTGATCACAGGCAGTACTTGTACTGATCAACGGGGAACCGTGGGCCGTGTACCTCAATTCGACGAAAGTGATCAAAGACACTTTCGTGTGTTTTATTGCTAACTGTTGTTTGCAGGTACATTTGGACGGTTGCAGTTGATCAGAATTGAGCAGTCAATCTAAAGCCGCATGCTCACAGCATCCACACTTATTTGAAGAAATCATGACTTGTGCATATCTACAGAACCTGGCTCAGATATTTCTATACTATGTTCGTGCTGCGCTGCTGCAAATATCTTGAACCAGTAAAAGCTTCCGCTACTCTGATGGAAAGATGTCATGATCCAGAAAGTGTGAGCATGTCGGTCCGAAAGTCACAACATCACATGATGGCAACACAATAAAGGGTGATCTAGAGATTTACTGTGGCTGATGATCTCAATGAAAGCTCGAAGATCATCAAAGATGTGGATCAGTTGAAAGGCCTCCACTAAAAGTACAAAATATGCGGACTATGAAGTGTCACTGCTTAAGCATAAAGATTGCAGAATTGAAGAATTGAAGTCTACGAGCTCAAGAACATTGTCAAGAATAGAATGCTAGGAATCGAAATGTAAAACATGGGGTGACCTCCCTTAGGGGGAGATTGTTAGGAATTAGAAAATTCCATAGTGAAGAGTCGGTCACCCCAAATATTATCTAGCATAAGTTAGCTCGTAGACTTGTCGTTATTTACGTTGTTTAATAGTTTATTAGTTAGTTTGTAGCGTAGTTTAGTTTAGAGCAACACCGTGGAGGAAGGACGGGTCTTTACCCACTGTATACCTGATCCACAGGCCGATAGGAGGTCGTTGTGTCTGTAAGTATAAATACCCCTTCCATCCATGGAAGGGGTGGTGCTTCTCATTCAATCTAATATTTCATACTTTGTGTAAACCTCTAGCAAGAACACCCTCTCTCTCTACTAACTCTCTAACTATGGCAAACATGTATTTTGATCATCCAAGACCACCCGAATCATCAACACAATAAATATTGGATCCTAACAAGGAAGAACTTCTTCAATTTAAACTTCAAGAAGTTTGGTTTTATGTGATCTTCCAGATGGGAAGAGAGTTATTGGAACCAGATGGGTTTTTAGAGTCAAAAGAGATGAAAGAGGCAATGTTATCAAAAACAAGGCAAGGTTAGTTGCTCAGGGTTATAGACAGGAGGAAGGGGTAGATTATGATGAGGTATTTGCTCCTGTAGCAAGGATTGAAGCTATTAGAATATTTCTTGCATTTGCTTCATACATGGGTTTTCAGGTCTATCAGATGGATGTCAAGAGTGCCTTTCTATATGGTACTATTACAGAAGAGGTATATGTGAAACAACCTCCAGGTTTTGAAGATCCTAAACATCCAAACAAAGTCTATAAGGTGGTTAAGGCTCTTTATGGTCTTCATCAGGCACCTAGAGCTTGGTATGAGAGGCTCTCTACATTCTTATTACAACATGGATACAGGAGGGGAGCTATAGACAAGACTTTGTTTATCAAAAGAGACAAGAAGGATATCATGTTAGTTCAAGTTTATGTGGATGATATCATCTTTGGGGCTACCAAACAGTCCATGGTTAAGGAGTTTGAGCAGCTGATGCAGAAGGAATTTCAAATGAGTTCAATGGGAGAGTTAACTTTCTTTTTAGGACTTCAGGTTAAGCAGTCCAAGGAAGGAATTTTCATTAGCCAAGACAAGTATGTTACAGACATACTTAAGAAGTTTAATTTTGATGATATGAAGGCTGTTACTACACCTATTAAATCTATCAATTCATTGGGTAAAGATGAAGATGGACAGCCTGTTGAAGTCAAGTTATACAGATCTATGATTGGCTCTCTTATGTATCTTACTGCATCAAGGCCTGATATCATGTTTGCAGTTTGTCTATGTGCAAGATATCAAGTCTCACCCAAGATCTCTCACCTGAATGCAGTAAAAAGAATTTTCTGTTATTTGAAACAACAACCTAAGTTGGGGTTGTGGTATCCTAAAGAGTCACCTTTTCACTTGGAAGCTTTTTCAGATAGTGACTATGCAGGTGATAATTATGATAGAAGATCCACAACTGGTGGATGCCAATATCTTGGAAGAAGGTTAGTCTCCTGGCAATGCAAAAAGTAGACAATTGCAGCAACATCATCTACTGAAGCTGAATATGTAGCTGCTGCAAGTTGTTGTGGTCAAGTTTTGTGGATACAAAATCAACTCCTGGACTATGGGTTCAATTTTAAGAATACTCCTATCAATATTGATAATGAGAGTACTATTTGTATTGTGAAGAATCCTGTGTATCATTCCAAGACAAAGCATATTCAGATTAGGCATCACTTTATCAGAGATTGCTATGAGCATAGGCTCATTAATGTGGTTAAAGTTCACACGGATGACAATGTAGCTGATTTACTCACAAAAGGTTTTGATGTGTCACGATTCAATCACTTGGTCGTGAGCATTGGAATGATTAACTACTAAGCTATGTTTAAGGGGAGGGCTATAAGGTGTTAGGTATAGTCCTGTGTATTGCTTGAGGGGAGGATGCTTGTTTATACTTAGTTTATATGAAGGTTTTTGGCAAAGTACTGTTTTTCCTGAAAGTACTGCTTGGAAAGTACTGCTTGGGAAAGTACTGCTTATGTGGAAAGTATTGTTTGTCGTATTAAAGTACTGTTCCAACGGTAATATTGATGGGTAATTGGTAGTAACGGTAACTTTGTTATTTAGGCTGTGATTTTTCAAATCCCACCTATAAATAACTACTTTCCGATTTTCCCTCTCATATTATTACTTTACATCTTTTCCATACTTATCTCCCAATCACCATCTCTTTATTATTCGATACAATCTTTATTGTGCTCACTTTTTCAACAATGGCGAATCATTTAACTGTTTCGAAGCACAATATGGTGGCTAATTTGGACAAGACTGAGGCGAATGTGGCTTTTTATGATATCATTGATTATCTTACTGGGTCGCCTATTAGTTATGCTCTTTTAGTTGAGCCGGATATAATTGAACCATGGATTCAAGAATTTTGGGCTAATGCAAGAGATAATATGGAGGAGGATGAATATTATATTAGATCAACAGTTGCTGGACGGACTATCAAGATTACAGAAGCCTCTATTCGAGAAGATTTATTATTTGGTGATGAAGATGGGGCTATTCGATTTGACAAGCAACTGATTTGGGATACTTTTAGGAATCTTGGTTATGAAGGATCTTTGACAGAACAAACATTCAAGAAAGCATTATTCTGTCCTCAATGGAAGTTCTTGATTCATGTATTGCTCCATTGCATAAGTTCTAAAAGTACTTCTTGGGAGCAGTTTGGGTCAAATATAGCATCTGCAGTGGTTGGTTTAGCTACAGACAGAATGTTTAATTTTTCACGGCTTATTTTGGATGGGATGCTATCACATATATCATCTGGGTCAAAATGGTTGATGTACCCAAGGTTTATACAGGTTTTCTTAAACAAGCAATTGGCTGATGTTTCAAAACCTGCTGCTTTGTTACCTGTCATTGTGCAACAAGCCAAAATTTATACATTCATGGCTAGGCGAAGTGATTTGTTCAGAGGTGGAGATATTCCATTAACTACTACAATGATGGAAGTTGTTCAAGCTGTACGTGATGAAGCTGGAGAGGATGAAGAAAGTGAAGGTACTAATTCTGAACAAGGTACTGCTTCACAAAGTGCTGCCTCACAAGGTACTGTATCTGCATCTGCAAGTACTGCTTCTATTGAAGGTACTGCATCTTTACAGGGTACTGTTTCTCCAAGCCCTGAGGTTCAAGAAGAGATTGAGAGAACACCTACTCCATCTTCTCAACGTTCTGTTCCTGTTTCAGAGGCACATTCACATCTTCAAGGTGATGATCATACTATACCTTGTGAAGGTTTGACTTTGGATAATTATGCTTTGACAAGGGAGCTAGTTAGGTTGAACAAGACTGTTGAGAGTCAAGCTAAAGCACTTAGGAAGTTGAAGCGTAAGTATATATGGTTAAGGAATTTTATTAAACCCTATATTCAAGGTTTCAACTTATGGGTTAAAGAGGAAAACAAACGTCGTAAACAACTTCGAAAGGAATTGAAACGAAAGAAGGTTCCTAAACCATCTTCTGTCAACTTGGGGAGGAATTCAGAAAAGGAAAATTTGAAAGAAGATGTTACAAAGAAGAAAGAATCTGTAAGTACTGCAGAAAAGATTATTTCAGATTCTGAGAAACAAGAAGAAGAAGTGCAAGTTCAAGGTACTGAACATCAAAGTACTGTTTTTCATGATACATCTAGGCAAGAAGAAATAACACCAATAACTCCAAGGGTATTGAATTTTGAAGAAGAAGTGGGTCCTTCTACAACTGTTATAGAAGAAGAGGAGGAAGCTACATTCAAACCGATTCATTCTGCAAGTGATGATGAATTAATTGCTACAATTTTAGATTTGTCACAACCAAGAGGAGGAGTTACTATTAGAGATGTACAAGAAGAAGAACAACCAAGAGCTTCTCAACCTGAAATTGATCCTAAAGACAAAGGGAAAGGTATTCTGGTTGAAACCAAGAAAAAGAAACATACTTTGGCAGAACTTAGAGCAATTGAAGTTGCTAGGAATGAAGCTGCAGCTAGAAAAGTTCAAGAAGAGTTAAATGCTAAATATAGAGAATAACAGGAAGCTCAAGAAGCTCAGAATAGAGAAGCAGCTCAGAAATTACATGAGGAATTGAATGCTGAAGCTACTGAACCATTACAGTCTCCTACACCTGTTAGATATATGTCAAGAAGACCTAATTTAGCTAAAGAAAGGAATGCAATGATGGCATATTTAAAAAGCAGAGGATTTAAAGGATTGCAGAAGCTAAATTATGTGGATATGAAAAGATTATATGATGCTGAGAGAGAAGCTTATAAGAAAGATGTTGCAGGCATTAAAGACTTTAGAGAAGAAGCTCATTGGACTGAAGCTGAAAGGAAGAAGAGCTTAAAGAGAAAAAGAAAAACTGAAGTTACAGATGTTCAGTTTTCAAAGAAAGAAAAGGTTGAATTAAGATCTGAGACTAGTGATGAATTGAAGAATTATCTCAGAGTGGTATATTTTGATTATACAAAGGAAGATAATGACATGAAGATGAACAGATCAAAGATTAGTGTTTTCAAAGTTGTGAAATCTAAGAATGGAGATTACATGGTTTTTCATAAAGAAGATGAAAGCTTCAAAGTTTTCAAAAGGCTATGGGATTTGCTGCATATTATAGATAGAGTAGACCTATTCTACTTATATCATGTTGTGAAGGCTTATTTTGAAGATAATCCATTAGAAGGGATTGGTTTGGTTTTACATGGTGATCTCATAACCATGTGGGAAACTGAAGAAGAGAGCACTGATGATATCTGGAAGGATCAAGAAAGCTGGGAAATAGTTTGCTGGAGATTCTTTGAAGAATCTGGAGTTCATGTTTTGGAGCTAGTAAATGGAACAATGATACACATGTTTGCAGAAAGAAGATACCCTCTTACAGTTGAGCTCATGAGAAGAATGTTAGAGCATGGATTGGAAGTAGAAGAGGATAATGAAACTGCTTGCATGATTATCAATTTGTTTATCAACTGGACTACTATTGCTGAGAATGATCTATAACTGGTATGAATTTTATTAGAATAAATACTTTTTGATATATTAGTACTTTTATTCAAAGTACTGCTTATCAGACAGTACTTTCATCAAAGTACTGTTTGCTGAATTAAACCAGTTAAATAACTTTTAGAAGAAACCTTTTGCTAAGTAATAAATATTTTGAAATAAAGGTTGAATAAATGGTTTTTGTGATGATAACATCAATAGGTTATCAATCCACCATGGTTACAAAAGGATTGACTAATCCATGAGCAAACGGCTCTGGTAAAGATATATCAAATCCGTTTTTAGTTGACAACTTGCTAATAAGTTGGATGGTAATCAACTCACCATATCAGTAATGTGAAAAGTTGGCTAGCCCACAAGAAAATGGCTTGTGGTAAAGGCTGTGGAAAAACCATTATTGGTAATTAGTTCACCATTAGATAGAAGAACTAACTAGTCCAGAAGGGTACAGCTTTTGGTAAAGACAAAACAAATCTGTTGATAGCTGGTGGTTTGCTAAAAATCATATGGTTATCAATGTACCATGGTCTTACACACCAAAACATTTGGCTACTCCAGAGATAATGGCTTTGGTAAAGAGATCTAAATCCATTAAATTTTCAATGATTCACTTGGATGTGATGAGAATAGTATGCAACTTAAACTGAATTACTGTAAATTGTCATATGTTGCTGTGTTGCTGAAAAGATGGAGATTGCTGGATGCTGCTGTGAAGAAAACAATTCTAAAAGATACTTTGACAAGCACAGATATTACAGAGAAACAATCTAAAGACTAAGAAACAATCCATTTTTAAAGATAAAGCTGTTAAAGATATATTCACAAAGGAACTTGAAGTCAAGCAAGTAGAATTCAAGTTAGGGGAGGATTGTTGGGATATGAAAGTACTGAAGATATGAAAGTACTGTAAGCTGCAAAGAACTGGAAGAAGTCAAATAGTCAAAGTACTGCTAAAGACAGAGTCAAAGTACTGCAAGATAAAGTCAAAGTACTGCTAGAACAAAAGAACTGTTATATTCGTTTATGGAAAGAATTGTATTCCATGTTTAGATTACTTGTCGTACAAGGTTATCAATTGTAAACCGACTAGGATATCCTTGAGCCTATAAAAGGACTCCTTGATTGGCATTAGAGGTACGATTTCAGAAAAAGAGTTTTAGAGTTTACGAATTAGTGTTTTAGAGAAAAGTTCGATTATCTTAGAGTTGTATTAGAGTATCTGCATAATAAGCAGATTTAGAGTTTATAATAAAGTTATTCTTCTTAGCTTTGTTAAGTAAATTCCGCGTACTTGATAAAGATTGCTCAGTGTTTCTTTGTTAATAACTTAGGATTTATCCGAGGTTATTAAACCTTAACAAGCTAGTTAAGTTAGTTTGATTAAAGTATATCGATCCAACAGTTATTCTTATTTTTGGGCCTGGGACCAGTATGTGTATAGCATGGATTAGGCCCAATGGGCCTGTTATACGTATTATACCTCATCAAGTCCCCCCAGTCTAGTGTGTGCATTGCATGCGGATATTGTCGCGTGCGGTGGATATTACTATACATGAGTTGACTGAGCAGTTTTCCTTTTCGTGCCGTTTTTGAAATGCCCTTCTGATGTTCCGCTTTTTTAGGGATTGCTACGTTATCAAGTCCCCCCAGTCTGGCATATTTATTGTACACGGATATTTGTCGCATCCGGTGGATAATGCTAGATTTTAATTTTGACGGAGCCGTTTCTTTTTCGAACCTTTAAAGTGTCTTTATGACGTTTTTCTTCTTGTTTTATGTACTACGCAGTGTGAGCAATTCCTAGCCCTTAGTTTTCGTGTTGATTTGACCCGGTGGGTCCTGCGTCTTTTCACTAGCCTTGCTTTTGACTTCTTGATCACTCACCGTTGGATCGGGTTACTTTTTTACACCTGTCCTTTGTTAGGGTTTTCTCTGGATGCCAACAACCTCCTTGTATAAATACCCTTTACTTTTCCCTTGCCCCCTTTTTCCTTTTACTATTCTTCATTTGCAGGCGGTACTTCTTCTTTTGTTTGATCTAATCTCCTTGGGTTGCATCTGTCTTCCAGGTTCCTTTTCCAGGTTAGGTTATGATTCCTTTTTCTCTTCCGTTATGGATACTTTTGCATCTGCTAAGTCTAAGCTTTCACAAGGGACGCTTGATCGCTTTTGTATTAAATATGCAATTCCGCAATTTGTTCATCCGGAGTTTCCTGAACCTGATCAAACCATTCAAGAGGGACCAGATGGGAAGATTGGTGTATATACCCACTTTTTTGAATATGCTAATTTTCGTCTTCCTTTATCTGTATTCCTTGTTTCTATCCTTAATTATTATCGCATTCACAAATTGCAGCTTTCTGTTATTGGTGCTGCTAAAGTTTCTCAATTTGAGATTCTTTGCTTTGCTCTTGGCATCAAACCCTCAGTTGGGTTATTTAGGTGTTTTTATGTTCAGTCTCAGAAAAATGGCTGATTTTATTTTAGTAAACGAGTTGATAGTTTTGGTGTTTGCTATACTAAACCCATTGATTCTCTTAAAAGTTGGGATGATCATTTCTTCTAGGTTGACTCCTTTGCTTGTCCTGCTATTCATCCCTTCCATGTTGGAAGAAGCATTCCTAAGGACGCTACTCCTGGGGATGTTGTGTTTGATGTTGGGCATGTTGCTTCCCTTGTTGCCCATGCTTCTCCTTTTCACAAATTTCCGGAGCCCTGTCTTTACTTGGTTGGGTTAAGTCGTAATTATATTTTGGGCGAAGATTCTTACCTTGTGTTCTTTGACGAAGATGATCGGGGTGGATATACCATGTTTATGTTTCTTCGCTTGCTAATCTATTTTTGTATAGTCTAAACCGTGTTTCTTTTTCTTCTACCCTTTGCAGCGATGGATTTGCTATCTTTGGTTCAAATGAAGGATCCTATGAAGCTGAAGGTTGATACTTGAACGTTAGAAGAAAATGAACTTCCGTTGTTGAAACTAACCGAAGGCCGGACTATTTCTCTTGCCCCTCCATCTTTTGGTGATGAGTTAGGAGCAGATGGAAATGTGGTTGCTGATTCGGAAGTTGGGTCTTCTCGGTTATGTGATGATTCTGTAGGTGTGAATATTGTGCAGCTTGTTCATTCTGCTGCTGAAGCTGATCTTTTAGTGTCTGGGGCTACTTTTGGTACCTTTTCGGTGTCTGCTTGTGATGTGGCTTCAGGTTCTCGAAGAAAAAGGAGGAAGGTTTGCACCGATCCTGTTTATCCTCGTAAGAAGTTAAGGAGTGACCATGTGGATTTCGGTAGGGCTTCTACTTGTGGTAAGTCTTCGAAATCTATTTAGATGTTGTTTGCTCAAAGTACGCACTCTCTTGAATTTTTTTTTAATGCTTTACCCAGTCATTCTTCTTCTTCTTCTCCTTCATTATCAATTACTCCCATTCATGAAGCTGGGACTTCTATTGAGTCTTATTCGGGTTTGCTCCGTCTTGATGATTCTCCTCTCAGGTTTGTCATCTTTATTTTTATCTTTATGTGATGTTTTCGCTCCCCTTACCTTTGCTCACTTTCTGTTCATTGTTTGGCAGGTCTCCTGTGTCGGTTAGGACGGAGGTTGTCATTACTACTGTCGTTTATGTTGCTGAGAAGGAGAAGGAAAAGTAAATGTCCCTTCTTCCATTCCTGACAGTTCTTATGTTGCTGGCAGTGCTCACCCAGCTCTTGACGATTTTTCTGACTGTGATATCCCGGCTGGAGACATCCGCGCTATTGATGATTCAAATTCTAGCTCTTCGTCTGCTATTTATGTTCCGAAATGGAACGTTGCCAAGAATTCTCTTCTTGATGATGCTGATGAATATCGTGGTATGGTGGATGAGTTTGCTCCTCCTTGCTATTTTTCTTCTATTCGTGAAATGGGGTATGATCGCCTTCTTGCTGAGTTCAATGTTGCTACAACACGACAAGTGTGCTTTAGCTCTGAAGTCCGTATGCGGTTGGAGTATAATATGATGGAGAGGAAACGCCTATCATCCCTGTTAGAGGAGAGGGATAAGAAGGTTTCGACCCTTAAGGCTAAAATTGTTGAAGCTGGGTCCTCTGAGTTGGCTACTGTTGTTGGGTTGTCCGCAGCTTCTGCCGCGGAACTTGTTTTGTTGAAAAGTCAAAATTCTGCCCTTGAGCGGGAACGGGATTCTCTTCATGCTGAGCTTACGGAACTTCGATCGTCTTTTGATAAGAAGGATTCTGAGTCATCCACCCTGAGGGCTGAAGTTGCTGTTCTCAAATCTCAGAATGCTAATCTTTTTGCACAGGTATGTATCAATGATTTTTTGTCCAACTTTTCGGTTTGCTTATTTTTCCGTTGTCTTTTGACTCTTTGTTTAGTTTGTAGATACGTACTTTGGAGTCCTCATTCTCTGAGCTTCGTAGCCAAATTCCTTCTTTTGATGCTTTGAGGGAAGAGTTTTCCAAGACTCAAGATGCAAAATCGGTTGCGATTTTGAAAAAGGTTGATTCAACAATTGCTGATTTGTTTGCATTGGATCTGCACCTTGATGAGGAGTTTTATCCTCGCTTTCTTACTTTGTTATCTAGTCGTCGTTGGTTGTTAACTAATGGCATGAGCCTTGCTGTGTTTAAGAGTTTGAATTCTTCAGAGTATTCTGCAGCAATGGTGGAAGTTGTCAGTCGTGCCATTGATAAAGGCATGCAAGTTGGGCTAGTAGTGGGTATTATTCGTGGCAAGGAGGAAAAAGAGCTTGTATATTTTGATGCGTATGACCCTTCTGCGGAAGCTCGCTATCTTTCCGCCTTGAAGGCCCTTGCGTATGTGGATTTTTCCTTGCTCTCTAATCTTAAATCTAGCAAAGATGCTGGTATTGCGGAGATTATGGATCTTCTTCGGGTTGAGGGGCCGCATGCGAAAGCTCCTATGATTGTTGGGTTACAGTCTGATCTTGAAAAGCTTGTGGTTCCTGTTTATGACAGGCATACTAGCGCTGTTATTGTTACTGGCTCATTGTCTCGTTATCTAGAAGTAGTTCAGAAAAGGGTTGATCGATTTAGGAAGCGTCTCGCTGCTCATCAGCCCACTGTTGCTGATGTTTATGATTCTTTAGTTGATCCTTTGTCCGCCCGTAATGTTATAGGTGCGGAAGGACCTTCAACTGGTGATTTGGCTTTGAATCTACTACTTCGTTGCCACTTGCACTTGCTTCTGCTAGTGTCTCTGATGTTCCTGTTAGGCCCCTCTCCACCGATGATTATGACGTTGGAGGGTCTAGTGTTATTATTAATATTGCCGAGGATCCGCATCCTGAAGTGAGCAAAGTTCCTTCCGTCCTGTCTGAGCCCGAAACAAGCGTGACTGTCTTGGAGCAAAGCTAGTTTACTTTGCTTTCTTTTATGTTTGTAATCCTTTGAACAATGTTTAGCTTTTCCATTTCTTGTAATGTTTACAATGGTTGTGTGCAGTTTGTTATCTGTGCTATGCTACTATCTTTTTGTCGTACGGATATCTGTGTTTTTAATATCCTCTACGCACATTGTGCGGTGCTATTATTTTAATGTTATACGGATATGTAAGTGTTTAATAGTATTTTTTGCGCACCATTTTTTGGATTTGTGTCGTGCTATTGTTTTAACGCTATACGAATATGCACGTTTTTTATAGTCTTTGGATAATTTTGGGCTATCCTCCTAGTACTGGGCTTGCAATACCTCTTATGTACTTTGGTGATTATGTTTTTCACCTTTTGGTTATTCGTGATAACTCTTTGTTATTCGGAAATAACATATTTGGGTCATGCCTAATCTTGTGCTTGCGCGTCTTATGCACTTAATCAAAATAAATTTATTGGAAAAATAAAACAATGAGGTAGCTAATCTTCACTTTTTTATTGATTTGATATATTTCGAAATACATTACAAAAATTGGTAAATTCGAGTACGTTATACATTTTTTCTATTGTCAATTGTTCTTACCCTTTTTATTCTGAGTCTTATAGCTGCTGAAGCCGTGTCCTTTCTGTAACTTTGTTGATGGCGGACTTCATTCTTCTTTGAAGAAGTGCTTCTACAAATTTTCTGTTTTTCTTCGTTCTTGCAGAAGTTTGCTTTAATGGTTACCCGTGATGGGTTGTCTTGTTCATAATAGTTGTAATTTTCTTTCTTGAAGGTTTTTTCTGGTTAGATGTGCTTTTGTTGACGTTGTCATTTTCCGCTGGCTTTTCTCGGTGCGGGTATTTTGCCTTTCTCTTCTTAGTTCTGAATCCTTCTTCTTTTCTGCTATCCTCTTCTTGAAGGAGTTCCGGTGGCTTGCTTCCTCGTGGGGCCTCCGTATTCTCCCCATGGGATTCCCGGAGGAGTTATGGGGCTTGCAATTTTTCCTTGAAAGGCTGGAACGTTTCCCTTGCGTGCTGTTCTTTTTAGCAGCGAGCTTATAATGTTGTAGGGCGTACAGCAAGTTCGATAGGCCTTTCAAGACATTTCTCGTCTGAAGTCGCCCCGCTGTGCGGTAGTGGAAGGGCTTTTAGTGAGGTTGCTTTTCCACGCCCGCGGCTTTTGTTTTATCCTGGCGTCCGCAAGCTGGTCATTTTTACCTTAAGCCCAGTCTATCAAACCCGATTTGCTTGGATTGGTAGACGTATGCTTGCTTAGGGGTCGGGCTGCATCAATAGAGGAATGAAGGCATAGTTTTCATCCTCTGTTGTTTGTCATTCCTAGGGAAGCTTCTCGTTAATTAGGGGTCGTTTTACGCATTGCGTTGCCCCTAACTTCCTTTATCGCCCTTCTCTAGGGACCCAACTCTTTGCACATTCTATCACTCCTTTCGACCCAATTCCCATGATATAGTTCCTTCTTCCGCTCTGGAACGCCGAGGTTAGGAAGGAACAGCCTGCACTTCCATGATCTCAAAGGGCTAATGAGAGTCTAATTGTTTTAAACTCCCACCTTTGGTATGCCATATGGTCTAGGCAGGCTCACGCAAACTTCAATGGACACAGGTTTTGGGTGAAGGAATGTTGTGAATGTTCGCGGGGGTGGGTTATTAGTCGTCATTTTAGAACGACTAATTGTTATTAGCAGTCATTTAAGAACATGTTTTGGTTTCCGCAGCATCTGCTTTTGATCTTATGTTTTTCTTTTGGGGGGTAAAAGTTCAGGTTATGTATGAGTTTTTTGGAAACAACCGTGCGTTGGCAACGTGTTGTTGTTGATGGCCAGTTATATTCTTTCTCTACTGTATGCCATCGTGTTCTTCTTTTGAATAAAATCTTCAACTTCTCTTTGGTGTTTCTAGAAATTTTCTGCTGTCTAATGTATATGTCAAGCTCTTTTTGTTGGTGAAGGAATAGTTCTTTTTTGCTTTTTCTGCCCTTTCCCCTTTCTTTACCTCGCGTATTTATAGCGAGGATTTTACTATTTTTGCACGCGTTAGCATTAATTTTCATTTACTGTTTTGTGGGTAGGCACGTGCCTAGGCTTGTAGCCTGGGCGTCTGTTTTTCCTGCTAGATTTGACGTAAAATTTCTTGGCAAGGAACATAAATATGTACATGTAGATTTTCTCTCCTTTTTGGGTATTTGGATAAGGCTTATCCTTTTTGCTTCCGCCCTTGCTTGGTTGTTGTCGATACTTTCCTTCCCAAGGCCGTATCCTTCCCTTAATTTTGTTGTTTCCCACATTGTGGCATTTATGCCGTGTCTGCCGCGACTTTTTGCATGCTTCTTTCGGGGTGTTGCCCTTTCTAGAGGCGATGTTGAGCCGCGGATTTTTGTGCTTTTTATTCTCTAGGAATAATTTCTGTAAGGTTTTTTCGCATACACCCGTAGTATGTTTCGGTGTTCTTCGTCATTTATTCTAGCTTCTTTTCGTGCCATCTCCCGCGATCCGATTGTTTTAAAGTGATAGGGCGCTTTTTCAATGTTTGTACTTGTTTCTTGGGTCTTCTCAGTGGTAGGCTCCTTTTATTGTATTTAATTACTCGCCTCCTTACTTTGTGTTTTGGCTTGGGCCTTTTGGGTCTTTATTGATTAAAGTTTATAAAATCAGGACCTTCATTCGTTCCGGTAGGGATGTTCGGACCCGTATTTATTTTATTGGCGTTCCTACTGTTTTTATCATGTTGGATTTATGATTTCATCTTTTTCCAGATGTGTGTGCGGTTCCGCTAACTCTGCTTCGAGTATTTTTGCCTTTCTAAGGAATAGATTTTGGGTGATGATGATATTTTTTTTTGTGAAGTTCAACGCTTGGCCTTTTCCCGCTGCTCTTCTACCTCTATCATCGACCCTTTCTTCCTTTCTTCTCTTTGCTTTTTTAAATGTAGACATTCTTCCGTGGTATGTCTTACTTTTCCGTGAAATTCACAAAATTTTCCGTCAGCCTTTTCTTCAATTACAGTAGCTGGGGACGGATTTGGAGACCTTGCTCTCCTTTGTGCCGATATTTCCCTAAAAGGTTTTTGCGGGTTACAAAAACCCTGTTTCCTTTCTCTGGTTCTTGGTTTGTTTCTAAATTCTCTTTTAAAGCTTTGTCGATACTTGACTACGGCTCGTTCTATTGGTCTTTGTATCCAAGGCCTTCTTCTTTCACGACTTCCTGCGGCTGTTTCCCCTCTTAGGAAGGAGGTGGTTATATTCATTACCTCATTCATTGACTTTGGGATTCTGTCATGTAACCGCTTAATCAGCTCCAGATCGGTGATTGCATGCATGAATAGTGAGATTCTCATAACTTCCGGAGCTCCTTTTATGTCCATGGTTTCTTCTTTAAACCTTCTTACAAAGTCTTCCATTAGCTCTCCCTCCCTTTGCTTGATGTGATGAAGTTCTACGGGATCTTTGGTACACTTATTTTGCTGGAGGAAGTTAGCCAAGAAATCCTCCTTCAGCTTATCATAGCTATCGATTGATTCTGGCGGGAGATCGTCAAACCAGACCCTAGCGGATCCAGTTAGTGTGGAGTTGAACATGTGGCACCAAGTTGGCATGGCCCATCACTCTACCTTTGCGGCTGCCTGGAAGATTTTAAGATGATCTTCTGGGTCTCCACTCCCATCATATATTTTTACGTTGGTTGGCATTCGTGTTTTCGTTGGCATCTCAAAGTAGCTGATACGTGGAGTGAAGGGATAAGTCTCCTTGCAGACCCAGGGCCTAGCCAGGTCATCATCGTTGCTATTATTTGGTTTCCGCTTTCTGACTTCGGACCTTTGACATCCGCTTCCGTTTGACCCATCTCCTGAGCAGTTGCCCGCTTTCCGCGACTGCGCCCTTTCAGTTCCGTGCCTTCTAAATTCTGGCCTTACTAGTTGTGATTGAGAGTCTCGGTGGCTGCTCTCTTCTTTTCTTTCAGCGACATGGCGGGCTGGTTGTCTGGGGTCTTTGGAGTACACGGAGATACTACTTCTTTGTTTCCCAGCAGGTGGAACACACTTTTACGCAGCCTTTTGAACACCGTTTCCCGTCCGTCTTCTTTCCTTTTAGGTGACCTAGACCAGGTACGTCTTCGGCCGCTTCCATCCTGCGCATTTCGCCGCTTCATTGGCTCGAGTTGTTTCGGTAAATCTCTTCTTCCTGTTGGTATTTCCGACTCATGATGATGCGAGGCTTTATGGGAATCCGTCCGGATTGTCAGTGCTTTTACCGCTTTGGCTCTTTCTTCCCGTTTCTAAACTTTCTCTGTCTCAATAGGTAAGATCTGATTGAAGTACTTGTCACAATACTTCCGGAGGGCTGCATCGGAAGCAACCCCTCAGATCCGTCGTAGTTATGTGATTTTATTTCCGCTGTACTCTGCAATTTGGAAACAAGAGCGGGAGTTGGCTCAGACCGAGTGCTCATGGTGAGTATTTTCCGGAACGTAGTTGTGTACTGTGTCCCACGAATGGCGCCAACTTGTTAGTACAAAAAGTGTGACAGGTTGTAATAGGTGTTAGCCTAGCTTGTCGGATTGGGCTAACAAGCTACTAGTGGGCTGATCTAGTACTAATCCAAGTAGTTTGATTGAATTCCCTGCACAAGAAGAGTAAACCGTTAGCCTTACCGTGAGGACGGACCCCACAATTAGACTCCGGCGTGAGTGTAAGTACACATTTTGACAGAGAAGTAAGAGTCTATGTATGTGTAATTATAAGATAAAAACTTGTACCTTGTATGGGGATGAAAGCCCCTTTTATAGGCGAGGCTTACCGCTAGGGTTTCCTAGTTACTCGTATATAATAGTTAGTTGTCGGAGCCGGACCCTTGTCGGACAAGGTTCCATGTTAATCACGGATGCGGACACAGGATACCTTCAACGGCCGGAGGTTTAGTCTGCTAAGTATCCTGCGTGCGTCTTTTGGCCTGGGCTATAACCAATTTCATTATTGGGCTTTACTGTTGGTCCAGTGTTCGTAGTTATTCTTATTGTTGGGCCAGGGCCTTGTATGTGTATAGCATGGATTAGGCCTAATGGGCCTGTTATACGTCATATACATCATCAATATTAATTTATGTTCGATCTTTATGTTCGTTAAACGTTCGTTTAATATCTTAATGAACGAACATAAATGAACATGAACAACTTATTTTTTTAGTAAACGTACATGAAATAAAATGTTTGTCCGTTTAAACGATCATGTCCGTTTATTTATCTGATTAAAATTAAATAAACGAACATAAATAAAACTTCGTTCGTATTTGTCCGACGTTTATACCCCTGCTCAAAACCAAACAAAAAACTCAGGGCCCGTTTGGTTTGTTGCTAGGAATGACAATGGGAATCGGATTTGGTATGAGGTAGAATGACAATGGATATGAAAAAGTGTATCATTACGATTGTTTATGTTTGGATGACAAATTGTGGTATGAAAAAATGTATAGATATTTGAGTTTTGTAGTGGAAAAAAGAGGGGACCACGAGAATTGATTTCATAGACACCAAATTGGTGTGTAATGAAATTATAACTATGATATACTTATTTCATTACTGGATCCACAAAACAAACATATTTAATGACTTTCAAAGTCATAGACTCATTCCCATTAACCCCAACCAAACGGGCCCTCATAGTATTAACTAGCTAATAGGGGGACACTCATGGATGGTATAACTACTTTTCTAACATTCTTTCCTTTATTTTATTTTATTTGTGTTTTGGAGTAATGATTTATAAAAGGGACTAAGAACAAATAAAATAAAATAAAGGCCTTATATAACAGATATAACGAGTGGGGGATCTAAAAATTATGATCGTGTGTAGCATAATTTATAGTTCGTTTCGCTTCATTTCTCATCTAAACTTTATACTTAGTTTTTTAGTGATTATATTCAAACTTTTGGATTTTCCAGGTTATGTTCATCAATTTGATTTAAATTTCGGGTCTTTAAAATAACCCTACACAAACAAAATGAGATTATAAACTACAAACCGATAACTGAAAACATAAATGGGAAAAACAAAACAAAAGAAAGCCAACAATAGAACTTCATTTCATGTCAGTATACATTTTTGGAAACTATATATGTTCAAACTTTATAGGTGTTTTTCTCATTCTTCCGCGTATCACCATCTTCTACGCTCATAATCTCTCTATTTGTTTGGGTAGTTAAAGTTACATAAAAAACCCAGATAGCAACAAGTATTATGAACGTGACAATCTAGATTTTACACATTTCACATATTTGCAAAAAAAAAAAAAAAAATCAAACTAGATAAATTATCCTAAAATAACTGAAACTGTGTTATAAGGTTGAGAGATGATCTGAGTGGATTTTCGAGTTCATGTCATGTGCATTCAAACAGAAATAGAAATAGGCAAATGGTCTAAAAATGCATAAAATTTGCCACTTTTTTCCTTTATATGTTACAAACTTTTAATTTTTCAATTGTAGCATCTAACTTTCTTAATTTTCTTATTGTAGCATTCAAGTTTCTTAATCATCCTATTGTATGCATCCAACTTCCCTAATCTTTATATTTGTAGACATCTAACATCCTTAATTTTCATATTGTCACCTCATTTTTTTTTGCGCTAAGAAAGTTGGATATTACAATAAGAAAATTAAAAGTTTGTAACATACAAAAGAAAAAAATAACATGTTTTATGCATTTTTAAACAATTTGCCCGACAGACATCAAGTCGAAAAGCGTATAGGACAAAAATTATTACATTTATATGAGAAAATATAACGAGCGGGGAAGTATGGACATTGGAGATTGGCCCCTTCTCTCAACATTGGATTTCGATTTTTTCCTTGATAGTACACCTATGAGTCACCCTGTCGGGTTATATATATGTTCCTTCTCAAAAAGCTTGTACCAATCTTACATGTGCAAACCTACTTTAGGAACGATCTTTCACAGGTTCTACTTATCAAATGGTTTGGAAATTTCAGGGTGATCATTTTGTCACCGTTATTACTAACATATTTAATGCCCCATATAAGCTAAACCTATAATATTGCTTTCTATGATAATACTATGTAGATACATGAGATTGTCCAGGGAAACTAAAAAGGTTATAACTTAAGTGTATGGAAGAATATGTCTTGTATGGTCCATTTGGGTATGTGAAGAATCAAAAGCGATAAGAATTTTTCCTTTTGGTTTGGGCATTTTAAAGGTGGTTCTATTGTGAAGCTATTTCATTCTGTCTTATCTATCACGATTCCAGGTGATGTTAACAACTCTGAAACCCTTATTTGCGTAAAATCGACGTTGTTATTCTAGCTAGTGATGTGTCATTGTGCACCTTCTGTAACTCTCATATAACGTCATATCAACCTCTAATCCTTATGATGTATTTGGGGCCTAGATTCTATCTTTAGAAGTCTTATATAATTTAGTCAACACACTTTCTATTATTGGTAAGTATTAAATTAAAATTTAAAAATACACTAATTATAGATTGTATTATAATATGTTAGAGCATTCACTTTATTAGTTTATGAATAGTTCTAAGAACTTTTGAAGTAATTTATAAATTTGCGAACAAATACCATTTCAATCTTAAATAAAATGAAAAGGTATAAGATTCTACCATTTCAATCTTAACTCGTGCCAACCAGCGCGCCAGTACCAGACCTCTCGGTTATTTCGATGTTTAGTTATCGCTTGTGATTTTTAGTGTTTCGAATGTATATTTGTCATCATTTAAACATTTTGAAGGCCTTGGTCATTATTACACCAACAATATAATTATACATCAATAAAATCTAAACATTGCATGAATAGTTGTATTGCTTAATATTTCATATTTTGGTTGTCTTAGCGCGTTTATTCGAGGAAAAGATAAATATAACTCTTTAACAGTTTAACACAAATACACACAAGTAATGTATGACGAAAAGGGAAAATTGATTAACGATTAGAAAAGTAAATAATATATAGGCTTCGTTTGTTTTTTTCAAAGAAGCTCTTCTTTCCTCTTTTGTCTGCAGGCGCGCAGACATTAGGCTTGAAGACCGTTTGTTTTTTTTCAGACATAAGAGGTTAGAATCACTTCTTTCCTCTTCACAGATGCAGACATAATTTAGGTCTTTTTTCCACTTCTTTCCTCTACACCAATGCAGACATAAGAGGAAAAATGAAAGAAGTACTTCAATAGAAAAAAAAAACAAACGGTCTTCTTCTTGCAGATGAAGAGCTTAAATGTACCTCTTCTTCTGCAGACATGGTTTGCAGATGAAGAGGTAAAAGCTCTGAAAAAACAAACGACACCATAGTCTCTCTTGTCAGCACCAACATCATTATAATAAATTTTTTGCAAGAAGATGTAATTGGACCTGATTTGACGTATTTGAAATGGCATTGTAATTGGCTAGAAAGAAGGGAAGGATGGCGGTTATAGGGCATAATAAGGATAAGGTGGAGTTGGCTAAATACATGAAAGAAAACAAATTATAATTATTTAATTAAGAACAATAAAGTTGAAATAGTAAAAAAGATTGTTTAAAGTTTAAAGCTTAGAGAAATTATTCTCATGCATTGCAAATGTGCTTTAAAATATGCTTAGTAACAAGATTTCAACACACGACAAAATCAAGGGTGAGTATTTGGAGTTGACAAAAACATGTGTCAATAAATAGATGCATTATGCATGTTTTTAATCATGTATTTCATGTCTTCATATATGTTTGGTTCAACAATTATACTTCTTCTATGAATCTCGAGTGCTAATTCTTACCTATTTTAATCTACCATATATGGAGGTTATTATAAATTTAGCAAAAATCATGAATCGTTAGCCGGTCGGTCAGCCGGTCTGTCGACCCCCTTTTAGCTTAATCAGTCTAAGGGGGATTAATCAGATTGGCATTTCTGCTAAGTTTTAGGTACTTCTGGTGAGCTTTGGGTATTCCCGACATGACTTTCCTTACAAAAAGTAGTTGTAATAGATATACCAACGATCATATTTGATTAAAACAAGTTTACAGCGAGTTTTAGGTATTTTCTGCAAGATTTACAAGTTTTTGACAAGTTTGATCA
The DNA here is from genome assembly GCA_019973895.1 of Chrysanthemum seticuspe. Taxonomy (NCBI): domain Eukaryota; kingdom Viridiplantae; phylum Streptophyta; class Magnoliopsida; order Asterales; family Asteraceae; genus Chrysanthemum; species Chrysanthemum seticuspe. The sequence continues at coordinate 201,658,368 of BPTQ01000006.1, read as the reverse complement.
CCGTTAATCGACATTGACCACGATTGCTCAATTTACACAAACTGAAAAAGTTGATGACCGATTAGCACCTATACAACGATTAATCGACCTTCAAGGTTTTTGTTTGCAAAATTGCTTATAATTCCTCCAATAGGCGTCACCGAACATAAAATATATTTATCTTTTAACGACAAAAAGGTAAAAATATATGTCATGGAATGTATAGCGAGCAACATGCATGGCCGGTCTACATTTGTCTTCGTAATATTGTACTTGTGCATTTTAGTATATATTTAACTATGACTGGATCCTATTTAGTCCTTTAAGAACAAATGTTTTTTTTAATAGTAAATTATTATTAAGAAAGGAATCCCAAAAAAGGGAAAAGAGTACACACATACAATAACTGTTAGGACACATCCCTAACTAGTTATGCTATGGCTAAAAGCCAAATGACCAAGGATAATAACCAAATTCAGAAACATACACAATCCTAATAACATAAACAACAACATAAATACAATATCAAAGACAAAAGAACCATATAACCAAAAGCACAAACCACCGTATATCTACAGAATACTCTGGATCCATAAACCAAATTGGGACCAACCAAGATGCCTTAATACACCACCATATGTTGCAGATACAACAGTAGCCTCCATTGCTTAGGAAACCTTTTACCAAGAAACATCAACTCCATCATAGGCCATAAGACAGCAACCAAAGAACTCTTGTAGCAGCTCCCAGAAAGACAAAGCAGCCACCAAACAAGCCAATAATGCAATAGAAAACAGAGGAGTGCTAGTGTGGCAGTCTAGAGGAGGTCACCTCCTTAAAAAACCTACTCAAAGTAAAACCACAATGGAAAAACCTTAGAGTAGGAAAAAGAGTGTGACCCTCCCCAAGACCTCCCCAATCAGCAAATCCAATGATAGCAAGGAACTTGAGCTCACAATCTACAACAAAGCAACTACCACTAGAATTTGAAAACTGGAAAGTGCCCCACCAACCAACACCACCAACAGATCTAAATAATTTCCAATCCTACATTAAAAAAGCCTTGTACCAATACCAAAAGAAACAAATAACAATATCATGATTAGAATCAACCATAATCCTAATCAAAAGATTCCAAATCCTATTACATTCCCAAAAGCCAGTACCATTTAACCTGCAACCATCCCCAACACCATTAAAACAGCTACCCATTATCATTATCATCCTTAAGAAGTTCCTCTACCATTCTTCTATAATAAGAATTCCTGTCAATCTGCAAATTCCATACTTTAGATGCATCAACTTTGTTGGAATTAACTCTCAGTTTCAATCCCAATAGCTTCATTCTCACAATCCCCAAAATGATCTTGAACAAGCTGTCCTCATCTTTAAACTCCTCTCTGAAGCACCTAAAGTTTCTTTCCTGCCAGACAAAATACACACAAGCACCCTGTTAATACAAATATCGTCACTAAACGTTATTTATATTTTTGATATTTACCTAAGTTTTGTTAACGACAAAAGTAAATTTAATTTCTATAAAGCTTAAAGCTTGTCAAGTTTAATAGATATTAAAACAAGCTTTTTCAAATAATATCTTCATCACTCAAGCATTTACATTGTGATTAATCATATCTTGATATGACTCTAAACCATAATGTATGATAGTAGTTTTTAGTTCAAGAATGTTTTGGTTTCTTAAAAACTAAACATTACATATTTATTTACATATTTCTAAAAATAGAAAAACAAACACATGACATCATGTAGTGCATCATTGAAATCCTTAGAAGATTTCACTAGATTCTTTATGTAGATTTAGACTCTACATATCTTACACAATCTTGGATAGATATGGTTGACTTTGGTAAGATTTTGAGATCTTGCTGTCAGACCTCGGCAGCACCAAAATAATACACGGGCGGAACCCTTTTAAGGGTTCCGTGGTCCGTGGTGCTTGCTGATGTTTTTGGCTATAAAGAGCAAAGCCAAACCAAGTTTTTTTCATCCCTTTCCATCATATTCTCATGCATTCCTTCTCTCTAACATTTCTACTCAGTTTCATATCATATTAGTGATCTATTTTGTATCAAAGAAGATCAAGATACATTCAAGCTTCAACAAGAAGTTGGAAGTCTTGTTTGTTTGTGGTTGTATGATCTTGTGTTGATTCATACATCATTGTTGTATCAAACAATCATAATCTTGTGAGTGTGAGTGGTTAGTATTTTAGTCCTTAAAATACATTGTGTGTGGGAGTGGTTGTACCCTTGAAAAGAACTCCACATCTAGCTTAGTATCGGAAATAGTGTGTAAGCGAAGTGTAAAGGTTTCTCCGCTAGTGAAAGGAGCTTGTTGACTAGTGAAGTTAAACTCTCGAGTGAGAGACTCGGGGAGTGGAGTAGGGCAAGAAAAAAGAGTCCTTGTAGACCGAACCACTATAAACAACTTGTTGTGGTTTGATTATTTCTTTCCTTATCTACTCTTTACATATTGTTGATTAATATTCACTAACATATCTAAGATCAATATCAATTGATCTTTCAATAAATTTTAAAACAAATTTTTTAATCGGTAAACTATTCCACCCCCCTTCTAGTTTTCCACAATTGGTACTAGAGCCTCGTTGCTCAAGAATTTCTAAAATATTTTGTATTTTATAAACTTGAAACGATCCATGGATTCCGAAAACTTTAAAGAAGGGAAATCTATGCAAAGAGCACCACTCTTTGAAACCAATGGATTTATCAATTGGAAAAACCGTTTTGAAACATATGTAAAATCAAAAGATATAGATCTTTGGTTCGTTATTGTTAAAGGGGATTTTAGTTCTACAACAAAAGATATTTCTGTTGATGATCAAAATAAATTAATAGCTAAAAATAATGAAGCTAAAATGATGCTTTATAATGCTTTGCCTAGAAAAGAATATGAAAGAATTTTTATGTGTGAAACCGCTAAAGATATTTGGGAATCTTTGATCATTACACATCAAGGAAATTCACAAGTCAAGGATAACAAAATTGATCTTCTTGTTCAACAATATGAACAATTTGTTATACCTGAAGATGAAACCATTGATTGTGGCTTTGCTCGCTTTAATACTATTATTACATCTCTTAAAGCACTTGATGAATCTTTTCGTAGTAAGAACTTTGTCAGGAAATTTCTTAGAACACTCCATCCAAAGTGGAGAGCTAAAGTGACGGCTATTGAGAAATCAAAAGATCTCTCAAAAGTGACACTAGACGAGCTTATCGGAAACCTCAAAGTACACGAAATGGTGATGGAGAAAGATTCGGAAATCATCAAAGGAAAAAGAGAGAAAATCAAATCCGTTGCTCTAAAAGCAAGAACGGAATCAAGCGATGATGACGAATCTTGCTCCGGTAGTGAAGATGAGGAGTATGCCATGGCCGTTAGAGATTTCAAAAGGTTCTTTAGAAGAAGAGGAAAGTTTGTAAGACAACCTCGAGAAGAAAAGAAGCCATTCCGAAACGATCAGGATGACAAAAAGGGCAAAGGTGAAAGAAAGTGTTTTAGATGCGGTGATGCAAGTAATCTAATAGGAGATTGTCCCAAGCCACCTAAAAACAAACCTCAACGAGCTTTTTTAAGTGGTGCTTGGAGCGATATTGAGGATGATGAAGAGTCGAGCAAGGATGAGATAGCTCTAATGGCACATGAATCAAACGAGGTACATTCCGACTCATCTTATTCCTCTATTGATGTTGACACTTTGCAAAAACAATACAATCAATTGTGTGAGCTTAGTCTAAAAAACATAACTAAAAATAAATTTTTAAAGACTAAAAAGGAATTTTTGGAAAATGAAGTCTATGAGTTAAAAGAAAAGGCAAAACGATTAGAAAAAGGAAAAGCAAATGACGATGGTTGCAAATCATGTCGAGCTTAATCTTGAAATAGAAACTAAAAAGGAATTTTACAAGATGTTCTAATCGAACATAATTCTAAATTTAAAAGGTTTAACAAAAACATTGTTTGTGCCGATGAAATTGCTAGAATTCAAAAAACACCAGGAAACATGAATGGGCTGGGATTTAATGAGGTTTTAATTCCAAAGAGTCAAACCAAAACGGCCAAAAAAGACAAACAAACTGTCAAAACTGCTGCAGTGCAGCACGGACCAGACAGACCCAAAAATAGGGCTCCGTCCATTATAAAAATTGGTGTCGTGGGAACTGCAGCAGGACAGAATGTTGATGATACGGACCGTAGTGAATTTGTCAAAGTAACGAAGAAAACCAATGATAGTGTTAAACTAAAACCTGCTGTTACATCAGGAGTAGGACTTGCTAGAAATGAATTTAGATAAAAAACTACTCAACAACAACATAAAACACCTTTTGCCAAAGGCCCCTTTCCTAAGAGCAACCACAACATACAACCCAACTATCAACATAATGGTTGGAATCAAAACTTCCCTAGACCATATCAAACTCCAGATTACATGCCATGGAATTCTTACCCACCATTTCCATACATGTATCAAGTAAATGGTATGTTTAACCCAAACGGACCCATGAGATATTGGGGACCAAACGCTTGAGTTATTTGTGTCTTAGGTATGCTTGAAAGTTGGATTGGAACCTGATGAGTGGATAAAAGATAGTGGATGCTCACGACACATGACAGGCAACAAAAGCCTCTTCTCAACATACCAAGAGTATGACGGAGGTAATGTCACTTTTGGTAGCAATCTCAAAAGCAAAATCATTGGCAAAGGTATGATCGATCATAACTCCCTAACTATTGAAAATGTTGCTCATGTCGATAGGTTAGGATTTAATCTACTTAGTATTAGCCAATTATGTGATAAAAAGTATAAAATACTATTTGAAGAAAATGGTAGTAAAATACTAAAAGATGGTATCACCATAGCTAAAGGAGTTAGGAAAAATAATATATACGTCATGAAAATAGATAAAACATCTAATGACAAACTTTGTCTAACAACTTTAGATGATATCTCAACTATGTGGCATAGACGTTTAGGTCACGCTAATATGAGACTTATACAAAACCTATCTTCAAAAGAGCTAGTTAGGAATTTACCAAAACTAAAATATGACCAACATTTTTGCGACGCTTGCAAAATTGGTAAACAAACCCATAATAGTCATAAGGCTAAAAACATGGTGTCCACATCTAAGTGTCTAGAACTTTCGCATATGGACTTGTTTGGTCCATCCGCTATAAGAAGCTATGGAAGCAACTTATACACTTTGGTCATAGTAGATGATTACTCAAGGTTTACTTGGACGTTATTTTTGAAAACCAAAAATGAAGCTTTTGATAAATTTGAAATTCTTAGCAAGAAAATTCAAAATCAACTAGGTGTTAAAACTATGTCGATCCGAACGGATCATGGTCGTGAATTTGACAATGAAACAAAATTTGGAAACTTTTGTGATGCAAATGGTATAACACACAACTTCTCGGCTCCTCAAACACCTCAATCAAATGGAGTTGTAGAACGTAAAAATAGAACCATTCAAGAAATGAGTAGAACAATGCTTAATGAACAAAACATTCCTCAAACGTTTAGGTGTAATGCCGTTGACACTTCTACATACAACTTAAATAGAGTCTTAATACGTCCTTTCTTAAATAAAACACCATATGAGCTATATAAAGGTAAAAAGCCAACTTTATGATATTTTAGAGTATTTGGATGTAAATGTTTCATTCTTAATACTAAAGATTATCTCACCAAGTTTGACCCAAAGTCTTATGAAGGTGTATTTCTTGGTTACTCACAAACTAATAAATCTTACATTGTCTTAAATAAAGAAACAATGAGAGTCGAGGAATCGTTGAACATAAAATTCGACGAAAGTCCACCTCCCTCTAAGACATCACCTTTGGTAGATGATGACTTAGTTGAAAGTCAACTTGTAGAAAGTCAAGAAATAATTGAAAATGACAAGGAAGATGAACCATTAAATAATGAAATTATAAACATCAAAGAATCCAAAAGTCATCCTTTGGAAAAGGTCATAGGACAACTTAATCAAAGAACCTTAAGATCACAAGCCCAAAATCAAAGTAATCATTTTTGTTTTGTATCTACCATTGAACCAAAAAACATAAATGAAGCAATAAAAGATGAATCTTGGGTAATTGCTATGCAAGAAGAGTTAAACCAATTCGTTAAAAATGATGTTTGGAAGTTAGTTCCAAAACCTAAAGATCAAAGGGAAAATGATAAAAAAATGCATCGAACTTGACACTTGTTGTCATTGTGTGTAGTCAACTATTTTTTTTCCATTGTAACACAAACCTTTTGAATTTTTGTCGTTGTATGTAGCCAGTTAGGTGAATTTGTGTTATTGTATGTACCCAGTCAGGCTTAGCGTTACATCGTTAGTCCTTATTTACTAACGGTCGTTAGTAAATAACTTAAAATTTCGTTCTCTTACGTTTTTATTCGTTTTCATCCGTTATTATACGTTTTCGTCCGTTTTTATACTTTTTTGTCCGTTTTATACATTTTGGTCCAATGCTTTCATCCGTTTTTTACATTTTCGTTTGTTTACTTACGTTTTCGTACGTTTTCTTACGTTTTAGTCCGTTATTATACATTTTCGTCCGTTTTTATACTTTTTCGTCCGTTTTATACATTTTGGTCCAATGCTTTCATCCGTTTTTTACATTTTCGTTTGTTTACTTACGTTTTAGTCCGTTATTATACGTTTTCATCCGTTTTTATACGTTTTCGTCTGTTTTCTTACGTTTTCATCCGTTTTTATGCGTTTTGTCCGTTTTTTTACGTTTTCATTCGTATTTATACGTTTTTCATCCGTTTTCTTACGTTTTCAACTGTTTTTATACATTTTCGTCTGTTTTTTTAAAGTTTTCGTTTGTTTTCTAACATTTTCATCTTTTTTTATACGCTTTCGTTGGTTTTCTTACTTTTTCGTTCATTTTCTTACTTTTTCGGACGAAAATGTATAAAACTTAAGAATACGGACAAAAACGTATAAAAATGGATGAAGGTGTAAGAAAACAGATGAAAACTTAAAAAAAAGACGAAAATGTATAAAACAGATAAAAACGGACGAAAGCATATAAAAACAGACGAAAACGTTAGAAAATCGACGAAGACATTTAAAAACTGACGAAAACGTATAAAAACGGACGAAAAAATATAAAACGGATGAAAAACGATTGAAAACGTATAAAAACAGATGAAAACGGATGAAAACTTATAAAAACGGACTAAAACGTATAAAAGCGAATGAAAACATATAAAAGCGGACGAAAACGTAAGAAAACGGACGAGAATGTAAGAAAACAGACGAAAACGTAAAAAACGGGAAAAAGCAACGGACGAAAAAGTATAAAAAACGGACAAAAACGTATAATAACGGATGAAAATGAATAAAAACGTAAGAGAACGAAATTTTAAGTTATTTACTAACGACCGTTAATATAAAAGGACTAACGATGTAACGCTAAGCCTGACTGGGTACATACAATAACACAAATTCACCTAACTGGCTACATACAATGACAAAAATTCAAAAGGTTTGTGTTACAATGAAAAAAAAAAATAGTTGGCTACACACAATGACAACAAGTGTCAAGTTCGATGCATTTTTTTGTCATTTTCCCAAAATCAAACTATAATTGCAACGAAATGGGTTTTTCAAAATAAAATGGATGAAAATGGTGTAGTGTCTAGAAACAAAGCTAGGCTTGTCGCACAAGGTTATAATCAACAAGAGGGGATTGATTATGATGAAACTTATGCACCGGTAGCTAGGCTCGAGTCTATTAGAATCTTACTTGCATATGCATGTGCTTATGACTTTAAATTATTTCAAATGGATGTTAAGAGTGCATTTCTTAATGAGTTTATTAACGAAGAAGTATATGTTGCTCAACCTCCCGGTTTTACCTAATTTGAGAAACCACATCATGTCTTCAAACTCAAGAAAGCATTATACGGTCTTAAGTAAGCACCAAAAGCTTGGTATGATAGACTTAATACTTTTCTTATTGAAAAAAAATACACCATGGAATTAGTAGATAATACTCTTTTTACCAAGAAAAAGGAATCACATATTATCATTGTTCAAATATATGTTGATGACATCATATTCGGATCAACTTGTCAAGAGCTATGTGATGATTTCTCTAAAATCATGCACGATGAGTTTGAGATGAGTATGATGGGTGAATTAAACTTCTTTCTAGGACTTCAAATTAAACAACTAGAAGATGGCATATTCTTTAACCCATCTAAATATATAAAAGATATGCTTAAGAAATTTGGTCTTGAAGACTCAAAACCAACTAAGACACCCATGTCCTCGGACACTAAACTCACCAAGGCTGAGGAAGGTGAATCGGTAGATAACACTAAATATAGAGGAATGATCGGTAGGTTACTCTATCTCACGGCTAGTAGACCCGACATTATGTTTAGTGTTTGTCTATGTGCTCGCTTTCAAGAAAATCCAAAGGTATCACACTTAGAAGCTTTGAAAAGGATATTTAGATACATTAAGGGAACGACATGTTTAGGATTATGGTATCTGCACTTTTGTCTACTCGGATCATGCCGGTGACTATGTCGATAGAAAAAGTACAAGTGGTATTTGCACTTTTGTCGGACATTGTCTCACCTCATGGTTTGCAAAGAAGCAAACGGCTTTAGCTATCTCAACTACTGAAGCCGAGTACGTCTCAGCCGGAAAAGCATGTCAACAAGCTCTTTGGATGAAGCAAGCTCTCGTGGATTACGAAATTCATCTCAACGATATCGTTATATTTTGCGACAACAAAGGAGCTATTGATCTCAGCAAAAATCCCGTCCGACATGCTCGTACGAAGCATATTGAAATCCATCATCACTTTCTTCACGACATTGTACAAAAAAGAAACATCTCAATTGAGAAAGTATCCTCCGAAGACAACATTGCCGACATTTTAACCAAGCCTCTCAAACGATAACCATTTAATCTTCTTAGACTAGGTTTGGGTTTAATGGAACCAAACATGTAGGTAAAACATAGTCTAAACCTTAGAACAAATAAAACAAAACAAATTTGTTTGAAACTGCTACTGTTCCCACGGCACCAAACGACAACAAAGGCGGAACCATTTTTTTGGTTCCGTCTGGTCCGTGGTGACAATAGTAGCAAAAATGCTACCTACAAAACATCTTCTTCCTCATAACCTACTTTACCAAAATGTGTAAACATTAGACCTAACTCATTGTTGACATTTTCTCACCCACTAATCACTGAAGATAACATCATTGTAAGTATCCTAACTACATTTCATCTCTTAATTCTGAGTCTAGGATTCCAATTTATGCACAAAATCATTACATGGGGATTATGTATATTCTTTTACAAAACAAGGATTCAATTGGCAAATTGCTAACTAGTAATTGAAATTAGGTACTACATTGTCACATTGCATAAACAAATCATGTTTCCCACTAATCAAAAGATAATGACTATAAGTTTTTATTCAAATAACCAAACACCCCATGTCAATTTTTTTTGAAAAGCTTCTCACTTGTAGGAAAATAATTTTTCATTATTAATACAAATAGAAACGTTAAATTTTCATCACTTGCATGCTCTTGAATACTAAAGGTATTGCATAACTAATATGCATTCTCGGGTATATTCAAATGAAGCCACATTGTATTAGGAGCGTTTGGGTTATCTCATGCCGTTTGCCAAACACCCCCACTAAAAACCATTTTATGCATAAAATGAGTCGAGATAACCGCAACTCCAAATCGTTTTCATATAGGCACACACTAGAACCAAAACGTTAAGTTTGTTCTCATTTTTAACATGTAAATTCTTGCTCATAGGAGTAACCATGGTAGCCGCAAGATTCTATGACCACAAGGATACTCTCAACTACATTCCCAAACATCACAAAACCAAAGGCCTCTCCAAAGAACACGTCGAAATTTTCAAGAGTCTATAACAAAGGTACTTCCATGAGGGTAGAACCATTCACTCCTCCTTTGTCGATGGAAGCAATCTCCGTTAAGAACTAGACGCCATTCACTTTGATTGTCTCCTTGACATAGATGAACCTATTTGTCCTAGGTTTGTGTTAGAGTTCTATGCTAGTGTCACAGGTTTCATTGATGAGGATCATGAGTTTAGCCTTAGCTTTAGGATCAATCAAAACGACTACACCATCTCCTTAACCCAATTTGCTCAAGTGCTAGGAATTCCCAACCGAGGGACATGTGTCTACTCGTAAAAGTGGTCACTCACTATCCTTGATGCAATCAATGACCGCTCTCTTCCCTACCAAACTCCTTTAGCGGATAAGGACGTCATCTGTGAGCACCTTTTTAATGCAATGGCTGCTCCAACCCGTGTCACCCGAATTTAAGAAATGGGAGGAACTACTTAGAGCCAACGTCATTAGCACCATAGGAAATAGGGACCATATCAACGCTTGCCTTTGTCACATGCTCTACAACTTGTCCACCCGTCAACCATTCAACTTAGCCTACTACATTGCTAGGAGAATGATTGATATCCCAACTCAAGGATCGGTTGCTCTTCCTTACGGGATGCTTCTCACCCGTCTCTATAGAGCCTTTGCACCCATTCCACCAAGCCCAAAAGGGTTGAAGCTTGACTATGAGCTCATCCCTCACATCTTTGTGCCCTTGAGTGACGAGCGAGTGGCTAAGACTAAAGGCAAAAGAGCAAAACCTCCAACTCCATCATCATCATCATCAAATAGCTCCGAGGATGGTCTTCTAAATTCTTGCCTTCCACCTCATGAGTACTATGCGTCTCTCCCCAAGATTGAGAATGAATCGGCGGAGTTCAAGCAAACCAAGGGGATGTTCAAGTGCCTTGGTAGGATGATGAACAAGATTTACAAGAAGTTGGACAAGTGAAGTTCTTTTTAAGGAGTGTTTGGAACAAGATAATAACTTTGATGTATGATACAGTTTGGTTGTTTTTAATTTGTAGGATGATAATATAACTTAAAACAATGATGTATGCTAACAATTTCATGTAGGGGGATAACACAAGTGTGTTATCAAATTTTACCCATTTTCACTTTTATGTGAAAATCGTTAGCCCTTGGTCAAAGTCTATGCTCCACTATGTTTGTATATATGTTATTTACTTTTCCTAACTAAAAATGATTAATGTCACATGTTTTGAGCAAAATTTCAGGTTTCGAAAAAGTCCACGACACCTAAAAAACTGCTCTGTCTTGATTTCTGGTGTCCACGGATCAGACGGCACCAAATTTATGGTACCGTCTGTTATAGATTTTGGTACCGCCGTACCTGTACACGCAGACCAGGCGGCACCCTTTAAAGGGTTCCGCCTGTGTATTTTTTTTGGTGCCGTGGATCCTACAGGTAATTTTCTAAATTTCGCTTATTTTGACATTCCAAATTACCATACATTGCTTCTAAGTTAATCTTAACTAGTTATTGCCCATATTAGAACTAGTATAACACACTTAGGCACATAGGATATCCATTTCCCACCAAAATTCAAAAATTTCAAAAATCCACCCAAGGAGCCCTTTTGCATAAAGGAAGGAACCAAAAATTTGGTTCCTTGCAATCCGTGGGTAATCTGATTGCTAGGATCTCATAATCATTAGAACACATTTATTGCAAATCTTTGTCTCTTCACTCCATCCTTCTTGTATGGATTGACTTGGGTGATATGACTAGCATTAAACCCACCTCAAAATCATTAGGAACCTCATCTATTCTATGGTTTAACATCAAATCAAACACATTTCTCCATTATTTTCCATTCCTATAAATTAAGATCCTTTTACCATGATCATCCTCACACCTTCACAATTCTCGTCATCTACTAGCAAAAGCTTACGTCAAAATGCCTAAGTCTTCACCATCAACAAAACCTTGCAAAAGAACCGCTAGAATGAGCGTAAGACCTTGTTGTTTTGTCAATATAAGCTCTTCTTCCGAGTCCTCTCCATTAACCATCTCATCTCCCATTAAAGATGACACCACTCTTACTTTGGCTACTCCTACACCACCTCCACAATCACCTATCACTATCACTACTCCACCACCAACAAAGACTCCTAACTCACCACCACCGGCTCCTATCCAAACATCAAAATCACCATCACCTCCAAAATATCCAACACTCATCCCACTAGAGTTATTCTCTACACCACCTACATCTCCAAATCCATTTTTGGAAGACTTGGAGGACTTGCCTCCTAGGCCTAATCATCCACCACCACTACCATATTTTGGTACTATTGAGCAAATAGCTCACGAGTCTCCACGTCCATCATTCGACCCAAACGCCCTGTTAGGGCCAAGACCTCTTCTTTTTCATCCCATCCATAAGGAAATCCATGGTCCTTTGTATGGGGATCAACCACTTCCTACATCAATGTCTCCTCACATATAGGACATTGAGGAATACATGTTGGAAGATCACCCCACCAAAGAAGAGATTCAAGCCGAACTCCATCATCTCCACCAATTTTCAATTATGGTGGATTCTCATCTAAGTGATGCTATGCAAATGAAAAGTGCTTTGCTAGCCTCCATAATCACCACTCCAAACACCAACACCAACACCTCCACCATTCCACCAAAACAAAACCATGAACCATACTACCCTCCTAGGCATGGTTGCTCCAATTGTGAGCAAACCGCCTAAATAACCGAAAGGACACGGGTGGTGGTCCATGAGCTTCAAGAGGAAATGAGGTTTATCCTCAATCACATCCTAGAGCGCCTCAATGCTCTTGCTCATCCACCACCTCAATAGGAGGGTCCTAGATTATTCTCTTTAAGCATTTTTTTTATTTTCTAGGATTTTTCTTGTATTTTTTTTTAATTTCTAGGATAATTTCTTTTTTAGGATTTTATCATTGTACTAAACACTTCATTGTGTTCCCTTTTCATGATTCTTAAATCATGAAAATTTTTAACAAATGAATGGTGTTTCTTATATTGTTGTTGCTTGTTACATGGTGTTTGGAAATGCTTGTGATGATGCTTATAACTAACATTTTTTTGTAGCTTTTTCACAATCCATGTATCTTTCTCTTGGCACCCAATTTAGGGGGAGCGTTGGTCAAGGGGGAGATAATGGCTCGGGTCATTACACATTCCGCCTCGCATCTTCTTTTTGTTGAGACAAAAAGGGGGAGAAATATATAGAACTTGGTTATATTTGACTTTCTAAAAAAATCAACTGCATACTATGACTTTCTGAAAAAGTCAACATCATGCTTCATTGGTTATATTTGACTTTATGAAAAAGTCAACTGCACACTTTGACTTTCTGAAAAAGTCAACATCATGCTTTAACTAGTGAAGACTTTGACTTTCTGAAAAGTCAACATCATGTCTAAATTGGACATATTTGCATTATCATTTTTATCTTTCAAGTTCTAAAACTAATATTTTTATAACTCTTGTACAATCTTTACATCTTTTATAAAAATAAAATTTATGTTTTGTCCTCAACAAAAAGCAAGATTGTTAATACAAATATCGTCACTAAACGTTATTTATATTTTTGATCTTTACCTAAGTTTTGTTAACGACAAAAGTAAATTTAATTTTTATAAAGCTTAAAGCTTGTCAAGTTTAATAGATATTAAAACAAGCTTTTTCAAATAATATCTTCATCACTCAAGCATTTACATTGTGATTAATCATATCTTGATATGACTCTAAACCATAATGCATGATAGTAGTTTTTAGTTCAAGAATGTTTTGGTTTCTTAAAAACTAAACATTACATATTTCTAAAAATAGAAAAACAAACAAATGACATCATGTAGTGCATCATTGAAATCCTTAGAAGATTTCACTTGATTCTTTATGTATATTTAGACTCTACATATCTTACACAATCTTGGATAGATATGGTTGACTTTGGTAAGATTTTGAGATCTTGTTGTCAGACCTCGGCGGCACCAAAATAATACACGGGTGGAACCCTTTTAATGGTTCCGTGGTCCGTGGTGCTTGCTGATGTTTTTGGCTATAAATAGCAAAGCCAAACCAAGTTGTTTTTCATCCCTTTCGATCATATTCTCATACATTCCTTCTCTCTAACATTTCTAACTCAGTTTCATATCATATTAGTGATCTCTTTTGTAGCAAAGAAGATCAAGATACATTCAAGCTTCAACAAGAAGTTGGAAGTCTTGTTTGTTTGTTGTTGTATGATCTTGTGTTGATTCATACATCATTGTTGTATCAAACCATCATAATCTTGTGAGTGTGAGTGGTTAGTATTTTAGTCCTTAAAATACATTGTGTGTGGGAGTGGTTGTACCCTTGAAAAGAACTCGACATCTAGCTTAGTTTCGGAAATAGTGTGGAAGCGAAGTGTAAAGGTTTCTCCGCCGGTGAAAGGAGCTTGTTGACTAGTGAAGTTAAACTCTCGAGTGAGAGACTCGGGGAGTGGAGTAGGGCAAGGAAAAAGAGTCCCTATAGACCGAACCACTTTAAACAACTTGTTGTTGTTTGATTGTTTCTTTCCTTATCTACTCTTTACATATTATTGATTAATATTCACTAACATATCTAAGATAAATATCAATTGATCTTTCAATAAGTTTCGAAACGAAGTTTTTAATCAGTAAACTATTCAACCCCCCTTATAGTTTTCCACACACCCCATACCAGCCTTTGTATAATACTCCATATAGAGCTAGTAACAGTTTTATTAGATATAAAGGATATCACACTTGCCCACTCATTAGGTACACCATCCAGCTTGGCCATAGGTTTCAGTCTCTCCCACAGATTCTTAGCATAGGAACAAGAGAAAAAGAGATGACTATGAGACTCATTCTCCTAGTTACACAAATGACATGTCATACTCTGCACATCAAACCACTTGGATATCCTATCTAGAGTCTTTAACCTTCCCTTAATAGCAACCCAGAAGATGAATGCATGTCTTGGTATACATTGGTTAAACCAGACATGCTTATACCAAATCACTTTAGGTCCCTTAACACAAACTGCATCCTATATTTCTTTAACAGAAAAATCCTTCACAGCACCCACTTTATTAACCCAAACAGTCCTAGCTTCAACTTCAGGATCTAAATTAGGCACGGGAACATTAGTGACCTCCCCAAACCTATCCTCCCATTCAATAGGCCAAACCCATTCTCTATTCTGAATCATGTCTACAACTCTACCTTTCAGATTCATATTAGCCTGTTCTAAAGTTCAATGGTTGATCAACTTACTCAATGGACCATTAGAGTGCCATTTATCAAACCATACATTGCATTCTTTACCATTTCCAATTTTAACCTGAACAAAGTCCTTAATTTTATCCCTTAAGTCCAACAATTGTTTCCAAGCCCAAGAATAACCCCTTTTTAACTCAATATCCCACATACTCCTACCCTTCAACCAATAAATATTCACCCATTTCACCCAAATAGAATCCTTCCTACTGAAAATGTTCCAAACATGCTTGGCCATAAGGGTCTCATTCCAAAGCTTAACAGATTTCAATCCCAAACCCCTCTGATCCGTAGGTTTACACACATCTTTCCAAGGTACACTAGCCATACCCCTAATAGACTCACCCCTAGTCCACATGAATTTCTTAAACAATTTATCAATTTGATTACATATGCTAGCAGGCAACATAAAGAGAGATGACCAGTAAACTTGTAATGAATATAATATAGAAGAGATGAGTTGTAACCTGCTAGCGAAAGAAATATCTGTTGGGTTCACTAAATACCCAAACCCCTTAATCTAGGATTTGAATAGAAAATAACCTAAGTGCTTAGACCGTTAAACACTAACAGGTCACTGAGTGCATAGTCTCTCAGTGAGCCATCTTCAGGACGCTCAGTAAGGGACATAGAAGAAGTCTCTCCACTCAGTAAGGCGTAAATTAAAGGGTGAAGACTGAGTCAAGAAGAAGATGGTGGATTCAGTAAGTAATGACAATAACTTACTGAATCCCTCAAACTTCTCTCCAACTACAAACACTGAAGACAAACTGAAACTGAAGACTGAAGACTATGAAGACTAAAGAATGGGCGGGACAAAACGGTTATGCTTGAAGCGATAAAGACGGAGTACTTATCTTCAAGAATTCAACCTTCCCTAAAATGCTCAACATCAGTACTGACATAAAGAAAGTGACTTGGTCCCTTTACCTAATATAGTCTTTGTAAACAGAGACAAAATACATCAGTATTTTTTCTTCTGCAATACTGTCAGTTTGTCACTTAGGAAAGAGTTAAATCTCATACTTGTATAAATAGCATAAGAGATGGAGTGAAAGGTTAAGCTTGTGAATTGTAAAAACACACACACACGCAAGCCATCTTTCACTCCTCCAAATACAACTTAATCCCTGAGATAGCTCAGTGGTTACTTGTAGTTATGCTCAGACATAGCCTGAGCTTAGAGAGGAGTTGCAAACACTTTGTCATTTCAATCCCTAGTACTGTTCCGCAAGTACTAGGGTAACATATTCTTCTGATTCATTTATAATAAGAATATGACGTTGAAAATTACTCTTGTGTTTTATTTATATCCTTTCAGTCATTGATTCACTATTAGTCTTGTTTACTTTACTTAAACTGTTTTTATACTATAGTGAATAGGGAACAACAAGTGGTATCAGAGAAAGGCTGGTTATAAAACTGTTTTTAAGCCCCTCTAAACGTTTTTAAATCAGGATCCTAAAATGGCTGAAATTGATGTACCCCAACTAGTCGATAAAAAGGGTGGAGCTTATTCAGCTATTGCCCCAGACTTGAAGTTGGTAAATTCAACTAATGGAAAAAGCGTATGCTTTGCTATTTGATTGGGATGGAACCTTATTATATCAAGTGTATAAATGAAGGTCCATTTATCCCAAAGACTGCTGAATGTTTGCTTAAACCTGAAGCTCAGTGGACTCAGGATGAGAGAAGAGTGGTCAACCAGGACCAAAGGCTCAAAAGTATCATAATATCTTGTCTTCCTAACGATATTATGGAGTCAGTTATAAGCTGTAGTACGGCCAAACAAACCTGGGATGACCTGGTTCATAGTCATGAAGGTCCTTCTGATACTAAGGAAAATAGGATTATGGACCTGAAACTTGAGTATAATACCTTCAGGGCTAAGGACTCGGAAACTCTGTCTCAAACTTACACCCATTACAAAACTCTTTTAAATGAACTGTCAAATGATGGTGTTAAGTTGTCCAAACATGAAATCAATGTTGGCTTTGTCAATAGTCTCCCTGAGAAGTGGTTGAATTTCTCTCAGGGACTTAGGAATGCTAATCATATCCAGAATCTTGAGCGTCCTGAAATTTATGGGAAATTTGTCTATGAGGAAAACCTCATCAACAGACGATACCCTGACTTAAAGAAGTCTCAGGAAGTCAAGAAGTCCCTGAACACCACCTCATCACCTATATCAACTGCTTTCTATTCTAACAATGTTGTTCAAGATTTTCAGGAAAATTCAGATGATGAGCCTGATGAGAGATCAAGTGAGGAGTAACTAAATGACCTGAACACTGAATTTCAGGAAAGGGCACTCCTTGCTAACTCTCGAAGGTTTATAAAAAGAAACAAAGGTTTTTCAAATGCTAAAGAAAATGAGGACACTGAATGCTTTAAGTGTCACAAAAGAGGTCATTTTGCAAAAGACTGTTTTTCAAAAACAATTTCTGAACCCTCTTATAAACCATCAGGGTCAAATCAGTCGTCAGGTTTTGGCAAATTCAACCAAAAATCTATCAGTATAATCAAAACTTTCAAAACAAATCTGATCAAAACAAAACTGTTGATTTTGAAGCTAAGTATAAGAAAGTCAAAGCTAAGCTCGCATTACTAGAGGCCAGTCCCTCAGAAACAACAAAAAGTGTTCAATCTGTGCAGGGTAAAAACAAAGGCCTTGTTGCTGAAACCTTCGACTGGGATGAAGAGCCAGTGTCATCAGATGATGAAATGGTGCATGTTAGTGCACTGATGGCCCTCTCAGAAGAGGACAAGCTAGCTGTTGGAAAGAATCATGCCAGGAATGGAGAATGGGTCAATATCACAATGAAGAGGTAAATATTTTACTTTCTATAGATGATGACTCTGATTGGCAGTTTTACATGAATTATCTTAATGTTGACCTTAAGTTCGTTGAAGAGCAAAGACTGAATCTTTTTTCAAAATACAACAAGCTAAGTTTTGAATTAAACAAGTGTAGGGATGAACTGCCTCTTTTAAAACAAGCTAAGCTTGAGGCTGTCACTTTGCAAATTCAAAACACTGAACTAGTTAAAAGAAATCAGGCTCTTCAAGACGAACTCAAAAAGGTTCAAGATATTCTTGATAGTTGGACTGCTAAGAATCCCAGGGTCTTTGATGCTGTGGGAGCCCCCAGTAGCAAGAAGAGAGTCTTAGGTGAAGATCATCTTCCTGACTCTCTCAACAAAGACCAGGGTCCTAAGCCATTTGTGTCTGGTGGTATGATTACCAGTATGTTGACTAGTCCCAAGCCCAGTGATTGGATTGATCGGGTTAATCCTGATAGTAAGCTTCCTAATTTCGATTCTGGAAGAATTCTAGAGCCTGAGAGTCAAGCTCTTAAGAGCATGCTTGGACTCCCTGATGTGCCCAATAGTACTGAACACATTGAGTCTGAAGTAGAGTCTAATGCAACGCTTCCACCCCTGGAACCTCTTCAGGGTGCTGCACCAAGCTCTGAGCTTACTCCAATGAAATTCAATCCTCATTCACCAAAAGAAAGGTCTGGACTTGGTAGAACCATCCTAAAAAGGCCAACAAAACCAACTCAACAAGAGTTTACTCCTACTGAGACTTCCACATCCTTGACTCCTACTGAAGCTGACCAAATTCAGCAACTGACTGAACTTGTGAGGAAGCTAACTGAAAAGATGGAATCCATTGAAAAAGTCCCTAAATCAATCAAGGAGACAAAGTCAGCTTCCTCTAGTTCCTCAAAGTCCAAGTCAAACCCCAAATCCAAGCAGAAGTGTGATCTATGCCACTATACCAGTCATACCACTGACAACTGTTATAGAATCCTTTTTTGTATGATCTGCAAAAAGGATGATCACAGAACTTCTGATCACTTACAATAGGTAAGTTCACTCAGTGAAGCAAACTATACCAAAGTTGGTCATCAATATGCTTCAACCTCCAAGTCTGCTCAAAAATTTAGAGCAAAACCCTTTCCTCCTTGTCCACACTGTGGGTTTAATGATCATCACCCTGATGATTATCTTATGAACACATGTTGTGATATTTGTGGAAATCCGGTTCATAAGACATCCCAGCATGATAGTGTCATCCATGCAAGGAGAAGTTCCAAGCAACCCAAAATCACTGAGTCATCCTCAGTCTCTAAATGCAAAACCTATGGTAGCACAATGCACTCAACCACTGACCATGAGTCGATTTCCAAATTCAAAGAGACCTTGAGACCCAAGCCCACCAGTAAGTGGGTCACTAAGAGAAACTAATTCAGTTTACTACTTGTGCTGAGACACGCCAGGGAGCCTATTTGGCATCTAGACAGTGGATGCTCAAGAAGCATGACTGGTGTGAAGGAGTATCTGCACAAGTATGTAAAGGAACCAGGACCCAAGGTAGTATTTGGTGATAAATCATCATGTCCCACTGAAGGTTATGGTTCAGTAAACTGCAATGGAATAGTTTTCTCTAGAATAGCTTATGTCAATGGTCTCAAATACAATCTCATCAGTGTCAGTCAACTATGTGATGCTAAGTACATTGTGCAATTCAATGAAAAACAAGGTACCATTTTCAATGCCAACAAAGAGGTTGTTTTGATTGCTCCTAGAAGAGATGATGTTTATGTCTTAGACATGTCTACTCTTTCTCAAGATGGAACCTGTCTCTTTGCCAAAGCCAGTGAAACTATCAACTGGTTGTTGCATAAGAGACTCTCTCACTTAAACTTCAAAAACATCAACAACCTGGCAAAACAAAACAAGGTCCTTGGCTTACCATCACTGGTTTTTGCAAAAGATAAACCATGCTCAGCCTGTGAAAAAGGCAAACATCAAAGAGCATCTTTCAAAACAAAACAAAATTTCTCCATCAAAAGCTGCCTTCACCTCTTGCATATGGATCTCTTTGGACCAGTCAGTCCTAGATCAATCCAGCATGAGAAGTATACACTTATCATTGTTGACGAGTTTTCAAGATACACTTGGGTATACTTTCTTTAAAAAAAGAGGCAGGCAGCTGACACAATAATGTCATACATCAGGAACATTGAAAACCAGAATGACATTACTATTAAACAAATCAGGACTGACAATGGTACTGAGTTCAGAAATGATGAGCTTGAGAGTTTCTGTGATGAAAAGGGAATCTTCCAAAACTTTTCATCTCCTTACACCCCTGAACAAAATTGGGTGGCTGAAAGGAAAAACAGAACTCTCATTGAGGCTGCAAGAACCATGTTAAATGGCTCAGCTCTCTCAAAGCATTTATGGACTGAAGGAGTTAAAACATCCTGTTACACTCAAAACAGGTCAATCATTGTCAAAAGACATAACAAAACCCTATATGAGATATTCAAAGGTAGACTTCCTGACATCAGCTACTTTCATGTGTTTGGATGTACTGTGTTTATTCATAACCACAAGGATCATCTAGGCAAATTTGATGTTAAGGCTGATGATGGATACTTTCTAGGTTACTCACTGATCTCCAAAGCCTTCAGGGTATTTAACACAAGGAGACAACAAGTTGAGGAAATCTTTCATGTCACCTTTGATGAGAGTTCAAAAAGCATCAGGTTTACCAACACCTCAGTGGAGGAAATAGGAATTGATAACTCATCACGATATCCTCCAGATGAGTATAACACTGAAATCAATTCCTCATACCAAGCTGTTGCTGACATCTCATATTATGTCTTACCTCACAACCTATCACAACCAACTGTCAGTGAATTCATTGATAATCAATCAGTCCCTGCTGGGATAGGCAACACTGATCCAAATGATCAGGAACCTGTGATTCATGAAACCCAACCTAAACAAGACATCTCAACAGATGTTCCTAATGATTCTGTGGCAAATGCACCAGAACTCACTCCTGAGTCTCCAGTGACCTCCTCAAGTTCAGATCCTAGACCACAAAGTAAGTGGACAAAATCTCAGGACATTGAGCTTGTAAACATCATTGGTGAACCCACTGAGGGCATGCTCACTAGAAGCATGGCTGCTAAGTTAACTGCAGCTTCAGCGAATGAATGTCTATATGCTGATTACCTATCAGATATAGAACCCAAAAGTGTCACTGAGGCTCTAAAACACCCAAGTTGGGTTCAGGCCATGCAAGAAGAACTTCAATAGTTTGATAAAAACAAGGTCATGACCTTGATCAAATGTCCTCAGGATGTCATAGTCATAGGAATGAAGTGGGTTTTTAGAAACAAAACTGATGAAAACAACACTGTCATTAAAAACAAAGCCAGACTTGTAGCCAAAGGTTACAGTCAACAATAAGGCATTGACTATGATGAGACATTTGCTCATGTTGCAAGAATGGAAGCCATCAGGATCTTCCTTACATTTTCTACCTACATGAACTTCAAAGTGTACCAGATGGATGTAAAAAGTGCATTCCTGAATGGTGAACTCAAGGAAGATGTGTACGTTCAGCAACCTCCTGGCTTTGAGAGTAGTGAATTTCCTGACTATGTCTGCAAGCTTGATAAAGCCCTTTATGGACTGAAACAAGCTCCCAGAGCATGGTATGCAACTCTCTCAACCTTCCTAATCCAAAACAAGTTTGTCAGAGGAAAGATAGACAACACATTGTTTATCTACAGGACAAAACAAGATATGATACTAGTCCAAGTATATGTTGATGACATCATCTTTGGCTCAACAAACTACACTCTTTGCAAACAGTTTGAAAAACTGATGACAAAGAAGTTTGAAATGAGCATGATGGGTGAACTCACATACTTCCTTGGACTACAAATCAGGAAACTGATAAAGGAATCTCCATCAGTCAAGAGAAATACACAAGAAATCTCTTGAAGAAATATGAGATATCTGACTGTGCCTCAGTGAAGACACCAATGGTCCCTCCTAACAACCTTGGACCTGATCTCACTGGCAAGTCAGTCAATCAAACCCATTTCAGAGGGATTGTTGGCTCACTGATGTATCTAACTGCTTCCAGACCAGACATAGAATTCTTAGTCTGTCTAATTGCAAGATATCAGTCCAATCCCAAAGAATCCCACCTCACAGCAGCCAAAAGAATACTCAGGTTCCTGATGAGAACCCCAAGCCTTGGACTCTATTATCCAAAGTGCTCAGGGTTTGATCTCAAAGGTTAATCTGATTCTGATTATGCTGGCTGCAACATGGACAGAAAAAGTACCTCAGGGTCCTGTCAATTTCTTGGAGGAAAACTGGTTTGTTGGAGTGCTAAAAAGCAACAATCAGTGGCTATGTCTTCAGCTGAAGCTGAGTATGTGGCTGCTGCAGGATGTTGTGCCAATGTTTTATGGATTAAAAGTCAACTCAGTGACTATGACATCCATTACAAAATGGTACCCATCTTCTGTGACAACACCAGTGCAATTGCAATCTCTAACAACCCCATCCTTCATCAAACAACCAAACACATTGATATCAGATATCACTTCATCGGGGACCACATAATGAAAGGAGATATAAAACTCCATTTCATCCCCACTGAATATCAACTGGCTGATATCTTCACCAAACCCTTGGATGAACCTACCTTCAGGAGACTGAAAGCTGAATTGGGAATGCTTGACATTGAAAGTCAGGCATCTGAAAACCAATCTCAATAAGTTCTCTGAAATGTTTCCTCCTCCCTGAACAAAACCCACAATACAACCTCTCACTGAATCAGTAAGACTTATTCAGGGACCCTGACAGTTAATATTGAGCATTGATTGAGTAACTAAATGATACAAGTATCAGTTACTTAAATGTCCTAGGTTGGTAACTATGCCAATTTAATATAGGAATATATGTCTCATTCTCTTACTGTCAACCATATCAAGGGTCCCTCACAAACTTACCTCATCCCCACTTGGCATTAAATGCCTCCTCTCACATAAAATATCTTAGTGATATTTTATTACTGCAAAAGTGCACTTTTACTGTGCACTGCAACTGTCCCCTTGAAAAACGGGATTTTACTGCGGGTAGTAGAGGGTGGCATTAAATGTGGAAATTCAAAACGTTTTCAAAAACCGACTTTAAAAATCCACATGTTTGCAAAAACAACCCCTCTCAACACCCTATAAATACCCCTCATAAAATCCTTATAACACACATAAAATATTTATGTAAACAAAACTCTGTCAAAATCTCTTTTCAAACCCAGAAATCATTGTGTTCTTCAAATATTTTCTGAAAAATCTTCTTTGTAAACCTTTACAAAAGTTTTTCATCACAACTTAAGAGATTCAAAACTTTTGGTTGTTCTTGTCAAGTTATTCTTCTCAAAACCCTAAAACCTTTTTAATGGAAATGGCAAGAACACATTCTCTTCAGTTTGCATCACAGTGGGTAGGGGATCTCAGTAACGTTGAATTTAAAACAAACAATGTCATAGGCAATTTTGAATACCCACAAAATGTCCCAGCCTATAAGGACATAATGAAATTTTTGTTCAACTGCCCACTGAAAACGGCCTTTGTTCAGTGTCCCTCAATACTGTACCAAAACCTCCTCAGGGAGTTTTGGGCAACATCCAAGGCCTTTGACCCGACACCCTCCACTGATGAGAATAACCTTAGACCACTCAGGGAATATCTCATCAGGTTCAGTTTTAATGGGGGGAAACAATTCACCTTGGATTATAAAACGTTTTGCACTTCAACAGGGTTAGATTATAACAAAGGAGTTTATGTCGCCCATCCTGAACCCTCCACAGTGAAGGTTGGGTTAAAACAAATCGTTTTAGATCCAACTTTTTTTGACAAGACCCTAGTTACTAAAAGTTCATTTCCCGTGGCTTGGAGGATCCTAGTCACTTTTGTGATTCAGGTCCTCGGCGGGAACCACTCATCCACTGAACAAGTTAACTCTATTCAGTTGATGATGGCATACTGCTTGATGAATGGGGTCACTGTCGACATAGGGGAGATCATTTACAGTGATCTCGTAACCAAGCTACAGAGCAAAACTAGGACGAAATACGTTTCGTATCCTAGGTTTGTCTCTTGTGCTTTGCAAGTGTTACTGGGTTCAAATTATCCTCAGGAAGAAAAATTTGGTGCTTTACCTGGCATCCTGAGCCAATCAAACTTTCAAAAGGACCCATCCCTTGTCACAAATATTGAATTGACGGCCCATATGGTTGCTGTAAACAACCAGAGGGAATCAGTGTCTCCTAACCCTGCTCCTAAAAAGAGAAAGGGGAAGTCTCAGATTGGGACTAAGACCAAACCCAAGTCTCAGGGCCCTGAGGCTTCAGCAGCACTGGCCAAAAGGAAAAGAAAACCCAAGACTGATTTGCCACCCACTGGAGACCAAGCGACATCCACCCAAAGGGACAACGAAGGACACTGATAAATCACAATCAGTGCCCTTGGTCCAAACTACTACTCCCCAAGATCCAGAGGAAAACAAACAACCCGCTGGTAGGGGAGCGCCTTCCACAACGCCCAGTGATGACATTAGCAAATCAAAGCCTTTGTCTGAGGGCACACTGAATGATCCCAAAGACTCAGAGGGAACTAAACAACCCGCTGATAGGAATATCACCTTCACTGACTCTGCTAAAGGCACTGGGAAAAACCCATCAGTGTCTCAGGGGTCTCAGGGGGACAAAGACTCGGAGGGAAAGGAACAACCCGCCGATACGGAACCCAAAACCAATCGTGACTCCAGAGACGAAACTGGGAAAATCCCACCAGTGTCTGAGGGGTCAACGGGGGACAAAGACTCAGAGGGATTAATACCACCCGCTGATATAGAACCCATCACCAACCCCTTGTTGACTGTTGCTGATGTTATTGGGATACTATTTTCTGAAGATGAACTTGCTGACAGTGATGATGAAATTTTATCAGCAGGGGAAGAAGTGGACGCTGAGGTTCAAATTGAACAAAGACCTCAGCCTGATCCATAGGAGCATACTGAATCACCATTCCAGCTTGACAATGATGACTCCTCTTCCTCTACTGATGAATTCAAAAGATTTGATATTGTTCTTCCACTCACAGAGAGGCAGCTTGTTCAGTGGATCACCAAAGCTTCAAGGAAGCTATACTCCGGGGTCACTGAAACATTGTGGGAACAACACACTGAGGCTGGTGCTAGTTATGCAGATCTGAAAGCTGAGGTACAAGCTTTTGATGAAAACGTTCATGAGCACAGGGATCTGATGTATGACACCCTTCACAGACTGGATGACAACTTGGCCAACTTTATCAGGCACCTTCAGGGTGTAGGAACAAAGATAGATGAAATCAGGGAATTTGTCAAAGAAGATCAAGCGCTCAACTCTAAAGTGCTGAAGGCTACTGAGGCTTACTTGAAACAATCCTCCAGCCTCACTGAACTGATCAAAATGCTCAAGTCTGCAAATGTTCAGGGTCTTTAATCTTCAGTCCAGTCTTTTCAAACTACATTGGGCTCTGTGAATACTCGCGTGGCAACTTTGGCTCAAGCATCTTCTTCCTTGGCCTGGAATCTCGGACCCAGAATGACTGCTTTGGAAGTATCTCAGGAAAATTTGGAAACAAAAGTCACTGGTATTCAAACAGACACTTCAGATATCAAGGCCATGCTCACTGAAATCTATCAGGCTTTCAAGGGTCAAGCAGATCCGTCCCCCTCAGCACCCACACCAACTCTTGCCCTCACTGATGCTCCGGCAATAGTTGAGGGGGAGAATACTGCTGAAGAAACTCCTCTTCACACTGAGGGGGAGCCAACACCACCAGCATCTGAAGCTGTACCAATCTCATCACCACCAGTCCCAGCAGTACCAATCTCATCAGTACCACCAACATCTTCAACAACAACAACATTGACAGTAATCACACCAATAACAACAACAACACCGCCCCTGGTAGCAACATCATCTTCCTCAGGCCAGGACAAAGGAAAAGGCATAATGAAGACACCACCTGAGCCTGAGAAGATACCCTTTAAGATCGGCAACACTGAGTATCTGCTCACACCACAACACCTAAGTTCATACCTTGCTAAGGAGGAAAGGAGAAAGAAACTTGCTGAAGAGGAAAGAAAGAGCAGAGAAGCACTGGTATAAGTAGTTGCTGAGGAAGCTGAAAATATTGGAATAGATGCTAAGAAGCTTGAAAAGGGTCAGGCCAGACAGAAGTTCAAGGATGCTCAAGCAGCAAAAATGGCTGAAATGAAAAAGCAGTTGGAAGAAAAGAACAAAAGAACTGCAGCCATCAAGAAAGCAAGAATTGACCATTATAATTGGACAATGTCAAGCAGAAGACTGCCTGAGAAGATCACTGATGTCAAAATCATCCTCAGATCCAAACCACTGGCAATGAACGTCTACAGGGGGGATGATAAAAGATATTTTGAAGTTCATGATCCCCTAAAATTCACTGACTTTGGGATCACTGAACTCGATGAACTCGGTCCAATAATAGAAAAGAAGCAAAATGCGGTGGTTAAGGAGCAGATGAAGATGCTCAATAAAAGATATGAAAGACTGAGGGATGCACCAGCACAACTGGGGATTCAGCCTGCCTTAACTGCACCTCAAGGATCTCAACCACAATCATCCACTGGCAAAAGGAAAAGAGTTGAGTTCCAGGGAGCTGCCTGAAGGTTTGAAATTCATGAACTGTCTAGTAATTGAGAAGCCTGAAAGAGGGCTATTCCACATTGATGTCTATGGAAACCCAGCATTTCAAAGATGGAGTGACATTGATCCGGCAGGTGTGGCTGCAATGCTAAGCTACATACCAGTGGCCTCTCAAATTCAGACTCCTGCAAATGTCAGGTTCTGTGCTGACCTAAACGCCAAGATAAGAGAGCACCCTGACAAAGAAACACTCATCATTAAGAAAGTCAAGCTTGAAGCACTGGGAATCCATCTGGACTGACATCACTTTCTTTATCTTTTGTACTAGTGATAGGAACCTTGTAATCTGATCAATAAACGATGTATGTTTTGTTAAAATATTCAGTGTTCCTTATTGTATTCATTAGTACCATTCAGTGTAAGAAGAAGCCATTTGCTCACTTACACTGATCAAACACTTAGGCTATTTGTATATCCAAATAGGGGGAGACTGTTGGGTTCATTAAATACCCAAACCCCTTAATCTAGGATTTGAAGAGAAAATAACCTAAGTGCTTAGACCGTTAAACACTAACAGGTCACTGAGTGCATAGTCTCTCAGTGAGCCATCTTCAGGACGCTCAGTAAGAGACATAGAAGAAGTCTCTCCACTCAGTAAGGCGGAACTTAAAGGGTGAAGACTGAGTCAAGAAGAAGATGGTGGATTCAGTAAGTAATGACAATAACTTACTGAATCCCTCAAACTTCTCTCCAACTACAAACACTGAAGACAAACTGAAACTGAAGACTGAAGACTATGAAGACTGAAGAATGGGAGGGACAAAACGGTTATGCTTGAAGTGATAAAGACGGAGTACTTATCTTCAAGAAGTCAACCTTCCCTAAAAGGCTCAACATCAGTACTGATATGAAGAAAGTGACTTGGTCCCTTTACCTAATATAGTCTTTGTAAACAGAGACAAAATACATCAGTATTTTGTCTTCTGCAATATTGTCAGTTTATCACTTAGGAAAGAGTTAAATCTCATACTTGTATAAATAGCATAAGAGATGGAGTGAAAGGTTAAGCTTGTGAATTGTAAAAACACACACACACACGCAAGCCATCTTTCACTTCTCCAAATACAACTTAATCCCTGAAATAGCTCAGTGGGTACTTGTAGTTGTGCTCAGACATAGCCTGAGCTTAGAGAGGAGTTGCAAACACTTTGTCATTACAATCCCTAGTACTGTTCCGCAAGTACTAGGGTAACGTATTCTTCTGATTCATTTCTAATAAGAATATGACGTTGAAAATTACTCTTGTGTTTTATTTATATCCTTTCAGTCATTGATTCACTATTAGTCTTGTTTACTTTACTTAAACTGTTTTTATACTATAGTGAATAGGGAACAACAAGATCTTTATTTCTCCAATCTCCAATCCTTTTCTTAATAGCTTCAATCAAAGGTTTGCAGTCTTTATCAGCAAGTCTTTTCGACACCAATGGGACCCCCCAAATATTTAATTGGAAGACTCGCTTCATTAAACGGCATCACAAGCTTAGTATTTTCAATCACCGTATCAGAAACATTACCAAAAAAAGCTTCACTCTTAGTCATACTTGGATGTAGACCAGAACTTAAACAAAATTCATCCAATCGCCTTCTTAGTACAGACGCAGATATCAAATCCCCATGGCAGAGCATTAACAAATCATCCGCAAAACACAAGCTAGTTATTTTGAGCTCCTTACATCCCCAATGGTATTTAAAATCTTCCTCAATCTTCACATTCCTTTGCACCATTAAATTCAAGAATTCCATCACAAGCGTAAAGAGATAAAAATAGGATCCCCTTGTCTCAAACCTCTACCCGCCTTAAAAAAATCCATGAGGCTCACCATTTATGCACACAGAAAATGAAGCAGTGGTTAAACAAGTCATAATCCAATGAATCATAACTGGATGAAACCCAAACTGCCTTAATATGAATTCTAAAAACTGCCAATTTATTGTATCATAAGCTTTTTGTATATCAATTTTAAAAGAACATCTACTAGATCCCCCTCAAGTGTTCCAATTATAACCCCTCATAAGCTCATGGGTTAACAAAATATTATCACTAATTTGTCTCTCGGGTATAAACGCACTTTGATTCACACCCACAAGCCCATTTAAAACCCCTTTAATCCTATTAGTTATGACTTTACTAATAGTCTTATATATCACATTACAACAACTAAAGAATTAAAGAGATGATGAAAGTCTATAACTTTACTAATGCATGTAGTCTATAACTTTTTTAGGAGTCACCACTTTAGGAATTAAAGAGATGATGGAAGTATTAAGCTCACCAAGAAGTTTACCTATAGCAAAGAATTCTTTAACAGCAGCACATGTGTCATCTCCAACCACACTCCAAGCACTTTTGAAGAACTTGGAAGTATAACCATCTGGACCCGAAGCTTTATTGTCATCAATATCAAACAATGCCACCTTTATCTCTTCATCCGTGACCATGCTAATCAAGTCAGCAGCAACTTCAGGATCAGTTTTGTTGGTAAACAAAGAATCTGGGTCCTCAATTGGGAAGACCTCATCACAAGAACCAAAGAAATTCTCAAAGTGTTTCACAAATATATCCACCATATCATTCCCCTGAACGTGAGTCCCATTATCATCAAAAACCGATTCAATTCTGTTTTTAATAATCCTACCCTTAACCATATTATGGAAGTAAGCACTATTATAGTCCCCCTCCTTAATCCATTCAATCATAGCCTTTTGTTTCATAAGCATTTCCTCATCTAAAACAGCCTGTTTATAAGCATAAGCGTAAACAGCCTCTTCCTCCCTTAAACTATCATTAGATGGGTCATTACTTAAACCCTCTTGTACACTAGCAAGTTCCTCCTTCAATCTCCTAACCTTATCACATACATCTTCATTTTGTTTACTCAGATTTCTCAAATTCTTTTTAAGAAGCTTAAGCCTTTTCGCAAAAATAAACATATCATACCCCTTAACAGGAACCTTCCAATTTTCTCTAACAGTCTTCATAAAACCCTCCTTACTAGTTAGATAATTCATAAATCTAAATGCTTTCTTTTTCTTACCCTTAACCTCAGGAAAAACCAATACAGCAGGGGAGTGATCAGAACTCACAATAGCCATGAAATTTGCAAAACATTCCGGATACTCAATCAAAAATTGAGCATTACCCATAATCCTGTCTAATTTCTTAAGGACACTATCCCTTGGACCCCTTCTTTTCTGAATCCAACTAAAGAATAATCCAGTAATCTTCACATCCTCAAGACTTAAATCATCCACACAGTCCCTAAAGTCCTAGACTCTAAAAGTTTTAACACCTATACTACTAGAATGCTCATTAAAATTCAATATAATGTTATAATCACCAAGCAAGACCCATGAAAACTACCAGCAATACTACCATGCCCTCTAAGGTTATTCCACAACATTCTTCTATCATTAACATTAGTCTCACCATAAATAAAAGAAACATACATCTCTTTGTTATCATTAATTCTTTTAACAAAGAAATGCATAACCTGATCAGATTGAGATAGCAATTGAGCAGAAAAGACATTTTGATTCCAGCCCACAGCTATTCTACACCCCTTTTTACTATCCACAGAATTGGACACCCAACTCCAACTCCCAAAAATATCATTACAGACCCTATTTACATTTTTCATCCTTATTGAGATTCAATCATACCAAACATACTAATATTATTACACCTGTTGGAATCACTCCTAAACCATTATCAAGTGTTAGTAATTAATATGTAATAGTTAGCTTTATTATGGCCTTTATGTTTGTTATTAGCCTTAAGCTTATGTAGAAGGCCCATGAGCTTAGGCCCAAGCCCATATAAGAAAGGATGGAAACTAGGAGTGTTGCCCTAGCTTTCCTCCTATAAATACTCTTGTAAACCCTCATTTGAGGGTTGGTTGTTCAAGTTCTTTTCTTTCACATACATCTACGCATAACCGGTCTTGTATTTCGTGTGTGTGTGCTTGAATCTTGTTCAATCGCCTTATCTCTTTCTATATTACTTGTGTTTGTAAAACTAGTGACCTATCAGTGGTATCAATCGCCTACTAGTTGGGTGAATCGTGTTTGTTTTTGAAGTGGGTTTCGGTCCTACGCCTAAAACGCACCTTGATAATTTGGTTCGCTTAAAAACTTGTTTTTTACACTTTTTAATCCAAGATCCTTGTACTTTCAATGTTTTAAGGTGTTAAAATACTTGTTTTTGGCAAAAAGTTTCAACCTTTACGCGTGGATATACGTTTTTAAGCTTGTTTTTTAACGAGGGTTTCATTCTACGCTTAACTGTTTTAGAGGCTTTGGTTCATCAAGTTTCACACTTTAGTGTATTTTGGTGTTATTGAAGCTATTTTATCACACAAAAACTGGTTTAGAAACACTTTTGGACAGAATCAAAATTTTAAGCATTCCTACGCATAGTAAAACCCTAAAACTACGCGTAAGTGCTTCCTTGGTTTGATCTTCATTTTCCTGGTTTATTCCGTGTTTTCTTACTTGGATAAGTCTGAAAATACGTCGACTTTGGATATCCTTTACACTGTGATAGTGTAAAAGATCATTTGGGCAAAAACCCTAAAATTACGCATAACCATAAGCTTACGCGTAGAAATCCTACGCATAAGATTCACTTTACGCGTAAACCTAGTTCTACGCATAAGGAAATCCTACGCCTAAGTTTCTACGCCTAACTTGTGTCTACGCATAACTTTAGAGTCTTTTCCCTGCTTACGCGTAAGCTAAATCCTACGCGTAACTCCTAATTGTTACGCGTAACTTTGGTGTTTTTACGCATAAGTGCTACTTGGTTCTTGTCTTTTCTACGCCTAAGGACACTTCATCAACAAAGGTTCATTCGACTACAAAGATCCATTTTTACTACACAAGTTTATCAACATGTCTCAACCACCATACTCTAACTATTTCCCTCACACTTATAATCATCAACAACAACAACAATTAACTCCACAACATCAACAATGGAATCAACAACAAGCTATTTATCAACAACAATTTAATCAACAACATAATCCACAAATTGGTGCAATTCCACCACCACAAATGGTTCAAACACCACCAAGCCTTCAAGTTCAACCCTACACAAATGATTTCAATCAACATCCATCAAGGAATACTATGAAGGAACCCACTTGGTTTGCAAAGATGTGTGAAGCTTTAAGCAGCCAACAATCAATTCATGAAGCTGGATCACTTGATAGACCTCCAATGCTCACTCCAGGAAACTACGATCAATGGGTGATAAGGTTCTTTAGGTTTTGTGATCTGAAGAAGCCACACGGAAAGTTATTAAATAAGGTTATCTTGGAAGGTCCATTTGAGATGCCTACTGTCATTGTACCCGGAGATCCAACTGCTGTTCCACCAAGAGATGAACAAACCAACATTGCTACTGTTGCAGATCTAAATGCTACAGAACTTCTACACTATGAAGCTGATGAACTTGCAATGGAATACATCCTCTTAGGATTACCAAACCCAATTCTTCGTAGTGTTGATGCTCAAAAGACTGCACAAAAAATGTGGGATCATATTCGTCTTCTTATGGAAGGATCTGTACTCAATCAGGAGGATTTGGAATCCAAAATTTACTTGGCTTATGAACACTTCATGATTGAACCTGGAGAGACACTAGAGTCCTATCATCATCGATTTTCAGACATCATCAATGATTTGGATAAACACAACATCATCATGCCAAGAATTGCAGTGAATACTAAGTTCCTGAGTAGTCTTGGTCCTGAATGGGAGAAGTATGTCATTTTTCTCCGTCAAGCAAAGAATATGCATCATTCTACTTATGGATTGTTGTACAATTACTTGAAGCCTCATGAAAAGGAAGTTGATCGGGAAAGGATTCTCCGTGCTCAAATTGCTAAACAGTCACATCCGGATAATCAACAACTTGCCTTGTATGCTCAACAGAATTATCCCTCTCAACCAGCAACTCAACCAACTGCTTCAAACACACCTTCACAGCAACAACCTCAAAAAAATCAATTGGTTCCATACAACAACAATGCTCAAGCATATGTCAGTGAAGCGACTGAGGAAATCGATCCGTTCGAAGCATTGCAACAAGGATTTGTGATGATTGCTAATGCTTTTGGCCGTTACACCAACAAATCCAAGAATCGTATTCGTTCCTCATCTAACACACGGACTCAAGCTGTTGTGAACAATGGACGTGTTGAAGTTCAGAATCGTGATTATGGTCGTCAGATGGGCGGTGGTCAAGGGTTTAATGCTGTGGGTAGGAATAACAACAGAGCTCAAGTGGTGGAACAGGGAAATGCTCAACTTTTTCAAAACTCAAGAAAACCGTGAAAAAGGTTTTGAAGCCGCTTTTGCAAAATCTCATCAAAACGAAAAATATTTAGAGAAACAGATGCGTGATCTAGCCGCCTCGAAGAATGCTTTGTTGTCTGAATTAGAACAACTGAAACATGAACATAAAAAGCAAATTAACGCTCTCACCTTGGAAAATCAACAAGATAAGGCTGAGTTGTTAACTTGTCAAAAACAGTTCTCCGCATACAAAAAGCATTCAACGAATCGGGTCGATGACCTTCTTGAAGAAATTATCGGCTTGCAAAACAAACTTAAAGAGTTTAAAACTGTTGTTTACAAACATGGTGAATCAGTAACAGCTATTGAAAAGTTTACCTTAAAACCTAATCCAAAAGGATATGGAAAAAATCTAGCTGATTACAAACCAAAGCTTTCACTAAAAACATTCAAACCAACTCCTGAAGTTTCCAGTGCAGAATACAAAATTGATAATACTGTTATGAGTGTTGTTGAATATCATCGTCAAGAGGAATTAGATGCAGAAGACGAGAGTCGATCAAAATTAAAAAATGTTGTTTACAACAAACCTTTTAATTATAAAAACGCGGTCACTTTCGTCACACCAACGGATTCTTCTAACACACCAAGGGTCATCATCAAAACACCTGAGTCTTCTAATGTTAATCCCAAAACAGATTATGCACAAACTTATGGTCCTTTACCTTCAATTAGTGAAGTAAACTCAAAACCTGAAAATCAAAATATTCTTAGATATTTTGACATTTTCATGGCTGACCTCAAAATTTTACAACATGAGATAGAATATCGTTCTGAAATCAAAATTGAACACTTTCAAACGCCTCTGGCGCGAGAACAAAGAGACATTTTTCAGAAAAATCTTTTACCTAATGTTAAAAACTTGAAAAGTTGTGCATTAGCCTGGGAACGGGATTTTCATAAGGAACTTGGAACTATGAAGGTCGTTTTCGAAAAAACAGAAACATCTATTTCCAATACTAAACGTAAAAAGAAACTTTTGAGAAAAGATGTTGATCGACTCTTGGAAGACCTTATCTGTGCTGATGTCCATAATACTGTATTGTTTCATTCTTTGCCATATGCATCTGATTATATCTCTGCTGATATTGTTGAAAATGTTGTAACTGTTGAGAACACCAATAATGTGCATCAGATCGAGTCTTTAAAAGCTGAAAATAAACGATTACTCAACGAAATTTACAATGCAAAACGTCGTCTTCATTGGTGTGAAAAAGATATTCACAATCATCAACTTAGTTTTCAAAAGAAAATCGCTCAGTTGAGTGCAAAATCTTCTGATCCTAAAATTGAGCAACTGGATGATCAAAACGTGTCTTTGAAAAGTCAAATTTCTAAATATGAACAAGAACTTGTAAAAGTTAAACAGGAATATGGTGTCATATTTGATTTACTCAATAAGACTCGTCATGAAGAATCTAACGAACTTGATCACTATCTTGCTCACACTAGAGAAGTCATGAATTTTGCTGGTAATATTCGTTATGAAAATCAAGATTTGATTCACACTATCTCTAAGTTAAGGGAAATGTTAGGAAAGTATGAACAGCATCCGCCTACCGTGATTAAGAGATTAGCACCAGTCACACTTAGTAATCGTGAACCTAGAATCCCTACTGCCAAATCACAAGTTGCTAATGTGTTTCCCTCTACTGAAACAGGAATAGTTGCGTCTTTTCCAAACGTCCGCACTTCACAGCCTAGGAGCACTCAATCGAAGAATAGGAAGTTGCGACCTAAGAAAAGATCAATAAGGAATGCTAAAGTAGAAGAACACCCTAGGACTCTGAATAAGACTCATGTTGCTTCCACTATAGATGTTGCGTCTGGCAAATGTAATAGAAATAGTGATGTAACGAATGCTAAACCGTTAAGTACTTTTGATATTCAGTCTGATGCACCTTGTGTTATTTGTCGGAAGAGTATGAATTCTGATTGTCATGACAAATGTGTTGCTAAAGCTATAATCTCTCGATTACGGAATCCTAAGAATCGGAATATCTCTAGGCCCACTAATCATTCTAAGTCTGTGCTTGGTAGACCGCTTTCTTTAGATTCTAAGGCAAACTTTGCTGTCACTGTAGCTCCAGTTTCACCTCCTAAGAATGTAGTACCACCTAGTGCATTCACTAAGACTAAAGCAAAGAGTAGTTATAGATGGCAGAAATGGATATATAACACACTAGGATTTAAATGGATGCCTAAAATTGTTAATGTGTGTATGTCTAATATACCTGCTTCGGAACCCTCTAACATTTCGGGTTCCACATCTACTTCTATTCCATCTGTGTCGTCTGTGTATAATGCAGGTGATACAGATCATTCTCTGGATTGTTGATAACGGATGTTCCCGACACATGACAGGCAACCTTAAACTGTTATCAAACTTTATTGCAAAGTTCATTGGCACTGTCAGGTTCGGGAACGATCATTTCGCAGCTATCATGGGCTACGGAGATTATGTCAATGGGAACATCGAAATCAGCAGGGTTTACTATGTGGAAGGCCTCGGTCACAATCTGTTTTCAGTAGGTCAATTTTGTGATGGAGATTTGGAGGTTGCTTTCAGGGAGAAAACTTGTTTCATTCGTGATCTACAAGGAAATGACCTTATGTCTGGCTCGCGTAACTCTAGTCTCTACACTATCTCTATGCAAGACATGGTTGCTTCCTCTCCCATCTGCTTACTTTCAAAGGCAACATCTACAAAATCCTGGCTATGGCACCATCGTCTCTCACATCTAAACTTTCAAACCATCACCAACCTTGCTCGACACAAACTAGTTGAAGGACTCCTATGATTCCGGTATTCAAAAGATCACCTTTGCTCAGCTTGTGAACAAGGGAAAAGCACTCGTGCTCATTTTCCTTCAAAGGTGGAACACAGCTCTCAGCATGTGCTTCACCTTCTCCACATGGATTTGTGTAGCTCAATGCGCGTGCAAACGATCAATGGCAAACGCTACATCTTAGTAATTGTTGATGACTACTCACGATGGACTTGGGTCTACTTTCTTCGAAGCAAAGACCAAGCTCCACAAATGATCATCACCTTTCTCACAAAAATACAGGTTTAGCTCTGCAACACCGTCAGGATAATCAGAACAAACAAAGGAACTGAATTTGTTAACAAAACCCTTCGTGAATTCTATGAGAAAGTGGGAATTCAGCATCAAACATCTATTGCACGTACACCTGAACAAAACGGAGTTGTTGAAAGACGAAACCGAACGTTAGTGGAAGCTGCAAGAACAATGTTAATCAATGCTAAACTTCCAGATTACTTATGGGCAGAAGCTGTATCTATTGCATGCTATACTCAAAACCGTTCTATGATCACAAAACGCCACAAAAAACACCTTTCGAGCTTGTCCACAACTATAAACCGAACCTCAAACACTTTCATGTATTTGGATCCCTTTGCTATCCGAATAATGATCGTGATGATTTTGGAAAGCTCAAAGCCAAAGCTGATATTGGAGTCTTTATTGGATACTGTGACAATTCTAAAGGTTTCCGAATCTGGAATCGTCGAACTAAGGAGGTAATGGAAACGATTCATGCTCATTTTGATGAACTCACGGAGATGGCTTCTGAGTACAATAGCTTAGAACCCGGTCATAACCGTTTAAACTTCCCTCAACCCCCATCATCAGCTGAACAAAGCCCTCAGCTAACTCGTCAACAAATGGAAAGGTTATTTGCTCCTCTGTTCTGTGACGATATTGATGAACGTGTTCCAGGTGTATCCGCTGTTTCCGCTACACAACCTGAT
This sequence comes from Chrysanthemum seticuspe, assembly GCA_019973895.1. NCBI lineage: Eukaryota > Viridiplantae > Streptophyta > Magnoliopsida > Asterales > Asteraceae > Chrysanthemum > Chrysanthemum seticuspe. Next base: position 201,621,368 of record BPTQ01000006.1, on the reverse strand, counting down.
AATATTACTATACCTGATACACCTGCTACAACAACTACTGTTGAAGATGCACCTACACCAGTTGACTCCAATACAACAGTTGAACACACCACTTCCAACAATGATGAACCAGCTGCTGATATTCTGAATGAAGTACCCCCACCTGCAGATTTTGATCCAAATGCGTTCTTCAACCCGTTTGCCAATGAGACTGCTGCACCAGATGTTGCAGAATCTTCAACAAACCATTTGAACCCTCAGAATCTGCACAATGTATACCAACATCAACCCTCTACACACCGATGGACAAAAGACCATCCTCTGGCTAACATTATTGGCAACCCGAATCAATCAGTCGTTACAAGACAACGTCTTCACACAGATGGTGAACATTGCATTTATGCACTCACTGTCTGCCAATCTGAGCCTAAAAACATTAAAGACGCAATGACTAAAGACAACTGGATTGAATCCATGCAGGAAGAACTCAACCAATTCAAACGTCTTGAAGTATGGGAATTGGTTGAAAGACCAACAGGGGTCTACGTCATTGGTCTAAAATGGATTTGGTAAAACAAATTGGATGCTGAAGGGAACGTCATCCGAAACAAGTCACGTCTAGTTGCTAAGGGTTATCGTCAGGAAGAGGGAATAGACTTTGAAGAATCTTTTGCTCCGGTTGCTCGTCTTGAGGCAGTTCGGATATTTCTCGCGTTCGCAGCTCATATGAATATGACGGTCTATCAGATGGATGTCAAAACGGCGTTTCTCAATGGACAACTTAAAGAAACGGTCTATGTCAGCCAACCAGATGGATTCGTTGATCCTGAGTTCCCGAACCATGTCTACAAACTGAACAAAGCTCTTTATGGTCTCAAACAAGCCCCTCGGGCATGGTACGATAAGCTATCATCTTTCCTCATTGCTAATAATTTCACCAAAGGTTCGGTTGACCCAACTCTTTTTATACAATATCACGGGGCACATATCTTAATTGTTCAAATTTACGTGGATGACATTATTTTTGGGTCTACACATAAAAAGTTTTCAATCGTTTTTGCAAAACTAATGAAGAAAATTTTTGAAATGTCCATGATGGGTGAACTTACATTCTTTCTAGGATTGCAAGTTCATCAATCACCCCGTGGTATTTTCTTGAGTCAGTCCAAATATGCCCTTGAACTGTTAAACAAATTTGGAATGACAACCTGTGACACTTATGCCACACCAATGGCTCATACCAAGAAGCTAGATGCTGATTTACATGGGAAATTGGTTGACCCTACCAAATACCGAAGTATTATTGGGTCTCTCATGTATCTAACAGCTAGCAGACCTGATATTGTCTTTGCCGTTTATCTATGCTCCCGTTATCAGTCGCGACCAACTGAAACCCACCTCTCTGAGGCTAAAAGAATCCTCCGATACATCAAGGGAACCATTAACTTGGGGATCTGGTATCCGAAGGATTATGGTTTTGAACTAATCACTTTTTCAGACGCTGACCACGCAGGATGCTTAGACTCAAGGAAAAGTACTTCAAGAGCTCTACAATTTCTTGGTGATAAACTGGTGTCTTGGCAATCAAAGAAGCAGGATTGTACATCGCTGTCATCATCCGAAGCAGAATATGTAGCCATGTCCGCATGTTGTGCTCAAGTCATCTGGATGAGAACACAACTCAAAGACTATGGTTACGTATTCGACAGAATCCCGATGTACTGCGACAATCGGAGTGCCATTGCGATCTCGTGCAACTCAGTTCAGCACTCGAAATCAAAGCACATCGATCTTCGCTATCATTTCATCAAGGACCACGTGGAACAGGGTACCGTTGAATTATACTTTGTGGGTACTGAATATCAATTGGCAGATCTGCTCACCAAAGCCTTGCCTCCCGCTAGGTTTAATGAGTTGGTCCACCGGATTGGTATGAGGTGTTTAACTCAAGAGGAATTGGATGACCTCCTAAAACAGTCTTAAAAACCTGTCAAACACCAAAACTCTCTTTTGTAAATAATTTTTCAAAAACAAAATACAAAAATATAAAATCTGATAAAACAACAAAAATATTCTTCTAATCTATTTCTTTTTTAACATGGCAAGTACATTTCTTCCGTCAACACTTTAATCTTTCAAAATTCAGTATTTTTCCGTTCAAGTGTTGAGGGGGAGAAAATTATCTTAACCGTTTCAAAACATCTGCGTACTTGCATGTTATCATATCTCGGTTGTTTCTTTTGACAATGGTGATGAATTTTCTGGTTCAATAACACTCCTCGGACTAAAATTAATAACCGTTCATTATTTTTTCAAGTCAAGGGGGAGTGTCGTCATGTTTCTTTCTTAAAACCTTTGTTTGGTAACCAAAATGGAAATTAAAAGGCTTTGTTTGAAAAAGGAAAAGGTGGAGGGACCAAAACTGTCAAAACCTTAAAGTTATTTTAAATAAAACACCCTCACCTAACCTTCACATCTCATTTATTACTAAAAACCTAAAAACCATCCTACGCCTAAGATTTAATCGAGAAATCCGTGCATTTGATCACCACTTTGTAAGTTGTTTTGTGTTTATGACATGATTTTAAGCTAAGGTTTTTAATTTCATGGACATCCAACGGCTAAAAAGTGTTTTTCGAGTGATTATGTGCCCTACGCGTATGCGTATGAACACACAATCAGTGTGAGTGTGTTTGTGGTTAAATGGTTTGTGTCAAAACATTCCTAATACATCATTGATACCATATTAACCATCAAAACCCACCCAGAAACACGAATTGATGAATTTTGAAAATTAGGGTTTATGAGTCGAATTGGGTATTTTTGAATGTGAAGTTTTTTGGTCAAAAAGATTGTTGGGTTATGCTCTTGTGTTGTTGAATTGATGATTTCCAAGGTTTCTAAGCACCTAGAAACACGAATTGGCTAACAACTTGAAATTAGGGTTTAATGTTCATGACTTTTGGGTATTTTTGATTCTCAACAAACTAAGTGTTATAACTTGGCTTATAGACTCTCAACATATCTTAGAACTACCAGAATTAGTATGGTGCAAATTTCATGGCTAAAAGTGATACGCGTGATTCTCAACCCTTAGGGTTTTGACCTACGCGTATGACTTTCTACGCATAAGTGTTTCATAATTGTTCTTGCCATAAATTGTTGTTAAAATGAAGTATTGTGTTAATGATAATGACTTGATAAACTTGTTATTAAACTTATCATAACGTCACGAATCCAATTATGTCACTAATAAACCTTAAAACGTTTGATATGTTGTGAAATATAAGTGATAACATAAACTTTAAAACCTTAAAGTTAACTAACTCACGAAATGTTTCTGAGCATCATTAGATTATTGGACAAACAAGTGACTTAGGACTCGTAACAATCATTAACACTACTCATTCAATAACTAGATAATAAAACCTTCTGTTGACTAACATTATGTCTTTCGATATGTTGGTTCTTTTGGCTAATGTTATTTCAGATAAAGATATGGCTGAACAAATGACCGTGGATGCACAAGAAGTTCTTACAATTGCTGATATATTTCCAAATGGCTATCCGAGAAAGCTTGGAAAGAACAACCTTAGGGTTGACTTTGACACACTCACATGCTCAGAATCTTCTTGTCTCATTGCAGTGGATATTCTCAAGAATCATCCCTACCAAAACATGCTCTCACACTCTGCCACAGTTCCAGAGGTTTACATTCAACAATTCAGGGATTCCATGCAGAGGATCACTGGTCAAAATGATGTGAATGTGACTCTTAATCACAAACAATTCACTATCACTCCTGATGACTTACGAGCTGTTCTCATCATTCCAGACATCGCTCCAACCGACTTCTTTGCCACCCCTACTGAACAGACTGTGCTGCAATTCTTGATAGATATTGGTTATGATGAAGCTACAAGAATCATTACTAAGCACTCTCTTGTGGAGCTGAAGAATATTCCTCAACCATGGAGGACACTCTATATTATCATCACCAAATCAGTCTCGGGTCGTGACAGTGGATATGAGCATCCCAAGCTCATGGAACTGCAGATTTTCTGGTCACTGATCAACAAGAAGGACATCATAATCGAAGCACTGCTTTGGGAAGACATGATGCTGTTCCAGAAGAAGCTTGGCAACAAAATTCCCTATGTCAGATACACCAAGCTGTTGATTCAGAGAGCTCTTGGACTTCATCCTGATATCCCCAGGAGAATCAATGACCCGGATAATCATGACATCCAGACTGAGCACATTCTATCTGTCAGAATCAAAGAAACATCTACGAAGAAACAGGGAGCTGAATTACCCGATCACCTTCTTACAGAGGAAATCAAAAAGCTGGAAACGTACAAAAGGTATCGGGTAGCCGTTAAAGAAGGTAAAGTTGGACATCTTGATGAAAAGGCTACTGGGACACCTACTCGAAGGACCAGAAGAGGCAGTGCTGGAAGTACCACAAGTACAGATAGTCAGAGGAATGTTCCAAAGAGGAAACCTATTCCAAAGAGGAAACCTACTCCTAAGAAGAAAGTTCACTCTCAGGAAGCTACTCCTATTCCATCTTCTACACCTGAACCTCCAAGAAAGCTTTTGGACGAAAGTTCTGAAGGAACAGAATCAGACGAGGAGATTCATTATTCTGAAACTACACAAGATGTCTCAGACATTCCAAAACCTCTAAGTCCTCAAGCTGAAAAAAGTAAAGGGAAGACTCCTGTACTTGAGACATTTGATGAAAGCTCTGAAAGTGAAAATGTTGAAGAGCCACCGGAAATTGAGTACAAGAAGAAAGTCAAACGACTTAGACATCAACACAAGGCTGAAGTGTTTGCAAAAGATCAAATGGGTGGTCCCGGAGGATCAAGTGGTGCAGCCCACTCCGAACCAACTCCTGATGCGGTTAATCGACCCGATAAGGGAGCTGGTACCACCACTCTTGTGCAACAACAACCGCTTGTGGAAGATACTATAGTGTATGACTTTGAGAATCTAGAAACTGACAAGAAGAAGAAAGATAAAGATGCTGATTATGACATGTTTCTTCTGGATAGTCCGACACGTACACAGAAGGAAACTTCTGAACCGCCAAAGGACCCAGAGTCTCCTCACATCTCATCATCATCAGATTCTTCTTCTCACTCATCACAACAACCATCCAAGAAATCAACCAGATCATCATCCAAATCAGTAAAGAAACCACCTCGATCTTGGATTTCTCAAACACATGAAAGAATTGTGAAAGCTGTCAAACAAGTTAGAAAGAAGGACATGCTCCACAGAAAACTGAATTGGTATGCTGACCAAATGCAGTACTTACATGATGAGAATGACAAGATGCAGAAAGAAAGGGTAGTTATTCAGGAATTCATGAGAAGTCATCGTCAGGAGGAAATGAACGAAATGGTCGAAGGCTACACGAAAAAGTACCTTCTGGAGTACGTTCCTAAAGTCACAAAGGAGTTGTTCACCAGACAACTTTATCCAAATCTGATGCAGATCGCCAAGCAAACTATTCGATCAACACCTTTAACCGTCACAATCAATCCATCTGATCCTGTAGTTTTCTCGGATAATGAATTGGTGGCTAAGCTTGTCACACAAATGTCGCCACGATTTGCAATGCTCAACACTGATGAAGCAAAACTGTATCAAGCATTGATGGACTACCAACTTCAAGAAGCTTGTAGATTTGAAGCAGAAAAGTTGAAACGTCCTAGAGACGATGCAGATAAGGATAAGGATAAAGACTCTGAACCAAAATGTCAGAAGCAGTCTGGTGAATCTTCTTCGATGCCTCCTCCTCCCCAACGGACTTCTACTCAACAAAGGTCCCCTCCTCGTTCTTCAACTGAAAAACCTCAGGACGATTCCGAGTTACCACCCCTGACTCAAAAAACATGTGATTACTTTGAGTATACGGGTGGTGACGATGAAGAGTTCCTTGAGCCCCTACAACAACCCACCTCACCCAAACAAGTGCAGAAACCAGAATCATCATCAAGGCCTTCCAAAAAGAAGAAGAAGACGACTCAGCCTGAAGTCGTATCATGGCTAGATGACGATAAAACCAAAGAATTTGAATGGTTCTCCACACTTGTCAATCAAACTCCCTACCCTGAAGAAGGTCAGAATTTGGTAGACGGTTCTACATTGGAGCACGCAAAACTTTTGCAAGAAAAGTTCCATGTGAAGAAAATGACAAAATCTGAGTTGAAGCGAATCAAGAATGAAGCGTTTCAACTTCTAAAAGACAGCTCTGAAAGCGCCCTCGAGGTCGAATATCATCTTGAGAACATCGCTCGAGCTATGTCTAACAACATGGATTGGCTCAATCCGGAAGCAAACATTGACTTCACACAAAGGGACAACCCTCCATACTACACCGATTGGACCAAACCCCTACCGACCATTGGCCAAGCAGATGAACCACGGATTCCCTTCCGATACTTCTTTAACAGAGACCTGGATTTTCTCTTACACGGTAGCGATGGTTCGCGAAAATATGCTACATCGTTGACTCTTCCATTCCCAGCGGCTATTTACTCAAACTGCATAGCTATCGAGGAACGTGCAAATCGCTTGTTTTCTGACAACGTGCAAGCATACGACCGAGATGCATTGTATGGGATTCATCATTGGCCTGAACGCCGAAGAATCTACTACAGAAGCTGCCTGGTTCAGAAGTCTCAACACGCAGTGTACAGTTCTAAGGACATCGTGGCCATCAAACACGTTGATCTCAAGTCTAAGTGGGACTACACCTTCTTGAAGAATATCATAGTCAAACAACAAGATGAACAGGACTATGCATTCTCCGAAGCTGACTTTGAGAATTTGTCCCTCAACAACATCGAAGACATGTACCTTGCCAAAGTACAGTGTCGTATGAGACAATTCTCGACTGAAGTTCAACGCGAATTTATCAAGTCACTTCTCATCTTCATTAGACGCATCGTGATCAAAGAACGTGTAGAAGATATCCAGCTGGCTGTTGAATCTTATCAGACGCGTGTCAACCTCACTCCTCCAACGCTTGATCTTCCTGACATCAATCAGCTATCTCAATATACGCTCATCAGCAAACCTTTTGGAGTTGTTTACCGCAGTGAACTTCAAAGAAACTGCTTAATGGCGTGTAGTGATCTTCAGAAATTCAGGGATCATACTTTGAAGCTGGTTAGGGACGGATTGGCGTACAGGTTGAAGGATATACGCCAGAAAATTGGGTCTCCTAAGCGCTGGAATTCTCAGGAAAGGAGGGATGTGAGACGAATCATCACCATGATTGATGAACGGTTGTTCAGAAGGGATCAGTTCAGACGATTGGAGAGCTATGTTAGTGGTCGACCCAGGATTAACATAACCGGCTTTCAACGCCCTGTACGCACTCCTGGGAACATCACTGCACTTCCTGGTACCCCTTGAATTGGTTCTTTCATTACAAATTTGGATGTGTGATTATATATGTCAATGGCTTGTGCACACATAACAGTGTACAACCCGTAATTGTCAAGAAAGGACCCTGTGGTACGCTTCAGTGCCACAATCCTTATAAAAGGAGCGAAAGCTTCTTACTTTTGAGTAAAATCTATCAAACCTTTCATTATTCAAGGTTTTGCTCAAAAGAACAAGTACTTCCCCGTATGATTTTCAAAACCTCAACCGTTTATATCACTTATTGAGGGGGAGTATTTGAATTAAAACTTTGTTCACAAATTGTTCACAGTGGTCACTCTTCCCGCAACACTCGAAATGGTCATATTTATTCTCAACCGTTCAAAAATAACATTTTCATATGCCATTTTTGAGGGGGAGAAAATTGTGTGATAAGAAATATGTTGTGCAAAAATGCAAATGAATCTGTGTACTTCAGACTTAACCAACGAATTGACGGTACTAAACTGTTAGTAACTCGAAAAGACTTGTCCTGGACGGGTAATAATTTCAAGCTAGTTCGCTAGTAATGTAAACGTGTCTCGCAAAGGACTTGTCCAAGTAGAAAGTACCATTCGAGAAACTCTTGGTAGACATGAACTCTGACGGCTATGACAACCTTTCGAGGTTTGTGTACACCTTCAAGGTAGTTATTAGAGCTAGTTGTCACCTAAAAGCTGACAATGTAACTCTTTAACTATGCAACGTAACCGTGTCTCGCGGGGGATTGTCTATCTCGAGTGGATCAATTCAAAATGTGCGCGCTCTTTCCTCACTGTGCATTTAACCGTTAAAACTATTAAGCACATGTGGAGGGGGAGTATTTATGCAAAATCCTATCTCTCACAGTGGTTCAAACATGTTTTTCATTTACAAACCCTTTGAGAGATGTTTCACAAACAGTGGTTTTAATGGCAACATAGGTTAGTCATGGAGTTATAAGGTGATTAAGGTTACGAATAACCGTCCTATGATCCGCCAGAGCCAGAGGGATCTACCCAAGGACACTACCATTAGTTAGTGTTAGAAGTCCTTAGGAATGATTGTAAAAAGGAGAAAATGATAATCGGAGAAAGAAGGAGTTGAAGAATCAAAAAGAAATGAAAAGTAAAGGGTGAAAAGAAATAGCCCTCCAGATTACTCAACTTAGGGCAGACACCGGGTTCAATTCATATGCTACTGGTTGTCACTTAGTGACACCGGTATTGAAGATTAAAAGTCATCATGGACCCAGTGACGCATGCACTAAACCTTCTTAGCCACTCAAGTTTCTCTCAACAGAAGCTTGTTTCATTCTCACAGGGAACCCTACGTAAACTATTGGCTTTCTCTTAGAGATCGTTGGTATTGAAGAAGGAGACCCTCTCCCTAGTCTCCGCTCAGGAAAACCAAAACGCACTATTGAGTCTAGAGCCACGAGATTCATCAAAAGATCTCTTAGGAACACTTGACATTTTATCACTTGATGATCACCAAATAAGATTATCAGTGGTTCATATCGAGTCCTTCACAGATCTTAGCAATCTGTCGAGAACATTTATGAGAGGTTCACATCTGTGATCCTCAGTGATTGAATGGAAACTCCTGCCAGGGTCAACATCAAACAGCCCTGACAGCAGGTCACTTCGGTAACTCCCCGTGGATTACGCGGAGTGTGTCTCAAACGGTCTACAGTCGTGAGGTGATGCTACGGTGTACCTCAGCGACTCATCTGAACTGTAGATGTACTTCGGTACATCGTGTTATCTCACTTGTGGGACTCCAGTTCAGGAACGGCCTTTGTTGGGAATTAAGGTAAACTACTGATTCTGCCGAAGCATCTGCCGAATGGATTCTGCCGAAGAAGAAAGGATTCTGCTGAAGCACCACTTCAGCAGAAGTGTTAAAGCAGATATCGTGTTGCTGCTGAAGATGTGAATCCACGTAGGAGAGATAAGCTCAGTATAGAGTAAAAGTCAGCGCCGTATGTATAGGTTGGCGCCGTATTATGTAGAGCTTACTCAGAATAAACAATATGATTAACAAAACAAAATGATTAGTTGCATGCTTGTCTAAAATGCATGCTTAGTCTATGTTAGTATTAGGAGCGTAAATTGTCAACGCTCGTTAGGGTTTCTTGCCTATATAAGAAACCATAATAGTTTGTAATAGATAAGCTTTTCTTCAAGTCTTTCAAGTCTTGTAAACTATCTGAAACATAGAGTTTCTATAATCAAAAGATCCATAGAGGATCAAAGAGTTCTTAGTTATTATAACTTGTATTTACTTTCCGCTTCAAAATACGAGTTGTAGAGATCTTCCATTAGTTTGCTTGTGATTACATAGGCAACACTAACGATCTCCGAGTGCTTAAGATCTATCAAGGTCTTGTGTTCAACAAGTGGTATCAGAGCCTCGGGAAAGTCTCTACGATACTAAGAACCATTCTCTCCTCATACAAACTAACATTCATTCACCATGCCTGGATCCGATAATGAAAATGAAGTCACCAACACAAACAACACCAACACCACTTCCATGCAACAGCTCAGTCTCACAAACAGCAATGGTAAATTTCCTTATTTAAAGAGGGAAGAGTATGAACTTTGGACTATGAAGATGGAAAACTGTATTTCCAATATTGATTGGAATCTGTGGGAGGTAGTAAAGAAAGGAAACAGTCTAAAGAAAATGATTCCTGACAGGGATGGGAAGTTTATCATGGCTCCACCAAAAACTGCTGAAGAAGTGCTGGCTATGCAGAGAGAGCATAAAGTAAAAACTATTCTGCTTCAAGCCATTCCAGAAGATCATCTGTGTGATTTTCATCATATGGATGATGCAAAAGACATATGGATGGCTCTCAAAGCAAGGTTCGGTGGAAATGAAGAATCAAAGAGAATGAGGAAGTCCATGCTAAGACAACAGTTTCAGGACTTCAATATATCAGAAGAAGAAGGTATCCACAAGGGATACGACAGGTTCCATAGGATCTTGAGTCAGCTGAATCAGCTGAATGCTAAACCGGATAATGAAGATTGCAACTCAAAGTTCTTGCGGTCCTTGCCGCCATCATGGTTGCATGTTAGTATAGCACTCAAGGCTAAAGGAGGGTTGGACATGCTCACTTTTGATGAGCTGTACAACAGACTCAGAACTCTTGAACCAGATGTCAGGACTCCCTACCGAACATCATCTTCTGGCCATGCAGCTTTTGTTGGAACATCTCACTCCAACACAATGGTACCTGCTCCAAGTTCCAACTACTTTCCACCATCTCCTAGTTCCAACTACTTCCCATCATCTTGCACTCCCACTCCACCACATAACCCTCGTCCCACTCCACCATGTTCTCAAACTAGGACTAGTAGTGTGATGGAGGATGTTCTTCACTCATTTGTTGCTGATTATGATACTCAGCAGTATCTTGCATATGAAGACTTTGTTCAGTTGGACCCTCTTGAAATGGAGGAGATGAAACTGAAAATGCAGGTGGCATTGCTGTCAGTGGACATCAAAAGGTTTGAAGAGAAGGCTGGAAGGAAGTTTGTTTTCAAGGGAAAGGAACCAGCACGCTTTGACAGGAGGAAAGTCAAGTGTTTCACTTGTCATCAGATGGGGCATTTCTCAAGAGAATGCAAGGACAGAAAGAGTGGAGATGGAGCTAACTACCTTTCATATCAGCAGAAACAGCAGGAAACTGGAGCTTCAGCAGCTCTCCTCACCATGGATGAACAGGTCAACTGGACTACACATGAACCTGTTAATGAGGAAGCTCATGATACTGATAAACTTGGATTGCTTGCAAGGTGTACTTCGGATGAAAGGCATGATCAGTTTGCCTTGATGGGACTATCTCAGGTACACAACTATATATTTGGTTGTAGTCTAAGATACAATGAACTTAAAGAAGAATTTGATGCTATGAAACCTAAGTTTGATGAATGCTATGTTGATAATGAAGCCCATAAACTAGCATTAAAAACAGTAGAAAGACAAAAAGTATGGTTTCAAAAGAATCAAATAGCTTATGAAGAAAAGATAAAGGTGTTACAGTTTGATCTTGAAGTTGCTAATAATTACTTAAAACTGTCTGAGAAAGCTAAGGATGAAGCTGTGTCTGAGAACCTAGAGCTTAAGGCAAAACTAGCTGAGGAAATAGTTAGGAATAAAGAATGGTTAATATCAGGTGATAATCTGGCTAGAGAACTCTATAACAGTCAATCTGTAACCTCTGGCTTAGGATTAGGATTTCAAAAATATGTAGGAGTAGAAGCTAGGTATGATGGTCGTAAATCCACACCTGCAGGATTAGCTAACTTTGTAAAAGAAGGTAATATGCATGCTGTCCCTGGTCCTATTAGAGGTGAATTTATGCCCACAGACCTATCCATCACTGTTGACTTTGATGGATCACATCATCTATATGGCAAAAAGTTAAAAGACTTGCCAGACCCTGATACCTCATCTAATGACTTTGTCTCTTGCTCTGACAGTGACAATTCATCGGATCAAGGGTCTACTTCATATGAAAGCTGTGATTCAAATGAGAAGTCTGACCTTCCCAAGCCTGAACCTACACCCAAGCCTGCACCCCAGTCGACTTACAAGCCTTCTAAGGAAACTGCTGAGGAATCCACTTCCAAGATAGTTTCTTCTGAAGACTTGTCTTTTACATCTTTAAATAATCAGTCTGTTAAAAACAATTCCTTGAATGTAACTGTTTTAAGTACTTCTGCTTGTAATCATACTTCTGCTTATAATCAAACATCTCCCTATTTGAATAAATCTTCCAAGAAGAAGACATGTTTTGTATGTGGAAGTAAATTTCATTTGATTAAGGATTGTGATTTTTATGAACAAAGATTGGGTGCATGTGCTACTCACCAGAAACACAAATCTAACTGGACCAATGTTGCTAATATTCCACCTTATGTCCCACAAGCAGCTAAGACTGACTCTCATTGGAGAAGTTCAGTTACCAGACCTTATGTCCAACCAACTAGCCCATACTTTAAACATGGTTATTGGCCTACATATGTTGACTCTATGTATGCTGGGATGGGATATGGGGGCACTGCTGTGAAGCCCTCAGCAGGTTGTTCTTGGACTAACAAGGGACCCAATCATCAATGGAGGACCAAGAACAATGGTGGATCCTCTAAATCTTCATGTCCTAAACCTGTGATCCACAAGGCAGGTTCAAGTCAGTAATGACTTGAACCTCCATCGATTTCTAACCTTTTGTACATATTTTATTGTTGTTTGTAGGATCATCCCCTTAAGCATAAGAATATTGGTATTGTTGATAGTGGTTGTTCCAGAAGCATGTCTGGAAACAGAGATATGATGCACAACTTTGTTCCCATAGAAGGAGGAGGCAATGTAACTTTTGGAGGAAGTGATGGAAGTATCACGGGGAAGGGGACCATAAAGACACCTCATCTGGATTTTGAAAATGTGTACTTTGTTAAGGAACTTCAGCATTTCAACCTGTTCTCTGTCTCACAAATCTGTGACACTAAGAACAAAGTTCTCTTCACTGAGAATGAATGTCTTGTGCTGTCTAAAGACTTCAAACTCCCAGAAGAAACTTCAATCCTGCTGAAAGTTCCTCGAACTCACAATTTATACACATTCAACCTAAATGAAGTGCAACCAGGTGGTGACCTCACTTGTTTGGTGGCTAAAGCATCTCTTGATGAGTCCACTAAATGGCATAGGAGGATGGCTCATGTGAATTTCAAAACAATTAACAAACTCTCAAAAATGGGTCTTGTTGAAGGTCTTCCCACCAAAGTATTCACAAATGATCATAATTGTGTCGCTTGCAACAAAGGAAAACAACACAGAGCTTCTTACAAAGCTATCAATGCTATGAGCATCATTACTGAACCTCTTCAGTTGCTCCACATGGATCTGTTTGGTCCAACTCAAGTCAGAAGCATTGATCATAAGTTCTTCTGTTTGGTTATCACTGATGGCTATAGCAGATTTTGTTGGGTTTTCTTTCTCAGAACCAAAGATGAAACATCTCAAGTGCTGACTGAATTCATCACGCTCGTTGAAAATCAGTTGAACAAAAAGGTCAAGGGTATTCGGTGTGATAATGGGACAGAGTTTAAAAATGCAATTCTAATAGAACTCTGTGGGTCAAAGGGTATAAAAAGGGACTATAGTAATCCAAGAACCCCACAACAAAATGGGGTGGCTGAAAGAAAGAATAGGACCTTAATAGAGGCTGCAAGATCCATGCTTGCAGATTCTAAACTCCCCACTATGTTCTGGACTGAAGCTGTTGGCACAGCGTGCTATGTGCTCAACAGGGTCTCCATTACAAGACCTCAACTCAAAACACCATATGAACTTCTCTTTGGGAAGGTTCCTGTCATTCACTACCTAAAACCTTTTGGTTGTCAAGTGACCATTCTAAACACCAGTGATCCGTTGGGAAAGTTTGATGAGAAGGCTGATGATGGCTATATTGTGGGGTATTCAGCTCATAGTAAGGCCTACAGGGTGTACAATTTGCAAGCCAAGAAGATAGAGGAGACGTTGAACCTGCGATTTTTGGAAGATAAGCATAATGTTCAAGGACAGGGTCATACATGGTCTTTTGACCTTGACTACTTAACTGATTCCTTGGGTTACACTAGACACTTGGCTAACCAAAATGCAGGTCCTCAAGCTTCTCCCACTAACAATGCAGGTCCCTTAGATGATGACTCTGAAAATGAGTTTGAAGATGATGAGCAACCCATACTGGTGCCTTCTTTCTCTCCTAACAATATTGCAGGTACCACCTCCAAGGATATTGCTAATACAAGTGATGAAGATGACTCTCATTATGCTGAGGACCTTGCTAGGCTTCAAACACAAGAATTTGCTGCTAAGCTTGAAGCAGAGAAACTGAATGGAGAGGTAGATAATGAAGGAGTCAGCAGAAACCACGTGTCTGCTGAAGTTAACTCTGTCACACCTACCATCCACAAATCTGCTGAAGGCTACGCTGTTTCTTCTCATGTTCCTTCTCAAGTGTCTTCAGCCTTTGGAGAACCTCATACACGCTTTCCAAAACCCTCCGATCTTGGAAATCATCAACCCAAAGCTGGCATTTTCACCTCACCCTCTTATGATGCTGAATTTGAACCAACAATCACCAATGTTGATTCTTCCATTGAAGTCAGCCCCACTGCTACTCAGAGGATCAACATTGCTCATCCTCAATCCAACATCATAGGTGATCTTCTGGCACCTGTTAGAACTCGAAGGGCTATCACAAGTCCTCAATTTGGGCAGCTTGCTTTTCTCTCTTATGTCTCTAACCAGCAAAGAGACAATCACACAGACTTCAAACATTGTCTGTTTGCTTGTTTTCTCTCTCAAGTGGAACCAACCAGTGTATCTCAAGCTCTTAATGATTCAAGTTGGCTAGAAGCAATGCAAGAAGAGATGCAACAATTTCACAATCAGCAGGTTTGGATCTTGGTACCACTACCTGATGGCAAATATGCCATTGGGACAAAGTGGATTTTGAAGAATAAGAGAGATGCTCGGGGTGTGGTGGTCAAAAACAAAGCAAGATTAGTGGCTCAAGGTTTCAGACAAGAGGAAGGAATTGATTATGATGAAGTGTTTGCCCCTGTTGCCAGAGTAGAAGCTATTCGCATTTTCTTGGCTTATGCTTCTTATATGGGTTTCATGGTGTATCAAATGGATGTCAAAGGTGCTTTTCTGTATGGTGAGATTGAAGAGGAAGTTTATGTCACTCAACCAAAGGGATTTGAAGACCCTGATCACCCAAGTCATGTTTACAAGGTTGTTAAAGCTCTTTATGGCTTACATCAGGCACCAAGAGCTTGGTATGCTAGGCTTTCATCATTCCTGCTGAAGCATGGCTATAGGAGAGGTGCTATTGACAAAACTCTGTTCCTAAAGAAGAATTACTCAGACATTATTCTTGTGCAAGTTTATGTGGACGACATTATTTTTGGCTCCACAAACGACGCTTGGTGCAGGGAATTTGAGGAACTAATGAAGGGTGAATTTCAAATGAGTGCAATGGGAGAGCTTACTTTCTTTTTGGGTCTCCAAGTTCAGCAGAAACAAGATGGCATCTTTATCTGTCAAGATAAATATGTAAGGGACATTCTGAAGAAGTTTGGTATGGAAGGTGTTAGGACTGCCACAACACCTTATGAAGCTCCAAAGACTAAAGCAAATAATGAACCAGATCTACCTGTGAATGTTCATCTGTACAGGTCCATGATTGGTTCATTGATGTATCTAACAGCTTCAAGGCCTGATATTACGTTTGCTGTGAGTGTTTGTTCTAGACATCAAGTCACTCCACTTACTTCCCATCTAAATGCTGTCAAGAAGATCTTTAAGTACCTCAAAGGCCAACCTCTTTTAGGCCTTTGGTACCCAAAAGAGTCTCCTTTCAAGTTGGAAGCATATAGTGACAGTGATTATGCTGGTGCAAATCTGGATAGAAGATCCACAACTGGAGGCTGCCAATTTCTTGGCAAAAGGTTGATTTCTTGGCAATGCAAGAAACAAACCATTGTGGCTGCCTCAACTACTGAAGCAGAGTACGTTGCTGCTGCAAATTGCTTGTGGACAAGTCCTTTGGATTCAGAACCAATTGCTGGACTATGGGTACAACTTCATGAACACTACAATTCATATAGATAATCAAAGTACCATCTGCATAGTCAAAAATCCAGTTTTTCACAGTCGAACAAAACACATTGAAATCAGGCACCACTTTATACGAGATGCATATGAAAAACATTTGATAAAAGTGGCTAAAATCCATACTGATGATAATGTGGCAGACCTGTTAACAAAAGCGTTTGATGGACCAAGGTTTCAACACCTTGTGGTCAATATTGGAATGTTAAACCCTTGACTGCATAGTTTGAGGGGAGGCATAGGCCTCAGGGGAGGCATATGCCTCAGGGGAGGATTTTGTACAAACTCTGCATATTTTGTTTGTGTCATATTTTGTTCAATAAACAGTTTTTCTAAATTTACTTCTATCAGTTTGTAAAAACATCATTTTGCCAATAGTGATAGCGTTTATTTAATAGATTTTATCTTTTTTAAGTTTCTCTATTTTGCATTTTTGCCTCTGTTATTCATTATTCTTTTCTAACACTAACTGTCTAATTATTTGTTAGCTTGTTTTTGTGTTGTTCTTGTGTATTTTTGTGTCTGTTTTGCAGTTATCTGGATTGCAGTTTGTCCATTTCATGATCAAGTTCAAATTCATCAAAGTGTGACTCAATGGTACATGGTCAAGATAGCTATAAGAGTGTTGCTTGTTTCTTCTGAAAGCAAAAGTACTGAAGCATACAATTTGATTCCACTGAAGTTATAATATTGAAGAACAGAAATTGAAGTCAAATTGTTCATTCATTCATTCAAGAAACAGTTTACAGCTTACAGCTTACATAAAGTCAACCTACTACTATGCATCTTCAAGATACGAGCTGTACACTTAAGCTTAGCCTAATCTAGTGTATATCCTTCATTCCGAAATCTAAGTGAATGTTGGATATGCATTTGATGCTGGCTTTGCTTTTGTAGGTCTTGCGTAACCACCCATTCCGCTTATCTGGCTGGTTGGATATGCATGACCAGGACGACGAAGATGCTAAGGACCAAAATGGGAGGATGGATTGATGCAAACGATTGATGATGACGATGACCACGCAGGATGACGTAGAGAACTAACGTGTCCTTTGTGCTTCATCTATTCATTTCAACCAAAATGCAATCGATCCACCCTCCTTAAGCCCTTCTACTATACGATGTGTGTTCATGCACCAAAAGATGGCGCAGTGAGACCAAGAACCACCTCTCTATCTTTGGGGAGTGGCGGATTCCTAGCACGAGGTCTTTGTTGAGACCGAGGTGCTGGAGGTTGGGAGTAAGATGTTCCCTCCTTATAGGAGTCATCAGAATCATCAGCAGATTCACTTGGATTCACTACACTGTCATCTTCTGAAGAAGAAAGAAAGGGTGATTTATTTGGTCGTGGGTAGGGTTGAGGAAAGTAATGGAACCATGGGTTTGATTCACCACTTGATGA
Organism: Chrysanthemum seticuspe; assembly: GCA_019973895.1. Classification (NCBI taxonomy): domain Eukaryota; kingdom Viridiplantae; phylum Streptophyta; class Magnoliopsida; order Asterales; family Asteraceae; genus Chrysanthemum; species Chrysanthemum seticuspe. The sequence goes on along the minus strand of BPTQ01000006.1, from coordinate 201,603,868 downwards.
TGATGAAGAGGATGATGAAGATGAGGAAGTGAGATCTATGATCTCAGGTTTGGTAGTCATAGTGCAATTTTGTTGATTGGGTTTTATTTTACTTCTAGGGTTTGTGGTAATTATTTGGGGATCTTGATGAAAAGATGAGTAACATTGGGATCATTTTATAGACGGGTTCGAGGTTCAATGAGTTTAATGCAAGTGGGTGGCACAGTAATTCTAGAAACTTACCGAAGCTATTTCGTATCTTTGATGCATTCTGCTGAAGGTATAACTTCAGCAGATTGATCATGTGTTCCTGCTGAAGGGTTGTTTTGGGTTGGGTCAAAGATACAATACACGTCAGCAATAGTCAACCAAACGGTCAATTTTTCTTTGACTATAATTTGGGCAAAAACTATCAAATCCACCATCACTCTCTTCAGTACAAACATATTCCCTCTCATTTCGCTCTCACAAACTCTCACCACTTCAATAATCATAACCGTAAACACTCATATCCATCATGGCTCTTGAATTTAAACATGATCACAACAAAGTTGCATTTCTGGGAAACGGCAAGGGATATGAACTGTATGAACCAATGGTGGAATTCCTGAAAAGGTCCAAGATTTGTTATGCTCTAACTCATTCTCCTAATGAGATATATGAATCTCTGATCACTCAATTTTGGGCATCTGCTGAGAAGAGGAGTGAAACTGAGATTAGGGCTGTGATTGATGAAATAGAGTACATAGTTACAGAGGACCTAATTAGGAGGAAGCTTCACTTGGAAGATGCTGATGGAGCATTTCATTCTAGTCAGGAAAATGTGCTTACTGGGCTAAGAGCTATTGGCTATCGTTGTACAAGGACTGATATGTGGTTGAAGAAGGAACTTTGCCCGAAGTGGAGGTTCTTGGTTCACACGTTGCTTCAATGCATGAGCAACAAGACTGGAGGATGGGATCAGTTCTCTACCAAACTGGGATATGGTATTGTGTGTCTTTCTCAAGGGGTAACTTTCAATTTTTCTAAGTATATTTTCGAAAACATGGTTGAAAATATTCAAAAGACAAAGGGAAAATTTTTAATGTACCCAAGGTTTTTACAAATTATATTAGACACCTCTACCCAAGCCCAAGATTTTTATCCTATAGGTTCTTTGACTGCTAAATTGTATGCAACCATGAGAACTCACTTTCAGGGGGAACATCATCCCTTGCTAGAAGCCATGTTGCCACAAGGTAATGAGGCCTGCTGATGAGGAGATTATGGCTCATAATCCTCCTTCCTCACCTGTTGCTACTGATGGTAATCCATTAGTTAACATTGATGAAGGCCCCTCATCAACTGTTGAAGCAACTCATGTTGCTCAAGACCAACCACCTTGTCCCAGTCCAACACCCACACTAGTTACTCAAGATGAGTCTGATATTAATAGACTACCCACACCAAGTCCTGTTAGGGATCCTCTCAATGAAGATCTTCCTCACTCTGAAGCATGACCATGATTCTACTGAAAGGTCCAATGAAGTTCCCCTTACCACAGAGCAATCTGCTGGTGGAGCTGAGGACCCCATTACACTCTCATCTGTCTATGCTCTTGTCAACAGGTATGCTGCTGAGGTCACTAGTCTGAAAAAGGAACTTGCAGAGACCAAGTCTTCTCTTGGAAGTAAGATTGAAGATCTGCAGAATCAAGTCAAGGACTTAGAGGACAAACTCAAAGGGAGCTCCAAAAGGAAGCTTGTGGTTTCTTCTGATGAAGAACAAGAAGTACCTCATTTTGAGTCTCTGGAGATATTGGCTGATGTTTCTCTCAATGATCCTTCATCAGTGGCTGCTACTTTCTCAAGGAAGAAGGAACCTGTCCTTTACAAAAGAAGAAGGAGATCCTTTTCACATAAGGTTACTTCTGGAGTTTCAAAGGAACCTGGGGTTGATAAGGATGCATCTGCTGATGCGCTGATGGAGGATGTATCTTCAGATCCTAGTCAATCGTCATCAGTTCAAGAACCAACAGACCTTTCTCCATCAGCAGATCTGTCTGACATTGCTACTATGACCACTCCAGTTGATAATCTACATCAACATGTTGACCTAGGTACTGCAACAGAGATTCCTATAGTTGATCTAACTGAAGAAGAGTGTGTTAAGCAGCCTGATGATAAAGGGAAAAATGTCATCACTGAAGATGAGCTTGGTCCTAACCTGGTGAGTGAGGAGGAAAGACTGGGTCAAGCAAGTAGATTGGCTGAGTTTGAGAAGTCAAAGGAAAGTGTAGCATTGGCTAAACAACTTGAAACAGAGGAATTTTCATCTTTAACTCCTGAGAGAAGAAAAGAACTAGATGAACTGAGGGTTCAGATGCCTGCTGAACACTGGGATATTCTCACTCAGCAAGTCATTTCAAGACCTTCTCTGGCTCAAAGTATACTAGGTGGAGATTTCCTCAGTGACAATTATGTGGAGCGAATGATGGCTCAGGAAAGACAAAGGAACCAAGAAGCAATCGCACAAAAGAGGGCCATCAAAGCTCAGAAGGCTAAAGACAAACCTCCTTCTAAAGCTGAAATAAGAAGGGTGGTGAAGAACCAATGCTCAATGTACAACTCTGGCCTCACTATGAAACAAGTCATGGCGTTTCCTGATCATGTCCTGTATCGCAAATATAACCAAATCATGAAGGACAGATCATCAGCTTCAGCACAATCTACCAACTTGAGAAAGATTTCAGAGCATGAAGCTACTCCAGAAGCCAAAAGACTCAAGTCTGATGATGTTCCAGCCAAGGAATCATCTCCAGTCATTCCTGCTGAAGCAACATCTGAAGCTGCTTCTTCCACTGCCAAGAGTCCATCTGCTGAACCACATTCCATTTCTCCTGAAGCACTTGATGTAACAGCTCCCACTTCATCTATATCACCTGTTGTCACACTGGAAGATTC